>HG992170.1:12207964-12807964 GCA_905220505.1 Laothoe populi
GAGAGTGAGAGAGTGAGAGAGTGAGAGAGTGAGAGAGTGAGAGAGTGAGAGAGTGAGAGAGTGAGAGAGTGAGAGAGTGAGAGAGTGAGAGAGTGAGAGAGTGAGAGAGTGAGAGAGTGAGAGAGTGAGAGAGTGAGAGAGTGAGAGAGTGAGAGAGTGAGAGAGTGAGAGAGTGAGAGAGTGAGAGAGTGAGAGAGTGAGAGAGTGAGAGAGTGAGAGAGTGAGAGAGTGAGAGAGTGAGAGAGTGAGAGAGTGAGAGAGTGAGAGAGTGAGAGAGTGAGAGAGTGAGGGAGTCAGTCCGTCAGTCCGTCACTCCGTCAGTCCGTCACTCCGTCACTCCGTCACTCCGTCACTCCGTCACTCCGTCACTCCGTCAGTCCGTCAGTCCATCAGTCCGTCAGTCCGTCAGTCCGTCACTTCGTCAGTTCGTCAGTCCGTCCGTCCGTTTGTTTGTTTGTTACCTTTTCACGACTAAACGGCTGACCGGATTGTGATGAAATTTGGCAAGGAGATAGATTATATCCTGTAGAAGGACATAGGCTATCCTTTTTCTCAAAACACAACTTTGAAAGGGGTCAAATAAGAGTTCAATATTGGTATGGGAAATCTATCATTCCTCAAGTTAGGGATCTGAAAATTCATATTAAGGCTTTTGGTAGGAAATAGAGAAATACGTGTTTCAACGTTTTTGCAAAATCATCCCTGAAAGGGGCAAAGTGAGGTTAAACTTATGAGGTATTCTTTAGATTCAATCTGAAGATTCTGGCACAACAACTGAGAGGCTGGACAATCGCTACAGGTGCCTCAGTGCAGAGGACAACTCCTTGGATTGTATACTTCTGCTCCCGAAAATAAACTCCACGCGGGCGGAGCCGCGAGCAACAGCTAGTATATATATATATATATATATATATATATATATATATATATATATATATATATATATATATATATATCTCACGCGAACTTCATATGAGGACAGAGGTAATTTTTTGAAGTTATACTTTTTTAGGCACGTTATGATGAGAAAAAATTATGAGAGTGAAATTATAAGATGCGCGCGCATACCGTGACACAAAAGTAACACTCTGAAGCTGTGCTTATACACTTTTCCAAGTGCTCCAACATAATTGAGGTTAACTATCCGTATGTATTATTTATTGATAAAAATTAAAATATTATTAATTATTAAAATTATTAGTATTTGCATCTAAGTATTTGCATGCAATTAAAAACTATATTTTAATGATGCCAAAGAAGAATAACTTCTCACGCGCGTACATAAGTACACGCACCCATATTTTTTTAAGTGAAAGCTTCTTTAGGCACGTTGGGTACTTTTGGGATGGGGAAAAAGCACTGAACTCGGGTGACCGTCACACTCAGATTATTTTACTTTGACAAAAGTACGACTATATAGCTCTGTAATAGGGTAGTTGAGACGATTTTTGTTATTAATTTAATCATTTACCCACAACACAAGACTCGTATCTTAGTGTGGGGTCGGGGCTATGTGTGTGATTGTTGGATGTTACATTGGAATTAAACAAATTTTACGGATTCTCTCGCGGTTTATTAAACTTTTTTATGCCGACGTTTCGAAAGCTTTACAGCCTTCATGGTCACGGGGCGGACTGAGTTGTATGTCGTATGAAGAAACCATTATGTTGGGTGTTATTTATTATTATTATTATTTTAATCTACCAACTCGCATTAGGCAAGAGTGGTGGACTAAGGACTAATCCCTCTCGTTAGTAGACACCCTAGCAATAGGATAGTGCATAGAGAGATAGTATAATATCGGTATATATAAAAGAAGAAACTGACTGACTGACTGACGATCAACGCACAGCCTAAACTGCTGGGGTTAGAGACTTGAAATTTTGACAGTAGGTACCTTTTATCACGTAGGCATCCACTAAGGAAGGGTTTTTGGAAATACCACCTCTAAGGGGGTAAAATAGGGGATGAAAGTTTGTATGAAAATCCATCATTTTTGCAGTTAAACGCATGAAATTTATTATTTGGCCTTTTAGTTAAAAATAAAAAAGATGTATTTCAGGATTTTTGGAAATTCCACCTCTAAGGGGGTAGAATAGGGGAAAAAATTCTGTATGAAAATCCGTCATTTTTTAAGTTAAACGCATAAAAATTGGTATTTGACCTGTCAGTTAAATATTAAAAATATATATTTTAGGATTCTTGGAAATTCCACCCCTAAGGGGGTAAAATAGGGGAAGAAAGTTTGTATGAAAATCCATCATTTTTGCAGTTGAACGAATGAAAATTGATATTTGGCCTTTTAGTTAAAAATAAAAAATATGTATTTCAGGATTTTTGGAAATTCCACCCCTAAGAGGGTAAAATAGGGGAAGAAAGTTTGTATGAAAGTCCGTCATTTTTGAAGTTAAACGCATGAATATTGGTGTTTTGCCTCTAAGTTAAAAAGAAAAAATATATATTTCAGGATTTTTGGAAATTTCACCCCTGAGGAGGTAGAATAGGGGAAAAAAGTTTTGCTGGTGGTAGGATATTCATATCCGCCCGGATAGCGACCACCGTACACAGGGTGAAAAACCCGACATAGTGGCACACGCAAGTGTGTTGCGTTCCGGGATCAGCCAGTGTACATCCGGTTTTTTGGGGGTCTAGAGTTGGAGTACAATGTTTGGCCATTTTGCGGCCTTCTGAGACTCTGACAATAGACCCTCGACCGCTTCTTCACCTTCTTGCCCATGGCGTAGTGTGAAGAAGTAGGCTGGCATGATTGTGTTGAGTAGCGGGGGATAGATCGTCTCTCGCTACTCGATACTCTAATTGGACCGTACTGCGCTTACCATCAGGTGAAGTGCGGTCACTTTGCCGTGCTAGGATAAAAAAAAAAGTCTGTATGAAAATCGACATTTTTTAAAGTTAAATACATGCAAATTAGTATTTGACCTTTTAGTTAAAAATTAAAAATACATATTTTAGGATTCTTATAGTAGTAGTAGTAGGATAGATTAAAGTCTGGAATAGCACATAGGCTTCGTTAATCCCGGAAAAATGTACGGTTCCCGTGGGTTAGTTTTATTTTTGTTTTAGACAGAGCAAGGGATCCACATGATTTTTAGCATAGTGTTAGTTGAGGGGCTACTTTTATGCCAGAAAATGCACGGTTCCTACAGGATAGCATAATACAGGAAGATGTAATAGCTTAAGAGGTCTCCATGGATTTTATACCTCTTCTTCCAAAAATAACCACCACGCGGGCGTAGCCGCGGGCTAAGGCTAGTAACAAATACAACAAAACAGAATTAGCAAAATCGGTCCAGCTGTTCACGCGTGATGCCGTGACCAAATAACTAGAGATTCATTTTTATGTATATAGATTCATTCACATTGACGATTTGACATACCTTTAACATAACAAGTTACTAGCTGCCCCGTGTGAATACTTTGTACCTATAGTAGTCAGGCGGGCATGATTGTGTTGAGTAGCGCGGGATATATTGTCTCTCGCTACTTGATACTTTAACTGGAGGGCACTGCACTTACTATCAGATGCAGTCTGATCACTTTGCCGTGCCAGGATAAAAAAAAACAGTTTCGTAATATAATATAATCTACAAAATAGTAATGGGACCGTAATAAATCCGGCGAAAAGTGGGTGTACTGGTTACACCTCTGCCTACCTCTTCGGGGATTACAGGCGTGAATGTATATGTATGTGTTTACGAAATAGTAACGATAATAGTCTTATACGAGACTATATGGCGCTTCCTAAAATAGTCTATGCGCGTAATCCTAAATTAACAATACAACAAATTAGTTAATTATGCTGTCAACAGATGGCACTGTTAATTGTTCATATTTTTTGGCAGAACCAATAATTTGAAATATTTATCTATTTTCCTCAGGTCAACCTAAGCTTTAAAATTGTGTTAAAATTGTTGTGATGAAAAATCATGGCAGCTATGACAGTCCAACAAAAAAAACTTGGAGTCTTATATATAGAGATACTAGCCATATATACATTGTCCCACAACTGGCCACGAGCCTCTTCTACTAATGAGAGGGGTTAGGCCTTAGTCCACCACGCTAGCCTAAACGGGTTGCTAGATTTCAAATGTCTTCAAACATTTTATTACATTTCTTAGGCACGCCAGGTTTCCTCACGATGTTTTCCTTGGCTGTTTTTTAAGAAAGCAATTAACAATGAATACACATATGGCTTAGGTTTCAAACCAGTGACTTCTCTACTCTTCTTCAGCGATCTTGGCAGTCCATATCACTTTCCAGTAGGCCATCGCTGCTTTAATATGGGGCAAGTTAAAATATAAATTCGCCTACGAATCCTTTAAATGGAATTTTATTTAAACAATTTGGATTTAAAACAACAATTTATATTCGACTAGGGAGCGTAGTTGCTGACAATTACTAGTTAATTAGAACCATTTGGGAATTACGCACTTAAATTGTTACTATGGGCTTTATTTTGGCAAAGTCTGCTCAATTCGAGATGGTAATAAAAGGTAAGTGGTCTCGAAATGTAATGGGCCCATTGTAATTTCTGTAGAGAACGTTGGTCGGTAATTTTAAAATTTTATACAAAATGTTATATATAAATGCCTGCCTCGGTGGCGCAGTTGTAATTGCGCATGCGTTACCACTACTGTGCTGAGGTCTCGGGTTCGATCCCCGGATCGGTTAAGTAATATTACGTTTTTCTATCTAGAAATTCTGAGTCTGGAATTCATGCTCGGTATAGCGATAGGCTCGCCCCCTATCTCAATATGGGACTGAAATTCGGCGAAAAGTGGGTGTACTGTTTGCACCTCTGCCTACCCCTTCGGGGATTTGACAGCCTCTATGGCGCAGTAGGCGAGTAGCCGGCTGTGAAGTGAGAGGCCGTGGGTTCCATTCCCACACCGGGACAAATGTTTGTGGGACAGACAGATATTTGTGTCTGGGGTCTGGGCGTTGTAAGACCGATAGTCTCTCGTAGTCCCCCACCCAGTTATTTACAATGAAAAAAATAAAAAAATAATATAAAAAAGAAACCTTTTTTTGAAATACAGAGAGTACTTTTCATCGTAGCGATAGCCTAGTAGGTTGCGGTACGGACTGCCAAGACGAAAGACGTACGTTCGAAACCCAAGTGGCATACACCTGTGACTTTTCTAAAGTTATGTGTGTACTAAAATGTTAATTATCGCTTGCTTTAACGGTGAAGGAAAACATCGTGAGGAAACCTGCATATCTGAGAATTTTTCGAAGGTATGAGAAGTCTGCCAACCCACATTAGGCCAGCGTGGTGGACTACGGCCTAACCCCTTTCATTAGTAGAGGAGGCCCGTGCCCAGATGTGGGACAATGTTTAATACAGGGCTAGTATTATTATTATACTTTTCATCAGTACATGTTACTTAGATACTATTAGATATCCTACTTCCCCGTTGGCAATAAAAATTACGGTTAGAAAAACAATCAAATCTGAATCTAGAATTCCCATTCACGTTTAGTTTATTAAACATAAGATCCAGATTCCGTCTATTTTTGGAATGAAAGAGAAAATTCTATTACGGAGTGTCCCATTATTGGAAAAAGTTCGTAACAACTTTGTTTCTGTTTACTTGATTCACTTACGACATTTGCTATCAGTCTGATGTTGATGATTTAGGAGATTTGGGAGATTTGACAGCCTCCGTGGCGCAGTTAGCGAGTAGCCGACTGTAAACAAGAGGCCGTGGGTTCGATTCCCACACCGGGACAAATGTTTGTGTGTCAGACAGATATTTGTGTCCGGGGTCTGAGTTTGTGAGACTGTGCGTCTCTTGCAATCCCTGATACCCACAACACAAGACTAGTGTGACCGTTGGGTGTTATTTTTTTATTTATATTAACGGTTTAACTATTTAAGCTAAGGGAAATTTTTCCGATATTGAGTTATAGGTATTTTTTCTGCGTCTTTTGAGCCTAGTTTCGATTTTTTGTGCACTTTTTTGGCGCTAGTGAAATAGGGCTCATTTGTTTCCAAGGCACGTTTATTTTAGAATATAATGCTCTTAAAGGCATGAACACAAGTCATAAAGATGCAGTACGTGCTTACACAAGTAATATATTAATTCTACTAAAATCCACGCAATCTTATTCCACGAAAAAACAACTTGAAACCTGTCTTGTAACTTTTCAAAAACGTCGCTTAAATCAAAGTGCCCGTCAACCGTCGATATGATCAGTTGCGATCTAATTTGGTTCGTTCATTTTCATTCAGTTCGTTCGTTCCTTCGTTCGTTTGTTCGTTCATTTTTTGAATATGGTTTTAAGAAGAAGAATTTGAAAAACTGATCGGAAAATTCGGGAAGAATTGGAAATATGTGGTTTCAGTTCCCTACTGTATGAGACGTAATGAGGCGTGGAAAAGTAAAATATAAATTACTAATAAAGAAAATTCCGTTTCATATCACTTCCGAGTCAAGTTTTTTTTAACTTAGCACGGCAAAGTGACCACACTGCACCTGATGGTTTGCGCAGTGCCATCTAATAGAGTATCGAGTAGCGGGAGACGATCTATCCCCCGTTACTCAACACAAACATGCCGGCCTGCTCCTTCACACTACGCAATGAGCAAGAAGGAGCGGTCGAGGGTCTAGTGTCAAGAGTACTCAGAAGGCCGCAAAAACGCCAAGCATCTTACCCCAACTCTAGTCCCCCGACAAAAATGAAATAATAGTACTATATAATCATTTCTAAGTGAGCTTACGGATGCTCTTCGATCTCTGAATTACAAGGTTACTGACACTAAAATAAATAAAAATATTCCAATTCGAAAAACAAAAACGCGTCGCATATTTCCGAAACATAGGTCAGGCATCCAATACAAAACTCATTTGTAATAACGAAGCCATCTAATCTGAATCCAGGGCGAATCCATATCATTTCGCGCCATGTATTTTCAGATGGCAGGATTTGCGACGTTCATTTTATAAGACCTCCATGAATAATTTTGAGTCGAAATTACGAATGCCATGTGAGGCGTATGAATAATGAAGAAGGCGGAATCGTGTTCTGATACTTGATCATGTTTCGGGAAGTTCTTCGGATGTTTCTGAGACGTGATTTGTTTTATATTGGTTTGAAGAATGCTGTGGAACTGTATACTCTAATCAATACGTCGTAGAAAAGGATGTACTGAATGACGTCCCTACTACTACAATGTGTATGTGCGAGAGAGATGGCCATATTTTAACCCTAATAATAATATAATAATACTAGCCTTGTATTAAACAATGTCCCACTGCTGGGCACGGGTCTCCTCTACTAATGAGATGGGTTAGGCCTTAGTCCACCACGCTGGCCTAATGCGGGTTGGTAGACTTCACATACCTTATTATTATGAGAAATCTCAGATATGCAGGTTTCCTCACGATGTTTTCCTTCACCGTTAAAGCAAGCGATAATTAATAATGAATACACACGTAACATTTTAGAAAAGTCACAGGTGTATGCCATTTGGGTTGGAATCAAACATACGACTTTCGTCTTGACAGTCCGCACTGCAACCAACTAGGCTATCGCTGCTTTTTCACCCTAAGCGTTTATTAAAATATTGTTTTTTTCTTTTTACAAAAATGCTTTTGTTTTATGGTATATATTATGTGTAGTATTATGTAAATGAATGTGACACATTTGGTTTCGCTAGTCACCTAAGAGCTCACACAAGAGAAAATTAGTCTTTGCCCGCTGTCACAGGATACAGTGAAGAGTACTACGTATTGTAAGGATGGCGCTCCGAGGGTCCTTAAACAGTTCTTAATACTGTGAAGGTTAAATATAATCAAATATTAAAATATAATAGTAATAGAGTGTAAGGGTACTTTAGATTTTTATGGAAATATTGGGGGTCACTTACGAAACATTTGTGGGTAGATTGGATACTCGGTGGGGAAGATTTGTTATAAAAAGGAAAGCATCAACGCTCGCGGGGCAGTCTATACGAAAATATCGGAAGTGTTGCTCGGTTTTAATCAGTTTGCGTACAGTTGTTTTCAGTTTAGTTCGTGTTTAATCGATGATGACTAATAAGAGTAATTCTAAATAGAAAAACCTAATATCACTTTACCCTACTTTACTTTTTTTTTCACTTTTGCTGGTTATGGTCATGTATAATATCCACCCGGATAGTGACCACCGTACACAGGGTGTAAAACCCGCCACAGTGGCATACGCAAGTGGGTCGCGTTCCAAAATCAGCCAGTATACAACCGGTTTTTGTCGGGGGTCTACAGTTGGGGTACAATGTTGGGCCGTTTTGCGGCCTTCTGAGTACTCTGACACTAGACCCTCGACCGCTTCTTCACCTTCTTGCCCATGGTGTAGTTGAAGAAGCAGCCCGACCTGATTGTGTTGAGTAGCGGGCGATAGATTGTTTCTCGCTACTCCATACTTTATTTGGACCGCACTGCGCTTGCCATCAGGTGCAGTGTGGTCACATTGCCGTGCAAGGTTAAAAAAAAACTGACCCGGGGATCGAACCCGAGACCTCAGCACATCAGTCGTAACGCATGCGCAATGACAACTGCGCCACTGAGGCAGTCCGTATTCCAAGTACTTATAGTTAACTAGCTGTTGCTCGCGGCTCCGCCTGCGTAGAGGTTATTCGGGAGCAGAAGTATACAATCCAAAGAGTTGTCTTCTGCACTGAGGCACCTGTAGCGATTGTCCAGTCTCACAGGTGTTGTGCCTGAATCTTGAGATTGCATAATCTAAAGAATACCTCATAAGTTTAACCTCACTTTGCCCCTTTTAGGGATGATTTTTCAAAAACGTTGAAACACGTATTTCTTTATTTCCTACCAAAAGCCTAAATATGAATTTACAGATCCCTAAGTCGAGGAATTATGAATTTCCCATACAAATTTTGAACTCCTATTTGACCCCTGTCAAGGTTGTTTTTTGAGAAAAAAGATAGCCTATGTCCTTCTCCAGGATATAATCTATTCCCTTACCAATTTTCATTACAATCCGTTCAGCCGTTTATTTGTGAAGAGGTAACAAACAAACAGAGTTACTTTCGCATTCATAGTATTAGTATGGATTGGAAATTAGCGGAATACATATGAAATCTGATACATGTGTACTATTTATAACAGTACGTAGCCATAATTATTATACATACGTAAAAGATAAAAAACAGATTACTAGAATATTGAAAAAAGAAGGCATTCATTCAGTATCTGAAAGTCAATTACAAACTGGGTGATATTACATCATAATTCGCATAAAGTTTTGAGATAAGGGACGAATAAAACTCGTGAGATATTTTCTTAAATTACATTTATCTGGAGCTATAAATTTATAGAATTTCTTTAATTCGAGGGATTATTTGACTTCATTTTACTCGGCGTTTTTCTAGTATGACAAATGAGTTTGTAATGAAATAAAGAACAAAGATGTATATTTATTTGGCCATTGTCTCTCGACCAGATGGCAGTAAGTAGGAGGTACATATTATAGGCACAGAGAACACATTAAGGAAAGACAAATATACGGATGCATGCTACCTATCACATCAAAGAAAACCATACATACACACATATATTCACGCCTGTAATCTCCAGGGTAGGCAGAGGTGCAACCAGTACACCCATTTATCGCCGAATTTATTTCGGTCCCATTATGTGATAAAGGCAACCCAATATCACGTTACCCGACCCGGGCATCGAACCTGAGACTTCAGCACAGCAGTCGTAACGCATGCGCAATTACATCTGCGCCACCGTGGCAGTAATAAAAGAAAAACTTAAAGACTATACTATGCCATGTAAAGAATAATAGTATGTATGAAATTATACGTTCAGCATTACGTGGGTAGATCCATGGCGTCTGGTCCTGCATAATATTGCGCTAAGCTTAGTTTTTTAACAGCCTCCATGCCGCAGCGGGCGGTGGCTGTGAAATGTAAAGCCGCAGGTTCGATTCCCGCAGAGGCGACTAATAGGGGCCATCGGGGGTCGCGGGCTCGCAGCGGGGGGCTGTCAGCCCGAATCGATGCACTCCCAGTTTCAGAGCATCGTGCGACCCTGAGATGGACGGCAGCGCGTGTGGTAAGGCCTCGTTCGCTGTCGTTGTTCGGTGCGCGGGGGCTCCTAAGCCCTCCCATGGAGATGGGCTGCTACGCAGCACCGCGCAGGGGTGGTTCCGGCAGCAATTCTAGCACTCCTTAGAATACCCCGGGATCGCTCCGTAAGCGCCGAAGAAGGCCACCGCGGGGTTTTAGCTGGTAGTGTCGGGTGGGGTGTACATAGGGGGTAGGGACTCGGCCCAGCGGCTGCCCGGATAGCCATCATCCGGGCGAGGGGGATGCTGGGTCGTAAGACCGGCTAGTCCAGCATAACCGTTTTATTCTTATTCCGCTTCCCCCCGGAGCGGGCGGTAGTAATAAAACGCTTTCCCCGCGACAACAAAAAAAAAAAAAAAAAGGTTCGATTCCCGCATCGAGTCAAATGTTTGTGTGATCTACAATTAATTTCGGGTATGGGTTATGAAACCGTAGTCTTGACACCCACGATATAGGTTTGACCTGATGTGGGATTAAGACTGTGTGACTATTAACAAATTATGCGTCCCTCTAAAATTTGATGGTTGCCCTCGATTTTTCTGAGATCCCATCATCAGATCCTGACTTGGTGCCAATGGAACCACCTGGGAAGTATACCCTTTTAAACAAAAAATAATTTCTTGAATCGCTCCAGGCGTCTTTGAGTAATCGGGGAAAATATATAAAAAAAAGATTCCGACGAATTGAGAACCTTCTCCTTTTTTGCAGTCGGTTTGCTCTGAACGGTCTTCGCACACAATTCTTGCCCGACTTCGTTTAATTCAGGCGATTAAGCGCTTAACTTAATCACTAATAGTCACTTAAGAGAAGTGATTTAATTAAGAAACACGGAAAAATCTTGAGGATTTATTTACTAGGTCACTGGCTTATGCAGATGGATGATAGCGGTCAAGAAATTAATCTTAATTAATGTAAATGAGGCTTGAGAGATCAATGACATGTATAATGGTGTGCTATTATGATTAGTAAAAATAATTTAAAATTAGTAAATACACCCATACATACATACACGTCTGCAGACGGGCAGATGGCCGATGGAGCAGACATATGTTGGAGTGGAGACTGCTGTTAGGCAAACGTAGTGTGGGACGCCCTGTTGCACGATGGACCGACGTCTTGAAACAGGTGATGGTAGCGGATGGTTGCGAGCTACCCAAGACCGGGATGGTTGGCGTTCACTTGGGGAGGCCTACGTCCAACAGTGGACGGCAACAGGCTGAGTATATAAATACATCCAAGAATCACACACATAGTCCTGACCCCACACTAGGTCAAACCTGTATCCTGGGTATCAAAAACTACGAGGGACTACGGTCCAACAACATCTAGACCCGAAACAAATATCTGTCTATCAAATTTGTCGCAATACGGCAATCGAACCCACATCCGGTTTCACACTCAGCCACTGTGCCTAAGGCTGTCAAATGACGAGGGTATTCCCTATCACTGACGTTTCTAATATCCGTTGATATGTGTAGTGTAGTAATGGGACGTTGTTTGAATTGTCACCAATGTAACATGTGGCCAAATATTGTTTTGTGAGTCGGTTCTATATATAGATTACTACAACATTATTTTTAGTATACTACAAAGCCGAAAGTAGTTTGTTGAGAATCAGTAGCACAATCTATCGCACTAATTTTTAACGTGTTATATTGTGATCCCAAAAACATATAAAAAATTTCGTCAACCTTACCTTGTTATTGTAACAACAATAACAAGGTAAGGTTGACGAAATTTTTTATTACTTAATAAAAATGCGGCGCGTGTCGGTCATTCACCTATACCTACATAATACTTTGGCGGGAAACAAACAGCTGCGCGCGGCGCGCGTATGCCCATGCATCGTTCAAGAAACGGGATAAATTATTTTTGCATGTCACCGCGTGAGTTTTTCTTATTATTATTATGTCATATATTTATCTGATCTTTTATACCAAAATCTAATTTGGGTGTTTCGGCTTTATGGTATACAAAAACTAATCTTGTATAGATACAATAGTTGATTTCAGTAATATATGTATAACAATTGCGTATGCGTTACAACTGTTGTGCTGAGCTCTCGGGTTCGATCGCCGGGTCGGGTAAAGTGATATTGGGTTTATATATTTATATAATAAATAATACTAGAGCCCTGTATTAAACATTGTCCCACTGCTGGGCACGAGCCTCCTCTACTAGTGAGAGGGGTTAGGCCTTAGTCCACCACGCTGGCCTAATGCGGGTTGGTAGACTTCACATACCTTCGAAATTCGTATAAGAATTCTCAGATATGCCGGTTTCCTCACGATGTTTTCCTTCACCGTTAAGCAAGCGATAATTAACATTTAATACAGACATAACTTTAGGAAAGTAAGAGGTGTATGCCACTTGGGTTTCGAACATACGACTTTCGTCTTGCAGTCCGTACGGCAACTAACTAGGCTATCGCTGCTATTTCTATATTTAGAAATACTTAATATCAAACCGGAGTCTGGATCCTGTGCCTGGTATGGCTATAGGCTCACCCCCTATCACATTATAGGATCGAAATTCGGTGAAAAGTGGGTTTACCGGTTACACCTCTGCCTACATCTTCGGGGATTACCGGCGTGAGTATGTATAACAAGTAGTACACATATAAGTAAATATAAAGCGAAATTGTTTACTGAAAGTAAATGTATTTTTGCCAAAATAAAATCCCCTGACCCTCCCAAACCAATTTATATTACAAACTGTACGATTCGAATAAATTCGGGAAGTAAAGGAAGGCAACGTCGCTTCCCCTGGGGAGCTGTTCTCGTATGCCTTTCTTCGCGAAATGATATTCACCAGTGCTTCAAGGTCGACTGGCTTTATATATACAGTTGTAAAAAGGTAATGGTACCTTTGAATCTATGTGTACCCACATTATCTTTATAATTTAATATAATACTAGCCCTGTATTAAACATTGTCCCACTGCTGGGCACGGGCCTCCTCCACTAATGAGAAGGGTAAGGCATTAGTCCACCAAGCTGGCCTAATGCGGCCTAATAAGACTTCATAAAACTTCGAAATTCTTTTGAGAATTCTCAGGTATGCAGGTTTCCTCACGATGTTTTCCTTCACCGTTAAAGCGAGCGATAATTAACAATTAATACACACATCACTTTAGAGAAGTCAGAGTTGTATGCCATTTGGGTTTCGAACATACGACTTTCGTCTTGACAGTCCGTACCGCAACCAACTAGGCTATCGCTGCGTTTTTACCCACATTACCCACATTTTCTTCAGTAAGAATGAAATAAAACTAATTTCATGGATTTTATCGCGGTTTATTTCTTTCCAGTCCTGAAAAGTCACATTTAATTAAATCGGATCCCAAAAGCCTAACTGCCAGACCTCAAGGCACCGTGAGCTTTTTGTACGTTGTTTAGACAAACAATAATTTATAGATTTAAATAAAACAAATTTTATCGCAGTTTATTATTACTTTTTAGTCCGGACGTTTCAAAAGCTTTACAGCTATCATGGTCACGAGTTGGACTGATTTGTATGTCGTCACGAAATGAAGATTGTTATGAAGGCTGTAAATCTTCCGAGAAGTTGGGACTAAAAAAGTAATAATAAACGGCGATAAAATCCGTTAAATCTGTATATATAAAAGAAGAAACTGACTAACTGATCGATCAACGCACAGACAAAACGGCTGAGGTTAGAGACTTGAAATTTTGACAGTAGGTACCTTTTATGACGTAGGCAGGAAGGATTTTTAGAAATACCACCCCTAAAAGGGTAAAATAGGGGATGATAGTTTGTATCAAAATCCGTCATTTTTGAAGTTATTGAAAACGCATGAAAATTGGTATTTTGTATTGTATACTTTTTCTCCCAAATATGATCTCCACGCGGGCGGAGCCGCGAGCAATTAGTTATATTTCAATGTGTAATATTTGCGTAAACATAAGAAACCGTTAAATACATACGACTCAGTCCACCCCGTAACCATGAAGGCCGTAAAGGTCAGGACTAAAATATTAAATAAAATCTGTAAAAATATTTCAATGTATAATATTCGCGTAAACATAAGAATCCATTATTAGTGTGATTATTAAGATTTCCAGAATATTTGATTATGTTTTCACATGGGGTTTCTTCTTAATTATGTTTGGAAATGTGTTATTTTTCACATATCAAACAAAGTATTAAATTAATTTGTAAACTACTATATTATTTACATATATACGCACTAACGCATGTAATCCCCGAAGGGGTAGGCAGAGGTATAACCAATACACCCACTTATTTAGCTTATTACCGTCCCGCGATGTGATAGGGACGAGGCTATGACCATACCGGGCACAATTCCAGACACCGGGCTAAAAGTTTTTCGTGATAGAAAAAACCCAATATCACTTTTATCCGACCCGGGGAGCGAACCCGAGACCTCAGCACAGCAGCCGTACCGCATACGCAATTACAACTGCACCACCGAGGAAGTCTGAGGAAGCTGGCGGTAGGATATACATATCCGCCCGGATAGCAACCACCGTACACAGGGTGGAAAACCCGCCATAGTGGCACACGCAAGTGTGTCGCGTTCCGGGATCAGCCAGTGTACATCCGGTTTTTTTGGGGGTCTAGAGTTGGGGTACAATGTTTGGCCATTTTGCGGCCTTCTGAGTACTCTGACAATAGACCCTCGACCGCTTCTTCACCTTCTTGCCCATGGCGTAGTGTGAAGGAGCAGGCCGGCATGATTGTGTTGAGTAGCGGGGGATAGATCGTCTCTCGCTACTCGATACTCTAATTGTACCGTACTGCGCTTACCATCAGGTGAAGTGCGGTCAGTTTGCCGTGCTAGGATAAAAAAAAAGTCTGTACCTTATTTCCTCTCTTTTTAAAATACTCATTGATGTAATAAAGAAAAATGGTTTCTTATGTTTACGCGAATGTTATACATTGAAATAAAACTATTTTTTACGGATTCTATCGCAGTTTATTTGACTTTTTTATCCTGACTTTTCGAAAGCTTTACAGCCTTCATGTTCACGGGGCGCACAATTTATTTCAATGATAAGTGAGTTTTTTTGTGCCTGGATAGGTAGACGAGCAGACGGCCATAGACTTCTGCAATGCCAGAGCACAGCAAAGCCGCTGCCTAAATGAGAGAAGTTAAAAATAACCTTTCTTGGATATTGTTAATGAAGACAGAGGCAAACGGTATATAAATAAAGCGTTACCGGAGTACAGAACGGATTAGGATTTGCGACTAAATCCTCCTTTCTAAAATAATTAATTTCGACGATGTAGACACAGATAGGTAGGTATATAAATAGATGTATTTCGAGATTAGACTTATGTAATATGTATTACGTTATTGACTAACTAAATACCCTTGTATTACCCGAATTATCAATAACAATAGGGTAGTTGACAGTAAGTGAAAACCTGATAGAATTTTGTTTTTTATAATAGATTTTAAAGTCTTAAGGCTTCTCTTTATAATTAATCTACCAGCATTATCCTTTTAAACTGAACAACGTCATTGAACCATTTACAATTACTTACTGCCCCGCGAACGAACCACGAATGTTCTCACTACCAACTCACTGCTACACCACTAGTCTTCTGAACTGAACACCGGAGCGCGGAAGGCCCTCTGTTTTATATTAAACATTTACTACTCCCACTTAGGTTGTTATTAATGTACCCCCAACTAGTCTCCTTAATACCTCCGTTATACCTTCGGTATTTCTAATAATACGAAATACCCTAATAATAGTGCTTACCACCACGTGCAGTTTGATAAAATAACACTCACCCAAGGAGTTGAGAGCATATATTAAAAAACAATAAAAATGTAAAACCTATTTTCTTGTAACTTCCACGACCTTCGCTTAACTCACCTTCGAATAAACTAGAATTTCATAGAAAACAAAAAGAGCCGTCGACGTCGTGACCTCATACTTTCATACATAAGTGACAAATTGTGGCTGAGAACACTTTCATGAATAATTTCGCAGTAATAGTGAGCGGCGCTGTTTTCCAAGTGGTGATATTCTATAGTTTTTTACGTTTTATACTGACAATATTATTGTCTGCCTCGGTGGCGCAGTTGTAATTGCGCATGCGTTACGACTGCTGTGCTAAGGTCTCCGGTTCGATCCCCGGGTCGGGTAAAGTGATATTGGGTTTTTCTATCTAGAAATTCTTCAGTATTAGCCCGGAGTCTGGAAAATGTGCCCGGTATGGCGATAGGCTCGCCCCCTATCACATTATGGGACCGAAATTCGGCGAAAAGTGGGTGTACTAGTTACACCTCTGCCTACCCCTTCGGGGATTACAGGCGTGAGTGTATGTGTGTGTGTGTGTGTGTAATATTATTGTTGCCATTATTCTTGTTCTGAATTTAAATAAATTCATAATGGCCAGTCTAACGTCAGTTAGGCTCAAGTCACAAATAGAAATTTTATCTTATTTAACAGCTTTTGGCAACTGGTTTTTTTATGGTATAGTCCGACAAACGAGCCAGTGGGTCACCTGATGTTAAGTGATCTCCACCGCCCATGAACATCCACAATACCGAAAGTATCATGTATGCGTTGTCGGCCTTAAAGGGACAGGACTAGGGATTAGGGAAGGAAAGGGGGAATCTGGGCCTCCGGATATCTCACTTACCATACGAAACGCGACAGTAAACTGTCACTTTACGTTGGTTTTCTGTGAGACAGTGGTACTACCCCGGTCGAGCCGGCCCATTCATGCTGTAGACAAATATGTCTACAGCGTGGCTCTACCACTACCTAAAAGGCTTGGTTGACTTTACGGCTTAAATTATGTGTAAAAATAAAGTATATCCACACTTGTGCCATTTTTTTAAGTATTTCTTTCTAATCAACGTGTATTTAATGCATGTCATTCAATATTTGGCCAGTGTTTTTGCATGCATCATTGCTTTACACGCATGCAACGGAAGCATGCAACTTGTAAAGTTAGTTTGTTTCACATTTCAAATTTCGAACCTCATCACTCCAACATGTTACATTTAGTAGGTACGACATGACATGCAAGTTCCGTTAAGTACGAAAGTCTTTTTGGCCAGTAGGTGAGCTGACATTTTAAATTTCGAACCTCATCACTCCAGTATAGTAAATTTAGTCAGTATGACATGACAATTCAAACTGATAGTGTAACACAATAGTTCGCAACACCGTTTTACCTTCAAGTATTCCTTATGATGTATGGAGTAGGGAATTGCAAGAATTCCTGCAATATACAAGAAATGGGATGGAATAAAATTGACTTATGTTACAGCTTTCCGTGTCATTGTCGCGAGTAATCTGTTCTGGCTTAGGGAATAAAGGTATCTTGTATATGAATGAATATTTCATTTATCTCTTTATTCATATATACCTATATATATATACGAACTGTTGCTCGCGGCTCCGCCCGCGTGGAGGTCATGTTTGGGAGAAAAAGTATACAATACAAAATGCTAATTTTCATGCATTTAACTTCAAATATTACGGATATTCATACAAACTTTCATCCCTAATTTTTCCCCCTTAGGGATGGAATTTCCAAAATGATGAAATATATATTTTTTTTATAACTAAAGGCCAAATACATTTATTCATGAATTTAACTTAAAAAATGACGGATTTTCATTCAATCTTTCATCCCCTACATTACCTACTCAGGGGTGGTATTTCCAAAATCGTGGATGCCTGCGTCATAAAAGGTCAAAATTTCAAGTCTCTAACCAACTAACTATTGTAAAATTAAATAATCAAATATTTACTATACGTTTATTTAATTGATATAAATTGATTGTCGAGACGAAAGTCGTAGGTTCGAAACGAGCCCAAATGGCATAGAATTTTTACTTTTCTAAAGTTACGTGTGTATTCATTGTTAATTATCGTTTGGTTTAACAGCGAAGGAGTAAACATCGTGAGGACACTCGCATACCTGAAAATCCTCATAATTTCAAAAGTATGTCAAGACTTTAACGGTAGGCAGCGGCTTTGCTGCGCCCTGGTATTACAGAAGTCTATGGGCGGCGGTGACTACTTACCATCAGGTGGCCCGTCTGCTCGTCTGCCTATCGAGGCACTAAAAAAAAAAGACTACCAAGTACATTAGGCCAGCGTGGTAGACTAAGGCCTGACCCCTCTCATTAGAAGAGAAGGCCTGAGCCCAGCAGTGGAAAAGTTTATGTAGTCTGTATTATTATAGTATTATATACCATCGCACTGTTTTAGCAGTAGTCAATGTTGATTCTTATCTATTTTAAAAGTCACATTAGCTAAGTATGACCATATTCACTGATAGATACACTGGCAACACCGGTACGATCGGTCGTCTAAATTGTGCTAAAAACTTAATTATTAATTAAATCTAAATTAAATGTTTAAAGATTAACTAAATCAAATAATATTGAATTGTTAATAGTTAATTATTGTTTGCATTGTGTTTTATATGAAAATTTGACTAAATAAACAACAAAATTGTTTCGTAAAAGTTTAAACGATTGTCAACTGTCACAAAGCGGGAGTTCAAATTTGGTTTTCAAATTATCTTCAAGTCAAGTTAACTTACGGCGAGTATCAGTGATTTTTTTTGATAAATAACTTAACACCACATTATACTTAACATTGTTTCACTATTGTGAAAAACGTCCATCACACACAGGCAACGTTCATAACTTGTTTTGCTTGACAATAAGTGGAAGCAAAACTCAAGTCGAACTTCATTTGCCCCAGACAGTATTAAAGACACCTAAACACGAAACTACAGATACTTTACAGTAATACACCGAGTATTAACATACACAAATCAAGTCACTGGTACTAAGTTTGAATTTATATCTACCCCCTGTCATTCTGAAGGTAAATATCTTTTTAGTTTTGTCTTGTCTTGATATATTTCTTTTGTTCCATACTCATCCACACTCACCTAGAAACATGCAGACCCGCAAGGTTGCTGCTCAGGAAGCTGAACTTAAGTTGAGCAAGGTGCTGAAAGAGCTCAAAGCACAAAAAGACCAATGCCAACAGCTTCTTCAAGAGCGAGAGGAGAGTGAGGAGGAGGTGAAGAACATAATAAGTAAAAACTCATCCCTCAAGCGGGAACTTGCATCGTTGCATCAGGATTATTTGATCATTCTTGATGAATGTGACAAACTCCAAGCGGTGACAGAATCGTTTGTATACTGTAGCTCATTATATGAGGAATCCTTGAATGAAATTGATTCAGTCTCTTCAACTGTATTTTTAGGAATAACTCTAGATAGTAAATTGCAATGGGGTCCTCAAATAGAAAGGTTATCCGTTAAATTAAGTGCTGCAGCTTTTGCAGTCCGGAAAATAAAACGTCTAACAGATGTTTCAACGGCTAGGTTGGTATATTTCGCATACTTCCACAGTATTATGTCTTACGGCATTCTATTGTGGGGATCAGCTGCTGATATAAATACTATATTTATTTTACAAAAAAGAGCAGTCCGAGCTATATACGACCTACGTAGTCGGGATTCTTTACGATCAGTATTCAAGGATAGTAATATATTAACTGTGCCGTCTGAATACATCTATCAAAATATCATGTACGTTCGTAAAAATATAAGCAATTTCTATAAAAATAGTGATATTCACAACATTAATACAAGAAACAGAAACAAACTTACAGTACCCTCGTTTAGAGTAGTAAGATCTAAAAAGTCTTTTATGGGTAACTGTGTTAAATTTTATAACAAAATCCCCAATAACGTAATTGATTTGCCCAATAAAATGTTTAAGACTCATATTAAACGTCATCTTATGGACAGGGGCTATTATAATGTTCAACAATATCTAGAGGATAGGGATGTCTGGCATTCGGTTTCTTCCTGCACACTGCGACCTGGCGCCCTGTAGCTTACACCATGTTAGTGTATACAAATAGTATAACAAAATAAAATAAAAACTATATTCATAAAATATTAATAAATGACATGTTGTTATATACACTTAAAATATAATAAACTATGACGACCGATCGCGTATAAAATAAAATAATAAATTGGCAATGTAATTTGTGACAGGTCATCTACTAGAAATAATGAACCGGACCAAAAACAAGCCCGCTGAGATTGATTTGCTGGATTCTCTCAGGACTGGGTCGCGCCGCGTAGTATCCAGCGGTAATGTAAGCCCGCTGAGTTTGTTTCGCCGGGTCTTCTCAGGCGGGGTCGCGTTTGGATCCGGTGGTAGCTTTTAAAACAAGCGACGTCTCGGAAATACCCATGGTCCATATCAAACCCATTTAAATATATATATATATTTGACCGGTATTACCTTGAATAATATTAATTCATAATATAAAAATAAAAAATAATTAATAATAAATAAATAATAATAATGTTAAATACCATATGAATAATTAATTGCTAGTGTATTGATGATGCTATGTATGTTATGTATACATAAGCTGATATGCTTTTCTTAAAATTTCTCTACTTTTTTTAATGTTCTGACGTTGTCATAAGAGCTATGTAATTGCCTACATGATCAATAAACGATTTCATTTCATTTCATTTCATTTCATTTCATTTCATTTCATTTCATTTCATTTCATTTCATTTCATTTCATTTCATTTCATTTCATTTCATTTCATTTCATTTCATTTCATTTCATTTCATTTCATTTCATTTCATTTCATTTCATTTCATTTCATTCACAGTTAATTGACAAGTTGACAGCCTCCGTGGCGCAGCGGGCGAGTAGCCGGCTGTAAAACGAGAGGCCGTGGGTTCTATTCCCACACCGGGACAAATGTTTGTGTGACAGACAGATATTTGTGTCCGGGGTCTGGGTGTTGTGAGACTGAAAGTCTCACGTAGTTCCTGATACCCACAACACAAGACTTGTATCTTAGTGTGGGGTATGGACTATGTGTGTGATTGTTGGGTGTTATTATTATTATTTATTATTCACAACTAATTATAAAAAAAATACACATTTGTTCATAAATCGGGACTACACTGCTTTACTTATGTAAACTCAAACGTAGACGCAACTTTACCTATTCCACTCCGAACTAATGAAATTAATATTTAGGATTAAGTTAGTTTAAGAACTGCTTAGTTGAATTCTGACTTAGGTAAGTTAGACAAAGTCGAAGTCGGCAGCTTTAATTTAATTGTCATTAGTGCTATGATATAAACTAGTTTTGAAAATAGAATTGAGTTGCTTGCCAGTGTTATTCAAGAAATATCTGATTTCCGAACGAGTGAGATACCGAATAAATAAAAATAAAGGGCAAATCTAATAATTTTAATTATTCAATATTGTCAATTTACAATAAATAGAATTAAGGGATTTTTATGCGATCCCGATTTAAAATGGCGTCGCATAATTAAATAATGATAAACCTGACCCCACACTACGATACGATGTCACACAACATCCAGAAGCGAAACAAATATTTGGTGATCACACAAAAATTTGTCTTGGTGTGGGAATCGAACCCACGGCCTCTCATTTCACAGCCGACTACTCACTCACTGCACCAATGAATAGATATTTTGCCTTACAAAATCTAATTAACTTAATTTGTTGAGTGTGCAGTGGAAACTTAAAAGAGCAGTTAAGCAGTTAATAATTTAATTTCTAGATAAATAACCAAAAGTTCAACAAAACAGACATCATAATAAATTCATCCAAAACATCGGAGACAAGTCGTAATTAAAGAAACTAAGTTATTCCAGGGGCGACAGGAATGGAATGTCTCAGAACTCTGCTCTTAAGGAATTCCCAACTCGAAACTCTGTTTGAATATCAAATAGGTTCTGAATATGTTGTGCACATAATAATTTTCTTTAACACTTTGAATTATAAGACTTCAATCCCAAATCTTCAAATAGTATCCCGGTATTGGGTCTATCTTTATACAATATGTAACATGATTAATGCACGCTCTGAAAGTAGTTTGTTCAGAATAAGCGACAGAATCGATATCAATTTTTTTTAATACATCCAAAAATAATTAACACTCAGGTAAATAATAGTCATCCTTTAATTTAACGTTCAAGACAAACGAAACTGAGACATAACTCGCTGCCATAAAGTCTTTTCTAAAAGCAATAATAAACGAACACTTTAAAATATTAAATAATTAAAATTACGAACTCTCGTCGAAGATTAGTACAACTAATTTCATAAAAAACAATATTTATATTCATCGCAGTCTAATTTCAATACATGAATTATGATTGTAACAATAATTTTTAATTGGGGTATCAGAGGATGTGCGTTATACCCCTTACACGTAGTATATATAATTCTACTGTACGTGTGTATATCACTGAACTCCTCTTAAACGGCTGGACCGATTTGAATGTTTTTTGTATGCGTTTGGGTGGCGCCCTGGATGGTTTAGATTCACAAATCAGCCCGGCAGATATCGCTGCAGTCGGTGTGGCGCTGCTTTTCGGGCAGGGCGACGTCTGCCGGGCCCGCTAGTTATTGATATAAATCTTATAAAAGAGATTGTGTAGACCAAAGTCCTCTGCGGTGCCGAGAAACCCATAAAACCCATGCAAACCTTAGCTCGTGGTAGGATATTCATATCCGTCCGGATAGCGACCACCGTACACAGGGTGTAAAACCCGCCATAGTGGCACACGCAAGTGTGTCGCGGTCCGGGATCAGCCAGTGTACATCCGGTTTCTGTCGGGGGTCTAGAGTTGGTCTACGATGTTTCACCGTTTTGCGGTCTTCCGAGTACTCTGACAATAGACCCTCGACCTCTTCTTCACTTTCTTGCCCATGGCGTAGTGTAAAGAAGTAGGCCGGCATGATTGTGTTGAGTGGCGGGGGATAGATTGTCTCTCGCTACTCGTTACTCTAATTGGACCGCACTGCGCTTACCATCGGGTGCAGTGTGGGCACTTTGCCGTGCCAGTATAAAAAAAACCTGCGGGCAATAACTATCACTAATAAATTTTATAAAACATTTTAAGACTAGCCGATTTCATTCATATAAGTCTGAAGTTACTTTTTTCCCTTTTTAATATTTATTAAGCTTTCTCTTGTACATTTTCTCTTCCTTTTAATATTTTACTAAGCTAAGGAACTATGAATAGAGCTTCAGTGGCCTCGATTTTCAAACTCGCTTTCTATAATTTTCGCAACAAATTAGTCATTCGTATGCGTAAAGAAACACGAATATTCTTTATTTATCGGTTATGTTCGGAGATATTCCGTTCGGCTCTTCCAATGCGGAAACCATCAGTCATAAGTTACTTACAGACACGAAACACCGCTTTGCTATTTATATTCGTATATTTCAGATTTTTGACGAGAAAACTTTTAGGTGCGTTGGGCGATTTATGGAGGGGTAAAATGTTATTAGTTGGCGATCGATATGGTAATGTTAACAGTATATCTATAGGTTTACTGGAGGATATTATTTCTGAGGATGGTGTAAAACCCGCCATAGCACACGCAAGTGTGTCGCGTTCCAGGATCAGCCAGTGTACATCCGGTTTCTGTCGGGGGACTAGAGTTGGGGTACGATTTTTGGCCTTCTGAGTACTATGGCACTAGACCCTCGACCGCTTCTTCGACTTCTTGCCTCATGACGTAGTGTGAAGAAGCCACACAGCAGGCCGGCATGATTGTGTTGGGTAGCGAGGGATAGATTGTCTCTCGCTGCTTGATACTTTATTTGGACGGCACTGCGCTTACCATCATGTGTGTGTGGTCAATTTGCCAGAATAAATAAAGGTATAAATATTTTTATATATAAAATCTTATGAGTTCATCCAATCCATAATGCTTCTATTATGGAAGACCACGAGGTTTTCACCTAAAAACAGCTGAGTAATTTGCGTGTCATTTATTTTGATAATTCTTTAGACGATGCTTAATGTAGGGAAGCGTAAAAGTCTTCAAAAGGGATGTTAGATAATAAAGTTGTTTGTGTTAAATTTTAAATAAAAAAATTCTGAGCAATTTAAAATCTATATAAATGAAATGATAAAAGTTCGGCGATATCCGTGGACTAACTACTGGACCGATTAATATAAAATTAGACATGCAGATGAACCGTAACCTGGATTAAAACATAAACTTCCTCTTCTCCCAGCTGTTAGTTCGATTCTCGTTCTAAATATTTTATAATAATAAAAATAAATAATAAAACCTAGCCCTGTATTAAAAGTTGTCCCACTGCTGGGCACGGGCCTCCTCTACTAATGAGAGGGGTTAGGCCTTAGTCCACCACGCTGGTCTAATGCGCGTTGGCAGACTTCTCATACCTTCGACAAACTCTCAGATATGCAAGTTTCCTCACGATGTTTTCCTTCACCGTTAAAGCAAGCGATAATTAACATTTTAATACACACATAACTTTAGAAAAGTCAGAGGTGTATGCCACTTGGGTTTCGAACCTACGACTTTCGTCTTGACAGTCCGTACCGCAACCAACTAGGCTATCGCTGCTCGAAATATTTTGATCGAGGAAAATTTTGTACTTATTAATTGTGTGGGAAAAAACAAAATATTTTATATTTGGTCAACACCTAAGACGACACATAAAGAGGATTAATTAAAAACACTTAAAGGAGTAATAAAAAAAACATGGGCACAACCCCTTACGGTACAACATGATCACGTATGCGAAGTTGCGGGCAAAAGCAAGTTATAGAAGTTACTCATAGTTTCTGACTAATTTGGACCAGCCTCCGTGGCGCTAAGCGAGTAGCCGACTGTGAAACGAAAAGCCGTGGGTTCTATTCCCGCACTGAGACAAATGTTTGTGTGACAGACAGATATTTGTTTCAGGTCTGGGTGTTGTGGGATCTTAGTCCCTCGTAGTTCTTGACACCCACGATACAGGTTTTACCAATTGTGAGATCAGGGCTAAGTATGTCTGTATATGCATACATATACACTTTTCGCCGAATTTATTTCGGTGCCATAATGTGATATCATGTGGGGGCGAGCCTTTAGCCATACCCGGCTCAATTCCAGACTTCAAAAGAAAAAAAACAAATATCACTTTACCCGACCCGGGGATCGATCCCGACACCTCAGCACAGTAGTCGTCGTAGTACGTCTGTTAGGAGTGTAAATAAATATTCTGCCAATTTTCGCTATCCATTTGTACTTACCATACATAATAAGCCTGCAGATTGCATAGGCACGTATAATATTATATCAATATCAATGGGTTATGACTTGGCACACTGTTATAGTCATTTATAACCGCATGACATGGAGATTAAGATCTGAATTGAGCAAAGTCAACGGCCTTTAAATATGGGCACACAAATAATTTCCTCAGTATGCCACTTATTTATTTTCTACCAAATTGTTTTCCTGTCGATTTAATTTTTATGGGTCAGCGTAATGATGCCTACAAGCGCTGAAATATATGTTTTAATGCATAATTTTTCCTCCTACAGAATAATGAATGAGGAAATTGTAAAAATACTATTTTGTTTGCTATTAGAAATCTAGGCTGAAAATGGTCTGTCGATTTGATATGAGCAGTGTAGTAGATAATAAGACAGGTAGATTCAGATCCGCCCGGATAGCGACCACCGTACACAGGGTGTAAAACCCGCGATAGTAGTAAGTGTGTCGCGTTCCGGGGTTAGCTAGTGTACATCCGGTTTTTTGTCGGTCTCTTCCTTGTAACATGGTTGAGGAGGCCGATGGCTGACACATGCGTCACTACTCGTGATCGGGTGCGGCTCGTGTGGACTGGTCTGCTCAGACTGTTTCAGTAAGGACCGACTGCTTTAAGAAATCGAGATTTTTATCACTATCACGACGGTCATGTGCGGCACTAGGTCTTGTAATGAGTTCTATTTCACAATATTTCAATAAGGCAACTTAACATACATTGAGCTGCTCTAATCTAAGGTAATTAAACTTAAATCGTATATATTATATGACCTATGATTATAATTATATGACCAAATATTGTTAACCGGTGTCAAAAGAGCAACGCTATAGTTTCTTGCCCGTTCTTCTCTAGCGAGACTGCATTCCGAACTGGCGGTAGAGTGAAAAGTGACTGAATCTAAATGATGTATAACATTTTATGGATTCAATAAATATTTGATTTGATTTGTCGGGGGTCTAGAGTTTAGTAAATTTTACAAGCTGTCATTGATTGCTCACTTAAACGCTGTAGTGTGTAGTGCATTAGACGAGCACTTTTCACCCTATCACTAATGCAGGGTAGAACCTTTTGCTGTATTGTATAGTGTAGTTAAATAACGCGACGTAAACTAGTAAGACGTAATCACGATAGTATGGTATTCATATTTATGTATATATGTGTGTATGTATATATGTATGTATGCTTGTATATAGAATTATATTATATATTTTACTTTTTTTTTTTACTGTATTGTATGTGTATTACTATATATTTGTGTATGTAAGTCTTATATATGTATTCGTATATGATAAACACTTTCTCTACTTCTTTTTCTTATTATATACACCTGCCTTGACTATTTTCTGCACCATCCAAAGGCTGACTGGTAGAGAATTACCGCCGCCTGTACATATATTGTATAAAGTGTAATAAATAAAAAAAAAAAACTCAAGTGCTATTATGTGTTGTATTTAAAAAAATGTATGACCAACACTCTCCGCCCTATCACTAATGCAGCGTGCTGTTATGTGTATTGTAATAAAAAAATGTATTTGACCAACAATCTCCGTCCTGTCAATGACAAAGCGTATAACCGAGTGCTATTATGTGTATTGTAATTAAAAAATATATATGTGGCCAACGCTCTCCGTCCTATCAATGTCAAAGCGTATAACCGAATGCTGTTATAGGTATTGTAATTTAAAAAAATATTTGACCAACGCTCTCCGCCCTGTCAATGACAAAGCGTATAACAGAGTGCTGTTATGTGTATTGTAATTTAAAAAAATGTATGTGGCCAACGCTCTCCGCCCTATCAATGTCAAAGCGTAATCTAAAAAAATGTATTTGATAAGCACTCTTCGCCCTATGAATGACGCATCGTATAACCGAGTGCTGTTATGTGTATTGTAATAAAAAAAATGTATGTGGCCAACGCTCTCCTATCAATGATGCGACCTATACTCAAGTGGTGTTTGTTATGTGAGCAGTAGAAGAGCGTCTTACCTGTTACCAACAGCATATAACGTAGCCCTGTTAAGTACAGCCCAATAAAGGTGACGTTAATTATTATTGTCCTTCATAAACTAGAGTAACAGACCTTTTGACTACATTAACCGGCGAAATGTTTAATTATGTTATAATGAAATATGAGGATACATTCAGACTAAATGAAGGTGTTGGCGATTAGTCGCGCGAGGACCATATCCAGTATTGTTTATTAACAAGGGTTCTGTGCTGAAAGCTGTCCACTAAAAGCTGTATAATAATAATACTAGGCCTGTATTAAACATTGTCCCACTGCTGGGCACGGGCCTCCGCTACTAATGGGGGGTTAGGCCTTAGTCCACCACGCTGGCCTAATGCGGGTTGGTAGACTTCACATACCTTCGAAATTCGTATGAGAATTCGCAGGTTTCCTCACGATTTCCTTCACCGTTAAAGCAAGCGACAATTAACATTTAATACACACGTAACTTTAGAAAAGAGGTGTATGCCATTTGGGTTCGAACATACGACTTTCGTCTTGACAGTCCGTACTGCAACCAACTAGGCTATCGCTGCTTTTTGAAAGCAGTATCTTCAGATTAATTTACTTTCCACTAGACACGGCATTGGGTACGTTCTGATTTATTGTACATTATCTATTGTTGAAGATGATTTATTGAATCGAGAAATTTGATTCTGTTACGGATTATATTTTGAACGATATATTTCTTGATTTGATTTATGTTATTAATATTTTTATATGGAGCAAAAGTAAATGGACTATGAGAGCATTATAAATTATCTACTCATGAATATCGATATTGCCAGACTTTTGTTTCGTTACTGACTTCTCAGGTTTTTTTATCCTGGCACACTGCAGCTGATGGTAAGCGCAATGCCGTCCAGTTAGAGGATCAAGTAGTGAGATACCATTATAGCCGGCCTGCTGAGCCTTTTAAATTTTGCTGGTGGTAGGATATTCATATCCGCCCGGATGACGTCCACCGTACACAGGGTGTAAAACCCGCCATAGTGGCACACGCAAGTGTGTCGTGTTCCGAGATCAGCCAGTGTACATCCGGTTTTTGTCGGGGGTCTAGAGTTGGGGTACGATGTTAGGCCGTTTTGCAGCCTTCTAAGTACTCTAACACTAGATCCTCGACCGCTTCTTCACCTTGTTGCCCATAGCGTAGTGTGAAGAAGCAGGCCGGCATGATTGTGTTGAGTAGCGGAGAATAGATTCTCTCGCTACTCGATGCTCTAATGGGATAGCAATGCGCTTATCATCAGGTGCAGTGTGGTCACTTTGACGTGCCAGCATAAAAAAAACACGATTAAAAAGCTCGATATTAGTGATTTTTGTAATCAGTGAATCTACTAATGGATATAAGTATGGATCGGCTTATACAAAAGATTTTTTGTAACGATAGAACTGTGGCGGCACACAAGCGCCTCACACCGACGAGATAGCAAAGACGCCAGGCTCGATCGCGGTAGTTAAAATTGCGCAGCACATTGTATGAATACAACCTCCAGGTATCAACGGTTGGAGGGGCCGCGGCCGGTCGGGCATAACACCCGCCTGACTGGAGATACCCCCTTCGCTAGAGGAACACTATCACCCGTTCCTCTACAGAACCACGCTGTGGGTAATTTTGTCTAGCGTGTAGGGGTTTGACCTAGGTTTTAATACCGTTGTATATTAATCCAATATCAGAAAACCAAATTCGCACTTCATTGTCATTTCGTACCATATATTACAGAATAGGTACGGTAGGCAGCGGCTTTGCTGTGCCCTGGTATTGCAGAAGTCTATGGGCGGCGGTGACTACTTACCATCAGGTGGCCCGACTGCTCGTCTGCCTATCGAGACACTAAAAAAAATAACCCTTGGATACAGACGGACCACAGCTAACATAGTTTTGCTGAAAATGGTATCTTTGCCGCTACCATCAAGCTGTGGAACAGATTGCCATCTATCGTGTTCCCTTCTTCCTACGATCCTGGGTCCTTTAGGCGTAGACTGAAGATGCTACTTAGCAGGCCGGCATGATTGTGTCGAGTAGCGAGGTGTAGTTGCCTCTCACTACTTGATACTCTAGCTGGACGGCACTGCGCTTACCATCAGGTGGAGTGTGGTCACTTCGCCCAGCCAGGACAAAAAAAAATGGTAATATTGATTGTTCAGATATGTTTTTTTATTGAGTCGCGTTCTTGAAAACGTCTACAAAGCAATGTTCTTCCTTTGTGCCGTACTAACAAGTCTGAATTCATTCGTATAGAATGTTTCACATATGATACAAGTTTGCCATAACGTAGGTATTTTCAACACATCGATTTCTCTTCTAAAAGACTGTTAAAAACTAAGCTAAATAATGTTACACAATACTGTAGTCACGGATCTTATAGTATCTTATTGTTTCGTCTTTAGCGATTTTTTTATTTTGTTCCATCTTTTAATATTTAATTTTGTGTTCTATTGTATTCTGTTTGTTTGATAAATACTATTTTATGTAATATTTACAAGGTTAGAAAGGCTGTATTAAGCCTAAAACATAAGAATACTTGTAAGCAAGTTTTTTAATTATAATCTTTTCAAATTTCTGAGAGGTTGGGTTCAAACATTTTATTACAAAACTAGTGGCCCTGGGCAGACCTTGTCCATAAACCGCCTTTATGTGGACCGAATTTTCGTTGAAAAAAAATAAGCAATTCAGATATCGACAACAGCGCCACCTATCGGATATAATAATAATACTAGCCCTGTATTCAATATTGTCCCACTGCTGGGCACGGGCCTCCTCTACTAATGAGAGGGGTTAGGCCTTAGTCCACCACGCTGGCACTAATACGGGTTGGTAGACTTCACATACCTTCGAAATTCGTATAAGAATTCTCAGATATGCAGGTTTCCTCTCGATGTTTTCCTTATATCATAGTCCGACAAACGAGCCAGTGGGTCACCTGATGTTAAGTGATCTCCACCGCCCATGAACATCCACAATACTGAAAGTGTCATGTATGCGCTGTCGGCCTTAAAGGACAGGGATAGGGATTAGGGAAGGGAAGGGGGAATCTGGGCCTCCGGATATCTCACTTACCATACGAAACGCGACAGTAAACTGTCACTTTACGCTGGTTTTCTGAGAGACACAGTACTACCCCGGTCAAGCCGACCCATTCATGCTGTAGACAAATACCTATATATAGGATCTTGGTAATGCCATTGTTGAATACTCTATTTATATATATATATTTATATATTATACTAGCTTTGCTCACGGCTTCACCCGCGTGGTAGTTATTTTTGAAACAAAAGCTAAAAAATCCATGGAGACATCTTAAGCTATGACAGCTTTCTATTTTTTGCTATCCCACAGAAACCGTGTATTTGCCGGGATGAAAGGAGCCTTTGTCATTCTATGACCCCTACATTATCACTATGCAAAAAATCATGTCGAACCCTTGCTCTGTGAAAAACTAAACTATCCCACAGGACCTGTAGATTTTCCGGGGAAAATATAGCTTATGTCCTATTCAAGACGATACATATATCTGTGCCAAATTTCAACCAGACCCGTCCAGCCGTTCTGGCGTGATTGAGTAACGCACATCCATCCATCCATCCAAACATTCGCATTTATAATATTAGTAAGAACTAATACAGTAAGATAGTGCCAAGTACAAACAAAAGACGCGATGACATTGTGTCAACAAGGATCGATACTAGATCGAGTATATTAAGATAAAGAAAGACAATGTTCCTAAGCCTAGATTCGTTTACAAAAGCCATGCTAGAAACGGAATTAATAGAAACCTTGTACATACAAAAACACTACAACATTATTTGGATTACGATTCAATACCTTTGTTTGGTAAATCATTGTCTTAAGGATTTGATGATTAATGTACCTATGGTCATTGTCAAAGTGGTATATGCCAGACCATTTTTTGTACTACTCAAAGTTGCTTTTGTTTTATTTTATGACGTGTTTTCATGGTACAACGAGCGAGTAGCCGGCTATGAAAGGACGCGGCAGGTTCGATTCTCAACAACGAAAAATTCTTGTGTGATGTATAAGTATTTGTTTCGGGTCTGGGTGTTGTGGGACCGTAGTCCCTCGTAGTTGATACCCACGATAAAGGTTTTTTTGGCAGCAATACGGCCAAAAATTGCACTCTAACTCTAGACCCCCGACAAAAACCGGATGAATGTGTGTGGTTGGGTCCAACTTAAAAGATAATTTTAGGTTCGATAGGTGGCGCTTTTTTAAAATTCTGGCGCGGCAAAGTGACCACACTGCGCCTGATGGTAAGCGCAGTGGCGTCCAGAAAGAGTATCAAGTAGCAAGAGACAGTCTATCCCTCGCTACTCAACACAATCATGCCGGCCTGCTGTTTAGCTTCTTCACACTACGCCTAAAGGACCCAGGATCATAGGAAGGAGGGAATACGATAGCTGGCAAACTGTTCCACAGCTTGATGGTGCGGCAAAAATACGAGTTTGCGAACCTCTTGGTTCGGGCCGGGGTAGTAGATACCACGAAGCTGTGGCCCCCGCAATCCAGTACGCGTGGTTCTGGTATGGAAGGGAGAGGATGAGATAAGATCAAACAATTCTTCAGTTCTTCAGAGCATTCGCCATGATACAGACGGTAGAACGAGGAAATATACCTACGCAGCTGTAGCGGCTCCAGGCTGTTGGTCACGTCTGCGTCATTCACAATACGGATGGCCCGCCGCTGCAACCCATCCAAGGCATCAAGAAAGTATTTTGCGGAACCGTCCCTTGCTGTTGTCGAGATCTGAAATTGTTATTTTTCAACGATAATTCGGTCCACAGAGAAGGCGGTTTATGGCAGGACAACGTCTGCCCGGGACCACCAGTTTATTTTAATTGTATATTTCATATACATTCTTGATACTTATCTCAATATTATTGTTGATATAAAACGGTCCGCCTCTTACGTAATTATAAACATTTGTCAAGAGATCGCTCTGTCGTGTCCTAAGTACATAAAACAATGTTGTTTAGGGCTGGCAGGCGTCTCTAATTAGTCCGCGTTTGTTTTATTGCATGACCCTGAAAATGAACATTTGTTATAGGGCTTCGTGATTAAAACAAACTTCCACGGTGATTCTTCAATTTTTTTTATACCACTGGCAGTTGAAATCGGCGATAACCTAGTTGGTAGTGGCACTCCACTACCAAGCGAAGTCATAGGTTCGAAACCAGCTCAAACGGCATACACTTCTGATATATAATCACGAGAGAGAGGAGAGGTGCAACCAGAACACTCACTTTTCGCCGAATTTATTACGTCCCATAGTGATAGGAGGCGATCTATCCTATCGCGATATTGAGCATTCCTAAATAGAAAAATCAAATGTCACTTTACCCGCCCCGCGGATCGAACCCGAGACCTCAGCGCAGCAGTCTTATCAGCTTGCTTTGGTGTATCTGAACAAGCAAAATTTCGTGACAACCTTAAAAATATGTTACAATTTTATGCAGAATAAAAACTCCTTTCCCCTTTAAGGGAGAGGTCTATCCAAAGATAATAATCCACTGTTAGTTTACTACAAATTGTAGGGTTGTCATAGCCTCCTGTTTCAATAGATGAGACTACGTACAAAGCGTCAAAAGCGGCGTTAAAAGTGGTAGAGCCACGCTGTAGACACATTTGTCTACAGCATGAATGGACCGGCTCGACCGGGGTAGTACCACTGTCTCACAGAAAACCAACGTAAAGTGACAGTTCACTGTCGCGTTTCGTATGGTAAGTGAGATATCCGGAGGCCCAGATTCCCCCTTCCCTAACCTAATCCCTATTCCAGTCCTTTAAGGCCGACAGCGCATACGTGATACTTTCGGTATTGTGGATGTATTGTGGAGATCACTTAACATCAGGTGACCCACTGGCTCGTTTGTCGGACTATGATATAAAAAAAGGCTCCAAAAGATTCGGACTTCTTATACGTAATATTTTAATTTACACTGAACTGCAATAATCTGATCAATTAATATTGTTATTTAGAGTAGTAGTTATATTCCAGTTTTTGAAAAGAGCAACCCTAGAGTTTCTTGCTCGTTCTTCTCTAGCGAAACAGCGCTCTGGACTGGTAGCATTAAAAAGATCAGATTTTTTTAAATTAATTATTAATGAATACTTCACTGACGACTAACATTACCATACTTAATTTATCCAGTTGAACAAAATACTAACCAAAGCTTCAATCTGAAATGTCAAAAGGATTCTTTTTTTAAATCGACAGATGACGGCACGGCCAATTAACCAAGCGACCATTTGAGTGGGCAACCCTAGCGGCATCGTAAATTTCGACGCAATTAACTCGCCACCCTAACTGTTTGATTAACTACTGTTTTCTATGGACGTCCGTCTGCCTTTTGTTTGATGTGAATTTAAAGATTACCCCGATCTTGATCAAAGAGCTTAAGTTTAAGAAATTTGTCAATTATCTTTGTTTTTATGTTCAGAAAATTATGTATAGAATGAAACAATTTTGTATTTACTTCTGTTCACTGTGATTAATATATTTGGAGTACAATTACGATTAGCTGGTGGTAGGATATTCATCTCCGCCCGTATAGCGACTACCATACACAGGGTGTAAAACCCGCCATAGTGGCACACGCGAATGTGTTGCGTTCCGGGGTCAGCAAGTGTACATCCAGTTTTTGTCGGTGGTCTAGAGTTAGAGTTCGATTTTTAGGTCCGTGTTGCCTTCTGAGTATACACTGACACTAGACCCTCGACCGCTTCTTCACATACTTGCCCAATGTAGTCTGAAGAAGATACACAGCATGCCGGCATGATTATGTTGAGTAGCGAGGGGTATAGTGCCTCTTGCTACTCTAATTGGATGGCACTGGGCTTACCATCTGAATACGTATATTATAAAATTAGGAACGGGTCTTAATCGCGCAATATTTTAATGGTATAAATACCACAATTATTTCCCGACGTTTCGACCAAGTTGCATCGGCCGTGGTCACGGGCTGACTCAAAATCGCGAGAGTCTAAAAACGAATATGTATATAACTCAATATTGCAAAAAATTACAAGAGAAAATTTACCATAATACAGCCAAATTCCAAACCTGCTCCTTAGAAGTCAGTTGAAAGCTCTAAAAAACATATCAATGAAACAGCTTTTATGAAGTAGTCGTTCCATTTATCGGGGGATCTTTGATGAACAGTTTTTAAGCTGGAAGTTTCGAAAGTAGGGCATTCAATCATAGACCATCTATAATGCCGAATAGTATTACCTCTGATCTTTGATTAAAACTTACAATGAAAACAGCTTATTCTATTTTTGCAATTTTGGTGTTCTTTATTTTAGTTGTCTTGGTGATTGTAGATTTTAAGAGTTGTACAAAATTACATAAGCTCAGATCTGTCTCTTTAAAGAGTAGGCATGGGTGGAATTACATCCATAGTTTGCAAAGCTTATTACTCTGAAATTAAATGATGGACTTGAGTATGTAAATTTCAAGAGGATATTTTCCTTCTATCAAGAGTTTTATTAAAATCATTCAGCACACGCTTTTATGACAAACAAATGAATCGATGATGATTTTGGGGGTTATTGTCACTCGCGTCCGTAGGCTTTACTCTAGTTCCCCTACACGTGACCCCTGGGTAGTGCTAAATGAGTGACACATCTTACTGGTGGTAGGCTTCGGCCGTGGCTAGTGACCACCCACCGGACAAAGCCGTGCCGCCAAACGGCTTGCCGTGTTCCGTCGCGATGTTCGGTGATGCCATTTAGGGAGACGGGTCGGAATAGTTGCTGAATGCAGTTGGGCTAATCTGACGCAATTTGATAACGCCGCATTGGGAGACTAGTCGTGGAGGGTAGCGGGATCCGAGGCACGGTGCACCGCTGGCCGACCGCAGGTAGTTGGGGGCCCAAGTAGTGTGCTAGCCACACACGAAAGGCTGCCCCGCCAACTGACGAAAAATCCCGGGATGCGCCATCGTGCCGGTCGGCGACCGGATGAGAGGGCCCGATGGACATCCCGGGGGGGCTCGGGCGTCCCCGCAGTCTCCAGACTAGTCCCCCTTCTGTGTGGTATTTCATCTTGTGTCTGAAGGTTAACAGCATTAAGTCTCGTTCCACTACCGTCTTCCTACCTTCATTCGCTCTTCCAACAAACATGAAAACTACTAAGAATAAGAGAATGTTTCCACAGCGGCAGCACTCCCTCTCACTAAAAGTGCACCTTACCAACATCCGAGGATTGCACTCAAATCTCGTCGCGGTCCATCACCACCTGGAGACTGAAAGACCCGCTCTCTTATTCCTCTCAGAGACGCAGATAAGATGTCCGTCTGACGTGGCGTACATTTCTTACCCAGGGTTTACTCTGGAGCACAATTTTAAGCCACATGCGGGTGTGTGCTTGTACGCCCGTGATGACATCTGTTGTCGGCGTCTCTGTAATCTTGAAGATCCCAGATTCTCTGTTATTTGGGTACTGGTGGATACGGGAATTGAGAAAATTCTTTATTCCTGTGTATACCGGTCGCACAGCGGAGATCAGGAGACGACTAGGCTCACAGAATACCTTAGTGAGGCGGCGGATGCGGCACAAAGGCGGTACGCTTGTGCACAACTAGTGCTACTGGGGGATTTTAATGCCCACCACCAAGAGTGGCTTTTCCCATACCAGTGCACCGACCATGCTGGGAGAGAAACGCGGAAGCTAGCGCTGACGCAAAATCTCACTCAGTTGGTCCAGGTGGCAACAAGGGTCCCGGATGTTGACACGCACACAGCCAATTGCTTGGACCTTCTGTTGACAACTGATCCAGACCACTACTCAGTGTCGGTTTCATCCCTTGGGTAGCTCCGACCATTGTCTGGTGAAATCTGTATCTGTCTACTCACCGCCCGATTCCAGCCCGGCGGGTGTGGCGATACAAGTCAGCAGATTGGGATGAGATGCGAGCTTTCTTTGCATTTTATCCTTGGCGCCCCACTTGCTTCTCTTCTGAAGACCCTTCAGCTTGCGCGGATGCTGTGACGGATGTGCTGCGTCAGGGTATGGAGTACTACATTCCATTCTCTGACGTAGCAACGTCAGGCGGGACTCGCCCATGGTTCGGGACTGAGTGCGGACGCGCTGAAGCGCGGAAGCATGCGGCATACCTGGCATGGGTTGATGCTCGAAACCGCAAAGCAAAGGACTTGCGTTTAAAGAAGAGAGCATTTAACAAGGCTGCCAAATCATGCAAGAAGGCTCTACGGCAAGCTAGATTTGACCACATAAGCCAAATCGGGAAGAAACTAGCTTCGTACCCAGCGGGTAGTAAAGCGTTTTGGTCCCTGGCAAAATCAGTTGAATCGAACTTCCGTCGCCCCTCACTTCCTCCACTGCTGAGACCCGACGGGTCTTTGGCTCACTCTGCTGAAGAGAAAGCAAACTTGTTTGCTTCTCTTTTTGCTGAATCTTCGCGTTTAGACACTGCTGGCGAAGTCCCTCCTAGTCTACCAGTTTGCGAGACATATATGTCGGAAATTCGCATTCGTCAGACTGAGGTAAGAAGAACGCTGCGTAATATGGACGTGAATAAAGCCAATGGCCCAGATGGGATTCCAGCAATTGTACTGAAAACTTGTGCGCCTGAGCTCTCTCCTATTCTGACTCGCCTGTTTCGTCTCTCTCTGGTCACTGGGCAAGTGCCTAAAGCCTGGAAGCAAGCTAACGTGCAACCCGTGCCCAAAAAAGGTAGTCGTGCTGAGCCTGCCAACTATAGGCCCATCTCGGTTACGTCCATACTTTGCAAAAGTATGGAACGTGTACTGAATGGCAGACTCATGGCATACCTACAAGCGAATGACCTCCTAAGTGACCGTCAATACGGATTTCGCCGAAACCGGTCAACTGGAGACCTTCTAGCGTATGCCACTCACATCTGGAGCGAGGCTGTCGAGAGGCATGGGGAAGCGCTTGCCGTTTCACTCGACATCTCGAAGGCCTTCGACAGAGTGTGGCACGATAGCCTCTTAATCAAGCTTCCTTCATATGGCTTGCCCACTGGATTGTGTGCATGGATATCGGACTTCTTGAGGGAACGATTGATTCGAGTGGTCATTGATGGCTGCTCCTCCGATCTATTGGCTATCAATGCCGGGGTACCTCAGGGGTCGGTACTTTCTGCGACTCTATTCCTGCTGCATATCAATGATCTGCTTAAGCCCGGTACTTTTGGGTACGCAGACGACAGCACAGTGGTAGAAAGTTACATATCTAATGCACGAACCAGTGGAGTCCAAGTCCAGTCCCTCAGGGAGGCCTTGGTAGAACGCTTGAACTTGTCCTTAAAGGCAGTCTCCGATTGGGGCGATGCCAACCTGGTCAAGTTTAATGCCACTAAGACCCAGGTTTGTCTATTCTCTGCTAAACGGAGTCCCTTCCAACTGACTCCTACTTTCAGAGATGTGTCCGTACCGATAACTGACCACCTAGAGATTCTGGGCGTAACTTTGTCTCCAACTCTCAGTTTTGGCTCCTACATTGAGCATAAAGCTCAATTGGCTGCCAAGAAGCTGGCTATCCTTGCGAAGGTGAGACGGTACTTCACGCCGGGACAGCTGCTCGATCTGTATCAAGCCCAAGTCCGGTCGTGCATGGAGTACTGCTCTCATCTTTGGGATGGATCGGCCAAGTACCAGCTTGAGGCGTTGGAGGCCATCGAAAGACGCGCCAAGAGGCTCATAGGCAACGATTCCATAGTCGAGGCAAGGCTGCAAAGCCTTGAACACAGACGAAAAGTTGCTAGTTTATCGGTTTTCTACCGGATACATTTCGGCGAGTGTGCCTTGGAATTACACAATTTAATTCCCCCAACCCCTTTCTATCATCGGACGACAAGAGACTCGGCGAAGCGTCATCGATACATGGTTGATATTCCACCAGCGCGCACGAAGCGTTTTGCTAGTACATTTATCATGCGCACCGCTAGAGAGTGGAACTCTTTGCCGGAGTCTATATTTCCCGAAAATTATAATCTGGGTATCTTTAAGTCAAGAGTGAATAGGTATCTTCTAGGCAAGCGTGCTCCACCGTAGACCACATCATCACTTACCATCAGGCGAGATAGTGGTCAAACGCAAGCCTATTTAGGTAAAAAAAAAAAAAATCTAATTATTTTCTACTTTTTAGGTCAGCTAGGTAGCTAAAATTATTATCTTGTTCTTAGTTTCAAAACAGCATCAAGAGTACTTATAATTAAAATACTCGATTTCAAATCAAGACCACATGATAAAAAAATATGATTACTACTACAATTTTCATATATTTTTTTATTTATTAGCCAAATTATAACACAATTACTGTATAACATTATTATACTGGTATAATGCCAAAGTTGAAATAAGAAATGAAAATTTTGTATTGTCATCGTCCGTCGGTACTTTTAAAAAAACATTTTCATAAACAACGACCCGCCCCGTAGGGAAAATATGACTCGAAATTACTAAGCAAAAAACGGTAGGCAGCGGCTTTGCTGTGCCCTGGAATTGCAGAAGTCTATGGGCAGCGGTGACTACATACCACCAGGTGGCCCGTGTGCTCGTCTGTCTATCGAGGCGCTAAAAAAAGAAAAAAAAAACAGTTGATCCTATCGCTACCAGACTTCACAGTAACATCCTCTGGATTAATCTGAAGATTGCCTGAAAATTTCATCAAAATCGTTCCAGCCGTTTTCGAGTCATGCGGCCACAAACATAAGGAAGCTGAATTTGTATATAAAGAAAACACTAAGTTTTTATTTTATGAATCCAATGAACTAGATCTGAAACTCAAAATAATATGTCTTTACCATACACCACTTAGAAAATCAATAGAGCGAAAAATACATACGTGTTACGATAAGATCTTACGCTAAAAGCAATGTGACACAGGCAACCTTAGAACCGAGTGCTAAAAGAAAACAACGCTATTTGAAAACATTTTTTAATTTACGACCAATTTTTATAAAATAAATTTAATCACGTTCCAATAAGCTAAAAGTGTTATCGTTGAATTCAACTAGCGACATTGCAAGGGTGCAAATTAGATTTTAAAAATTCAAACTGCTTAATAGGAAGAATATATTTAGTTGATAAGTTTAAAAATACCATTTTCATGAGGGTTTTTGTATATCTTTTTATAAATAAATAAAATTAAGACACCCAACTGTTACACATAGATCTGACCGCCACACTAGGTAAAACCTGTATCGTGGGTATCAACAACTATGAGGGACTACGGACACACAATACTCAGACCCGAAACAAATAGCTGTCTGTCACTTTTTTTTATATCATAGTCCGACAAACGAGCCAGTGGGTCACCTGATGTTAAGTGATCTCCACCGCCCATGAACATCCACAATACCGAAAGTATCACGTATGCGCTGTTGGCCTTAAAGGACAGGAATAGGGATTAGGGAAGGGAAGGGGGAATCTGGGCCTACGGATATCTCACTTACCATACGAAACGCGACAGTAAACTGTCACTTTACGTTGGTTTTCTGTGAGACAGTGAGTAGACAAATATTTCTACAGCGTGGCTCTACCACTCTACCTCACACAAACATTAGTCTCGGTGCGGGAATAGAACCCACGGCCTCTCGCTTCTCAGCTACTCGCCCGCTGCGCCACGGAACCTGTAATTATGTCTTATGGCTTAGCCTACGTAAGCCATGAAAGTATAGTTTTTGGCGACTATGTTTTGAAATATCTTTATTATTTACACTTACGAAATTTTGATTACAACGTAAAGCTTATGGGAAAATTATCTACACGATAGTGAAAACTGTTTCAAAATCCGTTGCGTGGTTTTGCAGGCCGGCGTGATTATGTCAGGTAGCGAGATACAGTTGACTCTCGCTACTTGATACTCTAACTCTAACATTGCGCTTAACATCAGGGGCAGTGTGGTCAATTTGCTGTACCAGGATAAAAAAATCTAATGAAAATTATATTTGTTGGTGAGCGCATGAACCATTCGACCAATTTAGTTTTTTTTTAAATGTGTTAGGAACATCAAAAAAACTATGCAAGATGGATATTTAAAAGGCACAAATACAATATTTATAATTTATTAATTGATTTACACGACACTGTTACACATCTCAGTGCTTAATATCAACACACACGCATGTCAGGATTCACTTTAAGGCTTCTCTTTATAATTAATCTACCAGCATTACCCTTTTAAACTGAATAACGCCATTGAACCATTTACAATTACTTACTGCCCCGCGAACGAACCACGAATGTTCTCACTACCAACCCACTGCTACACCACTAGTCTTCTGAACTGAACCAACTGAACCCCAGAGCGCGGAAGGCACTCTGTTCTATATTAAACATTTACTACTCCCACTTAGGTTGTCATTATTAACTACCCCCAACTAGTCTCCTAAATACCTCCATTATACCTTCGGTGTTTCTAATAAAAGGAAATATCCTAATAAATGTTAGTATTAGTAATAAGGTTTCAGAAATATTTGGGAAATGTTAAAAGTGATTTTTTCTATCCAATCACTGATAACAGTCACGCATGGTGAAGATTTAGTAGCTAGTTAAATTTATATTTTTTTACGATACAACACAAATAAAATAAAACAAATGTGTAACCAATTCCTTTTTTTTTCCGAAAATTATGCGTCACTGTAAAATTTGAGAGTTGCCCTTGATTTTTCTGAGATCCCATCATCAGATCCTGACTTGGTGCCAATGGGACCACCTGGGAAGTATACCCTTTTAAACAAAAAAAGAATTTCTCGAATCGGTCCAGGCGTCTTCGAGTAATCGGGTAACATACATAAAAAAAAAGATTCCGACGAATTGTTAACCTCCTCCTTTTTGAAGTCGGTTAATTAAAAAAAGGGGCTAACGCACAGGACGCTCACCTGATGGAAAGTCAAATCCTACATTCATTCGGTTATTACCACTCAATTCATCATCCTATTTTTTATTAGTACTAAAAATTTGTTTGCTTAACCCTAAAGGCTTTTTGTGTCTATTTTATCAGACTGCCCAACATTTTTAAATAAATCACTCACAGAACATAGTGTCCCATTAATGTGTACGTATGTCTGCTGAGTTCAGTTTGTTTCACAACCGGCTAGTCGCCCGTTGCGCTACAGTAAATAGTAATAATAAATAATAAAAATTATTTATTCGCAAAACTGCCCTCGCATGCGTTACGATTGCTGTGCTGAGGTCTCGGGTTCGATCCCCGGGTCGGGTAAAGTGATATTGGGTTTTTCTACCTAGAAATACTCAGTATTAACCCGGAGTCTGGAATGGTGCCCGGTGTGGCGATAGGCTCGCCCCCTATCACATTATGGGACCGAAATTCGGCGAAAAGTGGGTGTACTGGTTACAGGCGTGAGTGTATATGTAATATTTGCAAAAATACACACAGTAGTAGTACATAAGCAATAGTAGACTTAAATTAAGGGTTTTTTTTTATCCTGGCATTGCAAAGTAACCACACTGCACCTGATGGTTAGGGCAGTGCCGTCCAGTTAGTGTCAAGTAGCGAGAAACATCCCTCGCTACTCAACATAATCATGCCGGCCTGTGTAGCTTCTTCACACTACGCCATGGGGCAAGGAGGTGAAAAAACGGCCGAGGGTCTAGTGTCGAGAGTACTCAGAAGCCCGCAAAAAGTCCAAACATCGTACCCCAACTCTAGACCCTCGACAAAAACCGGATGGACACTGGCTGATACCGGAACGCGACACACTTACGTGTGCCATTATGGCGGCTTTTACACCCTGTGTGTGGTGGTCGCTATCCGGGCAGTTTTTTTTTATATCATAGTCCGACAAACGAGCCAGTGGGTCACCTGATGTTAAGCGATCTCCGCCACCCATGAACATCCACAATACCGAAAGTATCACGTATGCGCTGTCGGCCTTAAAGGACAGGAATAGAAGGGAAGGGGGAATCTGAGCCTCCGGATATCTCACTTACCATACAAAACGCGACAGTGAACTGTCACTTTACGTTGGTTTTCTGTGAGACAGTGGTACTACCCCGGTCGAGCCGACCCATTCATGCTGTAGACAAATGTGTCTACAGCGTGGCTCTACCACTTTTATAGATAGGAATATCCTACCACCAGCAGGTACATTTTAAGTTACTGTGACCTAAATAATATGGGAGCATCTGTAGCTGAACTAGGAGAATCTGTATTTCAGCTTACAGCGATATTCCCCTATGGATTTTATGGTAAAATTAAATCAAATCAAATCATTTATTTAGTAAATTATGCCACTTGTAATTATCATTGACATTTAACAGGTCAGGATTAAGGTTATCTACCGGTGCTCCCGCCGTAGGTCTTTTATCATGACATTATATTGTCATAACTGTCAGTTGTTTGACAGTTCGCAAAATGTAAAAACTACATGTTTCTACGTTTTGTAGCTTAATATGACTCCATGGATTTTATACCTTTTATTTCAAAAATAAACACCACGCGGGCGGAACCGCAGACGAAATCTAGTCTATAATGAAAAACACATCAAAACACGTTCCATTGTTTAGAAATAAGCGGACAGATAAAGATAGCGACTTTATTTTACATTATGTACACATTACTTTTATTCATGCAGTAGAGTAATAAACTTACTGGCATGTGGATAACGTAGAAATTTCAGGTTTCGAAGTACTGAGTTTCAAAAAGTAATTAAGTAAGCTTGTTTTGTCTGTACGGCGAACTTCAAAGAAAGTTATAAGTTTTTAAGCAGCGTGTCATGGCTCATTAATCTGATATTTTGTAGATAACAAACAACTATCACACAATATGTTTCTGCACAGAAAGACAAGTGTGTTCAGAAATAATGTGGATACTTTGCTTAACAAACTTGACTGCCTCGTTGGCGCAGTTGTAATTGCGCATGTATTACGTCTGCGCTGAGGTCTCAGGTCGGGTTGGGTACCTATTGGGTTTTTCTATTTAGAAATACTCAGTATCAGCCCAGTGTCTGGACTTGTGCCCGATATAGCGATAGGGTCGCCCACTATCACATTTTGTGACCGTAATAAATTCGGCGAAAAGTGGGTGTACTGGATACACCTCTGCCTACCCCTTCGGAGATTACAGGCGTGAGAGTGTATGTGTATTTAAACTTGTCTATTTATTACAGACACGTGCATACTCTATATCTGGAAATTTCACTCACACAGTGTTGCTGGACATATTGAGCGTCAAGGCACTACGGTACGTCGACCAAACCATAACACAGTTCGAGGAAATTCTTGAGAAGTCTGCTGAAATAACTTCTATATAAATATGACCTTATTAAAATTTATGTCTTAATAAAATCGTCTTTGTTAATGATAATGTACATTTAAACCAATTCAACGCGGATGAAGTTGCGGTGAAGTGACCACACTGCAACTGATGGTAAGCGCAGTGCCATCCAGTTAGAGTGTCAAGTAGCGACAATCTACCCCTCACTACTCGACACAATCATGCTGGCCTGCTGTGTACGGTACACACTAAGCTTAAAGGATCCAGGATCACAGGAAGGAGAGATCACTGTAGCTGGCAAACTGTTCGAAAGCTTGATGGTGCGGCAAGGAATTTGCGAACCTCTTGGTTCGGTCCTGTTAAACATAAAAAAACTACCCTATTGTAACATTACGTCGAAACGAGAACGGAATGATATTTCAGACTTTTTTATCGAATGAATGACCTCTGTCTCATTTCTTACCAGTCTAACACCCTTTCTAATGCTGTTTATTTTATTAAAGCCACGTAAGCCCCCACTCGACTACCTGACGCTAAGTTTAGAGTAGTGTATAATGTACATCGGTACATGTCCATTACGTAACTTTCTCATAAACTACCATGGGGACTATACGCCTGTAATAATATAATTTGCATAGTTCTATATACCGCTACAAAATATGTAGAAACATATATTCTACGCATAACTGACAATTTATATATACGGAGTATGTGTGGAGTCACCCTTGCTGATCGCATGAGGAATAGTGTGATAAGAGATCGTTGTGAGTTGAAGAATGATGTGGTGACTAAAATAGAAAGAGGTATGCTGAGATGGTTTGGCCACATGGAGAGGATGTATAAAAGGCGATGTATCGTGAGAATGTGACTGGAAGAGTGGGTACAGGGCGCCCGAGGAGAACTTATACGAATCAGATAAACGATCTTCTCCTAAAAGGGCAAATCAGGAGTACCTCCAACCGTCGTAAATGTATGAGAAGATGTATGAATGTGGAAGAGGCGAAAGAAGTGTTTTAGTAGCTTGTGGCACTCAATAGTCTCTGCCTACCCCCATGGGATACGGGCGTGAGTGTATATGTATGTATGTAACTGACAATTTGACATACACCTTGCCCAATCTCTATTTTTACTTAAAAATGATAAAAGTAGACATGGTTAATTTGGTCTTATAGTATGGATAGTAAAGTACACTTACCATTTTAAACGCTTAGAGTATTTATTATTATTTTTTTTTTATTTTATTTTGGTTGCCTACTCTAAGGGTAAACGTAACTTATTGATTAAAATCAAATCAAATCATTTATTTTGTAAATTAGGCCACTATGGGCACTTTTTACATGTCATAATAATGTTAAGGTTTACTGGTGATTCGGAAATGCCTACTGGTCTGAGAAGAAGCACCAAGAAACTCAGCCGTAGGTCTTTTGTAATTTGTCATTACAATTTACATTATAAAATAATTTACATATAAAATACATACATCCTTAAACAAGTCACATTCACATGAAACAAAAAAACGGTACGGTACATGTTAATACAAGGCAGAGTCGTAAATGAGGCTATACAACCTGTTATTTATTTTCTCTAACTAACAATCAATGAGCAATCCAGGTAGACCAGTCCACACAAGCAGCACCCGTTCACGAGTATGACGCATGTGCCAGCCATCGGCCTCCTCAACCATGACACAGGGAAGTGACCGACCCGGTACATAACGCCGCCGCAAGCACAGACCCTTAAGCGAGCATGACATACCTTAATCGCGTCAAAGAATGATAGAGATACAAATTCACAAGAAAATAGCTTTAAAAAAACAAGAAGCCAAGACTATTACGACTCCGGCGTCTTGTGAAAACAATATAGATCAAACCGAAATACATTATATAAAATGAGTAATATGTATATTATAAAATAAGTACCTATCAGTGTGTTGTTGTGTTTAGTTGAGCGGCCATGGTTGTTTATCATTTAAATATTCCGTTATATTGTAATAAGCCCTTTTCACTAAAAAGTTTTTTAGTTCGACTTTGAATTGGTCGATGGGCAATTTTTGCACGGGCTCAGGAATATTATTATAGAAACGAATACTAAGCCCCACAAAAGAAGCATGTACTTTTTGCAAGCGAAAATACGGCATACACAGTTTATGCTTGTATCTAGTATTTAGAGTATGTATATCACTTTTCTTTTTAAACAAACTGATATTTTTCTTGATGTATATTGTTGTATATCGAGTCAACTACCCTGTTGTATATAATATATAATTTACTATTAGTAACGTCACTAGCTGTAAACACTATTTATAGTGATATATTGTTAAAACACACACATACATACACGCCTGTAATTCCCGAAGGGGTAGGCAGAGATGTAACCAGTACACCCACTTTACACCCGAATTTATTACGGTCCCATAATGTGTTAGGCGGCGAGCCTATCGCCATACCTCTCGATTCAAGACTCCAGGCTGATATTGAGTATTTCTAAATATATAACCCTAATATCACTTTACCCAAACCAGGGATCGAACCGAGATGCCAATAAAATATTTGTAAAATCAAAATATGTTATATATAGTTTATTGGCAGCTGTTTATAAAAGTAGAGTTGTTATCAGGATAATGTAAAGAAACACCCCACGCTTTTGAAGAAAATCGGACGTCTTGTAGGTAGGGAAAATCACGTTGAAAGGTTCCGTAACATACAAACATGGATACATCCTATAAAATTAGGAACCGGTGACCACGGCCGATGCAACGCGGCCGAAACGTCGGGAAATAATTGTGGTATTTATACCATTAAAATATTGCGCGATTAAGACCCGTTCCTAATTTTATAATATGTATTCAAATCGCGCGAGTCTAAAAACATTTATGGATACATCCACACACACACTTACATACACACATACATACACACATACATACACACATACTCACATACATACATACCCACATACCCGCATACATACATACATACACACACATAAATATTGGTGAAGCTAATATAAATCGTGAAAAATAGAGTCACGCAAAGAAAATAATGATTTAAAGTCCCATTAAGGAGCCGTTTTCAGAAGATTCACTGAGCTTAATCAAATTATGTGTGAAATAAATTGTAGATTGGAGTGAAGCTAATTTCAAAATAGTCTAGACGGTTAATGTGGGTGACCCTGATAACGAACATTTATAACACTTTATTGTTGAGGTTTATCTAATAAAATTATTTTTGTGGATATTTATTGTAACTAGTGGTCGCTTAGTGGTCAATTCGACAATTTGACATTTACGAAATGAACGTAAAAAATAATATTTAATTTTAATTTCATGTATTTGTAACATATATTTTACTAACCGACTCAGCCCGCGTGGAGCTTATTTTTGGAAGAAAAGGTATACAATCCAAGGAGTTGTCTCCTGCACTGTCGCACCTGTACCGATCGTCCTACCATTCAGGTGTTGTGCCAGAATCATAGAGTGAGGCCAACTTGCAGCCGATCCTCTAAAACGGTGACCTGTAGACAATTTAAAAATTGCCCAATAAACAAAAAATTACAACGCCCAATTGCCGTTAAAAGCGGTCGCAACGAAAGCTCTCAAAATGAATAGATTACCTCGTTTTTGCAATTGGAACTAGTAGTTCCTGAGATCAGCATGTCCAAACAAACAAACTATAATAGATATAAGTTTTAGCTTTCTGCAATCCGTCTCCATATAAACTTTAACCATGTTAAATCTCACACTCTGCCTGCGTGCTTTAAGCCTAATTTGTTAATTAAGATAAAACAACATGTTAGCTAATGTTCAGGTGGCCTTCGTCCAGTATAATATTAAAAAGCAGTGAAATAGGAAAAGCTTCGGAATGTGCAGTCGAAAGTCGTAGGTTTGATAAACTCAAATGGCATACATTTCTGAGTTTAAAAAGTTACGACTGTATGCATTTTCAATTGTTGCATGAAACGGTGAAGACATGGTGAATAAACTTGCATTGCAACCTAAAAATTCATCATAAGAATTTTAAACTGCGATGTTTTTTTATTGAACCGGAATAAGGATAAAACGATTATGCTGGACTAGACGATCTTAGGACCCAGCACCCCCTCGCCCGGATGGTTTATCCGTGCTGCCGCTGACCGAGTCCCTACCCCTATGTACACCCCACCCGACAATTCCAGCTAAAAACCCGCAGTGGCCTTCGTCGGCACTTGCGGAGCATTTTAAGGAGTGCTAGAATTGCTACCGGAACCGCGCGGTGCCTTGTACGGGCCCATCTCAATGTGGGGCTTAGGAGCCCCCGCGCACCGAACAACGACAGCGAACGAGGCCTTACCACCCGCGCTGCCGTCCATCTCGGGGTCGCACGATGCACCGAAATTGATAGTGCATCGATACGGGCGCTGTGACAGCCCCCTGCTGCGCGCCCGCGTCCACCGATGGCCCCAATAAATCGCTACTTAAGACAGGCAGGAATTCTCCAAACGCCCCCATTTCACTGGGCGGAAACGGCGATGTCTACCAACCAGCATTATGCTGACATGGAGGTGGCATAACAAAATTACTCTTTCCACAATCAATGATTCTTTTTCCTTATTCAAATAATAATGTTCTATATTTAAATATAACAAATTGTTTTGTTTTTAATGCAAATATAACAATAATTTCAGTGCCGACAGTATGAATCTCGGGGGACAAATACGGCTTAATGTATTTTGTCGCTTTGCTCGGACTTAGGGTTGCCAACTCGCAATAATTTACCCAGTTTATTGTGATAGCGGGGTAATTGAGCGGTGAGTAGTTTGGTCCCGAGTTCACCGTACTAAGCTAGTATTTTAAATGCTTTCAGTAAAATAATACTTTTTAGAACAATTTTGAGGATTTTGTCTGCTATCCGACTACAATATTACTGTAAATTATGATCATATTATTATTATCTGTATATATAAAAGAAGAAACTGACTGACTGACTGACTGACTGACTGATCGATCAACGCACAGCCTAAACGGCTGGGGTTAGAGACTTGAAATTTTGACAGTAGATACCTTTTATCACGTAGGCATCCACTAAGGAAGGGTTTTTGTAAATACCACCCCTAAGGGGGTAAAACAGGGGATGAAAGTTTGTATGAAAATCCGTCATTTTTGAAGTTAAATTCATGAAAATTAGTATTTGGCCTTTTAGTTAAAAATAAAAAATATATGTTTCAAGATTTTTGGAAATTCCGGCCCTAAGGGGGTAAAATAGGGAATGAAAGTTTGTATGAAAATCCGTCATTTTTAAGTTAAACGCATGAATATTGGTATTTTGTATTGTATACTTTTTCTCCCAAACATGCCCTCCACGCGGGCGGAGCCGCGAGCAACAACTAGTTTCATATATTTTTTGATAACGTCAATAGTTATGCATGGTAAAATGAATTAAGGCTCAATTATATAATAATTTTAGTTCTTAATTTTCTGTTACTCATGTATCTTTTATTGCATGTTTTATTTTCATTATGCGGTATTGAAGAAACGAGAAAATGAAATGAATAATAGAAATGCTATAAGAAACTGACGTCTATATTCAGAGCCAGCTTAATCCATACTAATACTATAAATGCGAAAGTAACTCTGTTTGTACGTTTGTTTGTTACCTTTTCACGACTAAACGGCTGAACGGATTGTAATGAAATTTGGTAAGGGAATAGATTATATCCTGGCTATCTTTTTTCTCAAAAAACAACCTTGAAAGGGGTCAAATAGGAGTTCAAACTTTGTATGGGAAATCCATAATTCCTCGACTTAGGGATCTGTAAATTCATATTAAGGCTTTTGGTAGGAAATAAAGAAATACGTGTTGCAACGTTATTGAAAAATCATCCCTAAAAGGGGCAAAGTTAGGTTAAACTTATGAGGTATTCTTTAGATGCAATCTCAAGATTCAGGCACAACACCTGAGAGGCTGGACAATCGCTACAGGTGTCTCAGTGCAGAAGACAACTCCTTGAATTGTATACTTCTGCTCCCGAATATAATCTCCACGCAGGCGGAGCCGCGATGAACAGCTAGTTTGCTATAAAATACAATAGTAAATATATAAAGTCTTTTTGAACGGCAATAAAATATGTTTGATATATTGGATTTCTGAATTCGAATTCCGAAAATATATTTTATCTGGATAACCTTTTACGACGTTATTAATTTAAAATAAAAAATATTCTATCTAAATAAATGGTCGAGCATAAAGTCTTGGGTTTAGTATAGTATATAACTAGTCTAACTACAAAAATAGTAAGTTTTTTAAAAACAAGTATTTTCGATTGATTTTTAGTATGGCTATAGACTCGCAATTTAATATCTGGAGAAGGTTTCTGGATTTTGGATGCGCTAGTGGCATTTATCCCTCAGGAATATAGGCCTGATGTTATGTTAAAAAATTCCACGATCAAGTCACTGTGTAATATATAAAAATGACATCATTTTGTGTAGATAAAAGTAAAAAGTCACACCAATAAATTAAGGCAAACCACGTTTTTTATTTAACGAAGAATTTATACGTGTTTTCGGTAGCATCATATCTCGATGCTGGTAGCCCTGTAGCTACGCATTGCGGCATTATGCAGAGAGCGTGTTTTTTGAATTATTTTGTATTCTTGGAATTTGAATTCCGAACATGTCAATTCATAATTCGATAACTGTGAAAATAAAATGTGGAAGAAGAGCACCCAACGTCACCGACGTTCCATATTCAAATTGTTTTTGAAAATTCACATAAAAATAGAAGACGACGTCTCGCTTCAGTTGGTAGTAAAACGGAGTTCTTTGCTTTCTATCCCAGTACACAAAGAAATTGTGGTTATATTTAGGAGAACACAAACTAGTAATCTTCTGCGCATGGATCAAACATCATCTACCTAAAATTATTATCAAAATAATAGTAAAAAGCGCATAAAAATCCAAGAAAGATAAATCATTCTAGACAAATATTGATTTCAATTATTTAGGGATAAATTTAAAAGAATTTTAGGAAAACAATATTGCAAGAATATGTTATGTAGTAAAATTGCTTAAATATTAATTATTGAAATTAATGTACCAAAATGGCAGGTTTTAGTACATAAAATTTATTTTTATTTAATAACACATATTAAGTTTAACTAATGACGTCATCTAGCTGGAAATCTTTTTAATTTTTTTCATTCTCCGTAGCAGATTTGGCGAATACTGACTGAAATGAAAAACCGCGGGTCAACTCCCGCATCAAGACAAATGTTATATGCACAAATATTTGTATTACGTCTGAGTTTTGTGAGACCGAAAGTCTCTCGTAGTTCCTGATACTCACGACACAAGACTCCTATCTTAGCGTGGGTTCTGGAATGGTTTTTTTATCCTCGATCGGCAAAGTGACCACACTGCACCTGATGGTAAGTACAGTTAGAGTATCAAGTAGCGACAGACAATTTATTCCTCGCTACTCAACACAATTATTCCGGCCTGCTATGTATGCGACTATTATTATTATTACTACATTTTTATCCTGGCACTGGAAAGTACCTGTGGCTTCTGTCTAGACATATATCGTTCGCTTAACAACCGATTGCGGTCGGTATGACATAACAAACTCATCATAGACAGTAAAGACATCGCCCCTTATTGATTTATGATTTTCAATGCGTTATGATACCGATAATAATCTATATTTAAAATATCGAGACTGTCAAAGGAAGAAAAGTTCATTATGTCATACCGACCGCTATCGGTTGATAAGCGAGCGTTATGTATGTCGAGACTGCAGCCCTTGGCCACTGTATGTATGAAAGTATATGCCAGCAATATATAGTCTACCATAGAGAAACGCAAGATTATGTTAGTCTAAATTCTATGACTTTTGGTCTATACAAAAACTCCACATTTTATATAAATAAGCAGCCGTAAAAACAACGGTAATAAATATCAGCAAACAAGTTTTACGCAGTGTCAGACTATTAAAAAGACAAATGACCTTTATTTAAGGCCTCAACACCACGCCGCGCCGGCGTAATATACTTTATTTCGTATACAATTCGACAATAATTTATTAGAAAAGTAATTTTGATAATTTTCCCTCTCGTGTCATTGGTTTAGTGGCCCTTAGTCTTTGCATCCGCTTATATAATTTTTACGGTAGGCCGCGGCTTTACACGGTAGGCAGCGGCTTTACTGGCATTGCAGAAGTCGATGGGCGGCGGTGACTACTCACCATCAGGTGGCCCGACTGCTCGTCTGCCTATCGAGGAACAAAAAAATTATACCCATACTTAGCGTTTAAAGCGTAAGTGAGTTTTTTCGACAAATCGAGAATTCTGGATGCCTTTTTTTTTACCACGGGGAATCCATTTGCAGATCTTCCAAGGTAGGAAGTATGTCGGACTCACCGGTCTAGGCCGTCCTACCGACTAAACCTCGCGTTGTTCCGCTCTCTCCTTAATGACGACAGCTACGGGGTACGCAATTCAACCATGCCTACAATATATTGAGGGACAAAAATAAATTCAGTAAATCGTAGGCGTGCTAGTTACACCTCCGCCTATCCTTTCATTACAGTTATAATATATTTAAGTGAAAACTTCTTTAGGCACGTTGGGATGGGAAAAAAGCAATGAACAGGCGTGATCATCACGCTCAGATTATTTCACTTTTGACATAAGCACGCCTATCAAGTTCTATAATTATTGACAAGCATAAACAAAAAAGTTACTACTTTAAATCAAAACTTTGGAATTACTTTGTTGTTTTTTGAAACAGTGCAGCGTCCATGAAGTAGCAATTTTTTTGTTTATGATTGCTTGTCAATAATTACAGAGCTTCATAGGCGTGCTTATTGCACTGACCAACAACATTTACTACAGATAAATAAAATCAGCCAATTGTCAGAAGTGAGAACCCTAAAACGACAAAGAGTTCACTTGCCAAAATATCTGCGGTGGAAATCTTTTGCGCGGCAGTTATTCCGCCAGTGTAACTCGTTATTTATAGGAATTGGCTCCAAGTGGCGAGTTTATCGGCATTTCATGCTACATTGTTGGCGGAACATGTAGGCGTAAAAAACAAATCGAGAACTTATGCGTCGGAAAAGATAAGACTGTTTGGTAAATTTGGAGGATGTCACGATTTGCCCGCAACATCCTTGAAGGATTTTGATTATATGAATTACTAGCTGTTGCTCGCGGCTCCACCCTGATAAATATCTATTTTTGAAAGAAAAGGTATACAAGGTGTATTTTGCTAGTAGTAGGATATTCATATCCACCCGGATAGCGTCCACCGTACACAGGGTGTAAAACCTGCCATAGTGGCACACGCAACTTGTATGTCGCGTTTCGGGGTCAGCTAGTGTACATCCGGTTTTTGTCGGGGGTCTAGAGTTGGTGTTTTTCCGTGTTGCGGCCTTCTGAGTACTCTGACGCTAGACCCTCGACCGCTTCTTCACCTTATTGCCCTATGGCGTAATGTGAAGAAGCTACACAGCAAGCCAGCATTATTATGTTGAGTAGCGAGGGATACACTCTCTATACGATACTCTAACTGGACGGCACTGTCCTTACCATCAGGTGCAGTGTGGTCACGTTGCCGTACCAGGATAAAAAAGGTAGTAGTGATTACGTCATATCAGGTGATTTACTTGCACGTTTCCGGACTTGCTATAAAAAAATATATGCGAACGATTTAATAAAAACTTATTTAATTAAATATCTCTATTTCAGATAAAAATCAGCGCGGATAATCATGGTAAGTGTATAGATTAACATAATAGAGACTGGCTGTTAATCACGCAATATTTATTTAATGGTATAGGTAAATACCAATTTATACCATTAAATAAACTGACTGACTAACTGTAAGTCAACCCGTGACCACGGCCGATGCAACTCGGTTGAAACGTCGAGAAATAAATTGGTATTTATACCATTTTAATTGCACGATTAAGACCCGTTCTCTAATCCTTTTTTTATAGTATAGTGCGTCAAACGAGCCAGTGGGTCACCTGATGTTAAGTGATCTCCACCGCCCATGAACATCCACAATACCAAAAGTATCATGTATCCGTTGTCGGCCTTAAAGGACAGGAATAGGGATTAAGGAAGGGAAGGGGGAATCTGGGCCTCCGGATATCTCACTTACCACACAAAACGCAACAGTAAACTGTCACTTTACGTTAGTTTTCTGTGAGACAGTGGTACTACCCCGGTCGAGCTTACTAATATTATAATCCTACTAATATTATTAATGCGAATGTTTGGATGGATGGATGGATGTTTGTTACTCAATCACGCTACAACGGCTGGACGGATCTGGTTGAAATTTGGCACAGAGATAGATTATAGTCTGGAATAGCACATAGGCTTTTATCCAGGAAAATGTAAAGTTCTCGTGGTATAGTCTAGTTTTTCACAGAGCAAAGGATCGACATGATTTTTTACATAGTGTCAGTTTAGGGATCAGAAAATGACATAGACCATTTTTATCACGGAAAATGCACGCTTCCTATGGGATATCATAACATATAAAGGTGTAATAGCTTTAAGATGCCTCCATGGATTATATACCTTTTCTTCCAAAAAATAACGTCCACGCGGGTGGAGCCGCGGGCAACATCTAGTTTTATAATATATATAGAAATCGCGAAAGACTCAAAACATTTAAGTGTGCAGATGTGGAGGATATGACGTCCATCCATCATCTGATTGATAGATAAACTTCCTTTTTAACCCAGTCAGTTAAGCGAGCGAATTTAAGCTTCAGTTGACTTCGTACGTAATTCACGCGACCATTTAAGTGTGACAGGAGTAAATACCCGTTATAATTTAAGAGGAACTCAATTACAGCTGTCACTTCAAATAAAACACTGAGATTCACCATAGACTTAGGATATGACTTCAAGCTTCCTGAAGATTAATATGCCATTTTGGAATACGATGGGTTTAAAATATTAATTTGGGATTTGAAATGGGTAAATTTATTCATTTAATTTTGAAGTGAAAACTTCTTTAGGCACGTTGGGAATTGATGGGATCATCACGCTCAGATTATTTTACTTTTGACATAAGCACGCCTATCTAAATAATTATTGACAAGCAATGATAAAAAAATACTATATTTATTTATTTATTAATTTATACTTCATACATACATTTATATGTAAAGGTGGACTTAATGCCTGAGGCATTCTCTTGCAGTCGAACCTTAGGTGATGCAGAGATAGAATGAAGTAGGTTTGAAAATATAATTTATAACTTAAAATACTTTGAATGCTACTAAGTAATAAAATACTAATAGAAATAATGAATGTCATAAATACATACTAAACATATAGCATAGATATATACATCGCATACTATACTATACTAATTAGGCTATTCTTGCTTCGCTATTGTTTGACTTTGCTTTTATTTGACAGCCTCCGTGGCGCAGTTGGCGAGTAGCCGGCTGTGAAACGAGAGGCCGTGGGTTCGATTCCCACACTGACAAATGTTTGTGTGACAGGCAGATATTTGTGTCGGGTCTGGGTGTTGTGAGACGGAAAGTCTCTCGTAGTCCCTGATACCCACAACACAAGACTCGTATCTTAGTGTGGGGTCGGGGCTATGTGTGTGACTGTTGGGTGTTATTTTTTTGTAAAAATAAACGTTTTGTTATGTATGTTACTCGATATCTCTACTAAATTTGGATTGAATATAACCTTTAATTATTTTTGTGTTCGATAGGGCTTAAATATTTTTTAAAATCAACCTTTTATTTAAATGCTCTCAAAAGTAGCAAATAGTGGTCTAAAGTAGTAAGTAGACAATAAATAAAAAAAACATTTGTCAAGGCAAATCTAATGGCTCAAACACGATATGGCTGCTGTAAGCTATTGAGGAGTTCGATGGTCTGCATGTGGCCCTGGCAGCAGCATCAGGTCCAAATCACCATTATATAGCATTTTCATCTGGTTTATGCATGAATACTAAATTTCAAACCCCAATTAAAATACAAAGATAAATACATATACACTCACGCCGCTAATCCCCGAAGGTGTAGGCAGAGGTGTAACCAGTACACCCACTTTTTGCCGAATTTGTTATGGTCCCATAATGTGATAGTGTGCGAGCCTATCGCCATATTAGACTCCAGGCTGATTGAGGAATTTTTAGATAGAAAAACCCAATATCAATTTACCCGACCCCGGGATCGAACCCGAGACCTCAGCATAGTAGTCGTAACGCATGCGCCACTGAGCCACCAAGGTAGTCGTGACGATGTTTGTCGTCGGTTTTTTAAGTTTTTATTAAATTTGTGTTTTTAATGGATCCAATTTATTATTTGTAATTAATTGGTCAAGACTGAGACTTGAAGGCCTCGTTAGGCCTGAGTGATGTCAAAAGAATTTTGGAATGTTTCCAGAATTGTGTCCGTAACTCTGGAATTAAGAGCAACTAAATGTTTTGAAATATTTACCATTAGTGTCTGTTTACTGTTTTTTGGGCCGTGAAATGACAAGTTTATATTTCTTTATCTGGGTTTATATTTAGGTCATTTTTACGACCTGTTATTTGGAAACATATTTGTATTATAGGCGTTATAAAAACGTAGACTAAATTGGATTAAGGCCATATTGTTTAATAATATAATATAACACTTTATTGTTACACTACAACATACAAAAACAGGTTGTATCAACTTATTTAGGTGTTACAAATTGGCGGTCTTATCGCTAAGAGCGATCTCTTCCAGAAAACCATATATGGAGAGGAATAAAATCAATTGGATTTACAGCGGTGCTGTCAATAAACTTAAGTAACAAGAAATACTTAGGTACTTAAAGAAAATTAAAACTTAATTAAAGTTAAGACTATTGTTACTCTTTTTTCATAGTTCAATATAACATCTCTAGTTCTAACTATACTTTTTGAGGGTCTAGAGTTGGGGTACAATATTGGCCATTTTGCGGCCTTCTGAGTACTCTGACAATAGACCCTCGACCGCTTCTTCACCTTCTTGCCCATGGCGTAGTGTGAAGGAGCAGGCCGGCATGATTGTGTTGAGTAGCGGGGGATAGATCGTCTCTCGCTACTCGATACTCTAATTGGACCGTACTGCGCTTACCATCAGGTGAAGTGCGGTCACTTTGCCGTGCTAGGATAAAAAAAAAAAACTTAAATATTTATGTCTTTATTATTATTACTAGTGATCCCGGCAGACGTTGTCCTGCCATAAACCACCTTCTCCGTGGACCGAACTTTCATTAAAAAAGTAACAAATTCAGATCTCGACAACAGCGCCATCTAATAATAGTAATACTAGCCCTGTATTAAACATTGTCCCACTGCTGGGCACGGGCCTCCTCTACTAATGAGAGGGGTTAGGCCATAGTCCACCACGCTGGCCTAATGCGGGTTGGTAGACTTCACGTACCTCCGAAATTCTCATGAGAATTTTCAGGTATGCAGGTTTCCTCACGATGTTTTCCTTCGCCGTTAAAGCAAGGCATAATTAACAATGAATACACACGTAACTCTAGAAAAGTCAGAGGTGTATGCCATTTGGGTTTCGAACATACGACTTTCGTCATGACAGTCCGTACCGTATCGCTGCTACGCGCTATATTATCTTTTAAGTTGGGCCCAACGACCAATAATAATACCAGCCCTGTATTTAATACAGTCCCATGGTTGGGCACGGGCGTCTTGGATTGATGGGTAGCGTTACGCTTTAGTCCACTAGTAGTCTAATGCGAGTGGGCTTCACAAACCATTGAAAATATATTTTTTAATTTTTAGGTATTAAGATTTCCTCACGATTTTTACCCTCATTTTTTTTTATCCTGGCTCGGCAAGTACAGTACCTGATGGTAAGCGCAGTGCGGTCCAAATAGAGTACTGAGTAGCGAGAGACGATCTATCCCCACTACTCAACACACTCATGCCGGCCTGCTTCTTCACACTACGCCATGGGCAAGAAGGTGAAGAAGGAGTCGAGGGTCTAGTGTCAGAGTACTAAGAAGGCCGTAAAATGGCCATTGTACCCCAACTCCAGACCCCCGACAAAAACCGGATGTACACTGGCTGATCCCGGAACGCGACACACTTGCGTGTGCCACTATGGCGGGTTTTTTCGCTCTGTGTACGGTGGTCGCTATCCGGGCTGTTGGGATTAGGCGGTGGAATAATAACGTCTGCACTGTTTCACAAACTTTATTTGAATGAACAGAGGAGATTGGGTGAGTGGCTTTTATACTCTTTTTCTAAATAAGCCACCCCCGTAATAACAATATAAATGTAGGTATTTTTGTACTACCTCCAACAGTCCCCCTCAAAAATATTATACATTTTTTTAATTCAACATTTAGTGAAAAGTTAACAATCATAATAAGTATACAAAAATATGATAACAATTCTTATATTAAGCTTAGCTTAGCTCTTAAATCTTGGAATTTTACAGCAGTGACTACTTTAGTAAAAATATCAGCTAGCTGTTCTTTTGTAGAAACATGTTCTAGCTTTACTGCTTTATTCGAAACTTGTTCTCTAATAAAATGGTATTTAATGTCTATATGTTTAGATTTTTTATGATTCGTAGGGTTGTTGGCAATACTGATACAGCTATTGTTGTCCTCATATATAATTATAGGCTCAATTAACTGGACAAAGAAGTTATGTAATAGAGATTTTATCCAAATTGCTTCTTTTACAGCTTCAAATAAAGCCATATATTCAGCTTCTGTGGAGAAAACTGCGACAGTGTTTTGCTTTCGTGTATTCCACGAAATTGTACAGTTATCAAATACTCGAAATAAGTATCCACTTGTACTCTTTCTGTCAACTTCATCTCCTCCCCAATCTGAATCAGCATAACCAACAATCCAATGCTTATAATCGCTTTTTATAAAAGTTAATTTTAAATCTAGAGTACCTTTAATATATCTCAAAATATGCTTTAAACATTTCCATAATTCTTCGTTATTTTTACTCTGATATCTACTTAAAATATTTATAGCAGCACATATATCTGGCCGAGTACATATCATTGCATACATCAAACAACCTATGACATTTCTACAAGGTGCATTATAGTAGGTATCGGAGTTCAAAGCTAAATAATTTAATTTTGATGGAATTGGTAATTTACAGGAATTACAATCACTCATGGAAAATTTGTTTAAAACATTTTGCAAATACAATGTTTGATCCAAAGTTACAGTATTTTTAGTTCTTTTGATTCCTAATTCTCTAATTCCAAGAAATATTTTTATTTCGTGTAAATCTGTCATTTTAAAAGTATTCATTAAACATTTTTTATAAAAACACAATTTATTTATATCTTTTGTGCAAATAAGTAGATCATCAACATGTAATATAATATAAACGTTGTAATCTATATGATTTTTATCTAATATGTAAAGACATGGGTCAACATTTGAACTTTTAAAACCCATATCTTTAAGAGTATGATCGAAACGTTCAAACCAACATCTAGAGGATTGCTTTAAGCCGCATAATGTTTTGTTTAATTAGCAAACGCTAGGATAAATCTAAAAGTAGTTATACGCACTACTGGTGCGAACGTTACATCATAATCCTGAAGAAATTGTTGTGTAAAACCGCGTGCAACCAATCGCGCTTTATATCGCTTAGGTTCACCATTTTCATCGTTTTTAATTGTAAATACCCATTTACAACTTTCGATGTTTGCATTTTGGGGTTTGTCAATAAGAAACCATGTATTGTTACTATGGAGGGAATCAATTTCATTATGTATGGCTTCTAACCATTTATCCGTGTCACAGCTATTGAAGATGTCTTAATAAGACATTGGTATAGATTGTACTGTGTTTAAGTATGAATAAGATAAATACAAGTCAGGTTCAATCATTTGCTTGTAATTTTTCAATGGCTGATTGAGAATTCTTTCGCTGCGCCTGAGTTTACTTGGCACAGACTGGTTTTAATTTACCAGTTTATTTTCGGATGTATTGTGTTTGTTGCCTATTAATTTGGCTGATTCATCGTCAGTCTTATTAATTTCGGCGGGTATTTTATTTTGTTCATGATTATGTACTGGTCTAGAAATAACAAAATTTGATTCATCAAATATAACATCTCTAGCAATTAAAAATTGTTTTGATTCAACATTAAATAATTTGTAACCATTCGAACTATAGCCCACTAATATGGCTTTAAACGATTTTTCGTCAAATTTTGTTTTTCTGTTTTTATCATGAACATAGGCTGTTGAACCGAATATTCGTAAATTATCGACTTTCGGTTTTTTGCCATGCCACATTTCATATGGTGTTTTATCGATCAGAGATTTTGTTGGTAGAATATTTATTAAATAAGTAGCAGTTAATATAGCTTCACCCCAAAAGATTTTATCTAATTTTTAACATGCAATCAAAGTTCGACCCATCTCTGTTAATGTTCGATTCATTCTTTCTGAGACACCATTTTGTTGTGGCGTATAAGGTACCGTCAAATGGTACATAATACCCTTGCAAACACAAAAATCCTTAAATTCTTTCGAAAGATATTCTCGGCCATTATCACAGTATAAATAAACAATTTTAAGATTGAAAATATTCTCACTTTTGTTTACAAAATCAGTAAAACATTTAAATACTTCTGATTTTGCATGTATTAAATAGGTAACAGTATAGTGAGTAAAATCATCAATAAAATTTACAAAGTAATTTTTATCATAGATAGTAGTCGGTGTTATTGGACCACAAACATCAGAATGTATAATAAACAGTGGCCTGTTATTAATTGGCTTATCTTTTCGTTTTGAAAATGAAAAACGCGACAGTTTGCCTAGTATACATGATTCACAAATTTCATCACTAGGCATTATATCACTAATAATAGAGCTATCGATTAGCCTTTTAAGAATGCAAAAATTTTGCTTATTCAGATGTCCTAAGCGTATGCCATAAATCATATGATTTTAAATTAAGTGATAAATTCAAATATGGTTTATGATTTAGTTTAAAGTGAATCATAAATAGGTTATTACTATTTGATCCTTTCATAATGCAAAGTTTGTTCTTGTATATGTGTACTAAATTATTATTAAAAACGACAATCATATCTGCTTGTTGTATGCGATTTACAGATAATAAATTATATGAAAGCTCAGGAGAATATAACACATTGTCAATCTCACCTTGTATTCCCATGTTTGTAGAAACTTCAATTTTACCTCTGCCGTAGGCTAGAATCGAAGAACCACTTTTAGCCACGCCAATCTTTAATGGAGTGGATAATTCTGTGTAGGAAGAAAATAAATTCCGTGTATTAACTATGTGGTCAGTTGCTCCAGAATCTAAAATACAAGAAAAATCAAATTTAGGTAAATTAACCATAGTGTTAAAATCATAATTTGATGACATAAAAGCAAAACCGTCCTTATTATCAAGCGGCTGAATTGTGTTAGCCGTGTTGGAGTAATTACTACTTCCACTTCCTCCATTTTGCTGTAATTTTTTAAAATAATGGCAGTCTCTCTTGAAATGATTTCTCCGTCCACAAAAGTCACAATACATTTTCGTGATTTTGTTTGTAGTGTTTCCATTTATAAATTTCTTGTTGGTGGGTATATAACATTTCTTCTTTGCTTTATCTACATCTGGATTTGTTGGTGGGTCTTCTTCAATAACACACAATACTTGTAATTCTTCTAAAAGCGTCCGTATACGAAATTTCCATACACTGTACTTCTCACCAGTAAATTGTTGAATATTCCTTTTATTTCGTAAATCCATTGTGCAATATTACTTTAATTAAACTATTTAATAAATTGTGCCTGGGCCCATAACCTGTTGGGATTAGGCGGTGGAATAATAACGTCTGCACTGTTTCACAAACTTTATTTGAATGAACAGAGGAGATTGGGTGAGTGGCTTTTATACTCTTTTTCTAAATAAGCCACCCCCGTAATAACAATATAAATGTAGGTATTTTTGTGCTACCTCCAACACGGGCGGATATGAATATCCTACCACCAGCAATTAAAGATTATTTAAGATTCACACCTATCCAGCAATGAATCCTTGGCAAGCTACCCGTAAATATGTTCTCGAAAATGTTCTTATGATGTCACAGTCCCGTGATCTATTTAGTTTATTAAGGAGTTCCACTCGTGTACATAAAATAATTCTATTCAACGCGCGCGACACTTGAACGAATTCACGAATGGTGATTCAATTTACTCAACAAAATTGAATATATTTGACAGATAAAGGAATAAGCTAATTTGTCGTGAGCCCACTTGGAAATCGACGCGGTAGCTCGAACGTGCACACAGAAATAAGCCTTAAATACATAGGAATAGGAGATAAGAAATTGCCTCGACATTACTCGTTACGCAGCCGTGCGAGAACCGCCTGTTCTGTTACATTTAATTTTACGAGAAATATAGATAGCTTCATTGGGTTAGTAACAGTGTGGTTAAGTTGAGATATTGGTGACATATTGGATTAAAGTTAATACGTGTGTTCGTCACTGAACGCCTGTATTGATTTTGATGAATGATTTTGTGTGTGTTTGAGTGGGATGTGAAGGGTTTAAATTTTTTTTACTGCCTGGATAGACAGACGAGCAGACGGGCCACCTGATGGTAAGTAGTCACTACCGCCCATAGAATTCTGTAATGTCAGGGCACAGCAAAGCCACTGCTTACCGTGAACAAGCTTCACAATAGGGTAGTTTCTTGAGTTTAATTCGGAACATTATTCGATAAGCAGCCGAATATAATACGCAATAGAGACCCTTTTGTGAAACATAATCAAAATTGATTGAAAAATAAGGTTACAATATTTATTTTAAATAATTGGTATGAGCAAAAATGGGTGCGTATTGGGAACATCTCTCTATCTCCTTCGCACAACGCCACAGTAATGATCATTCGGGACGTTAAGGTGACGTCCTACCTACCTACTCTATTGTTCGGACCATGCCCTTAAAGCATCCTTTTCACTCGATTACCCGAACCACGTACAAAAAGCTCTTATATGCTGGTAGAATAAAGAACACTGTCTGCCGTTGAAGTAACCGTGTGTTTGGGAATTTTTTGCTCATTTACAACCTATTGAAGGTTTTTAACCGATGGAAAAAGAGCTGGTTTTAGGGTTACATATTTCTTTGTGGCTCGAACTTACTAGTGATCCACCCCGTCCACACGGTTACTCTGAGTCATCCTCAGAAGATAGACACATGCCTTTGCATGTTTCGTGTTGGCCTTTTTAAGATGTACAATAGGGTAGTATTAGGGTATTTCCTATTATTAGAAATACCGAAGGTATATCGAAGGTATTTAGGAGAGTAGTAGCGGGTACATTAATAATTACAACCTATGTGGGGAGTAGTAAATTTTTAGCATGAAACGGAGTGCCTTCCGCGCTCCGGTGTTCAGTTGAGTTGTGAAGAAGACAAGTTTATAACCAGGATATTCGTGGTTCGTTCGCGGGACAGTAAGTGTAAACAGTTCAATGGCCCCGTAGTTCAGCTTAGAGGGTAATGCTGGTAGATTAGTTATAAAGAGAAGCCTTAAGTAATTCCTGACATGCGGTTGTGCTAATATTAAGCACTGTTATGTGTAATAGTGTTATGTAAATCAAGCAATAAAATGGTAAACATTGTATTGTGCCTTTGTAAATATTCATCCTGCATAGTTTTGTTGATGTTGCTAACAGTAGTTGATACGTTTTTTTTATTAATTTAATCATTTAGTTACATTACCCAAAACCTTTAGTAGAAAGAATTTGATAACGCCGAACAAAAATAAATAAATTAGACACCATTCAAATCTGTTAAAATGGTTAAAAGGGGTAATTGTCAAATGACAGTAATAGGATGCATGATATGTCCCGTGACGTCACGGTTCACAGAATGGCCATTGTGCGAGGGAGATAGTGATATGCTCCCACTACGCAACCATTTTTGCTCATCCTAATATTTAAAATAAATATTGTGACCTCAATTTTCAAGCTATTTTGATTCTGTTTATGCAAAATGATTTTTTTACATATTATATTCGGAAGCATATCGAATAATGTACAAAATTAAACACAGGAAACTAACCTTTTACCGTAGTATATTTTTTTGATACTGCAACTGGCGCAGTTGTAGCCTGCTGTGCTGAGGTCTCAGATTCGATCCCCGGGCTTAAGTAATAATAATAATTAGTATCAGCCTGTAGTCTCCATGCCCTTTTTTTTTTTTTTGTTGTCGCGGGGAAAGCGTTTTATTACTGCCGCCCGCTCCGGGGGAAGCGGAATAAGAATAAAACGGGTATGCTGGACTAGCCGGTCTTACGACCCAGCATCCCCCTCGCCCGGATGATGGCCATCCGTGCTGCCGCTGGGCCGAGTCCCTACCCCCTATGTACACCCCACCCGACACTACCAGCTAAAACCCCGCGGTGGCCTTCTTCAGCGCTTACGGAGCGATCCCGGGGTATTCTAAGGAGTGCTAGAATTGCAGCCGGAATCGCCCCTGCGCGGTGCCCTGTACGGGCCCATCTCCATGGGAGGCTAAGAAGCCCCTGCGCACCGAGCAACGACAGCGAACGAGGCCTTACCACCCGCGCTGCCGTCCATCTCGGGGTCGCACGATGCTCCGAATTTAGGAGTGCATCGATACGAGCTTACAGCCCCCCGCTGCTCGCCCGCGACCTCCGATGGCCCCTATTAGTCGCCTCGTACGACAGGCAGGGGTTACCGTGGTGGAATTCAAACGCCCCCATTCCACAGGGCGGGAGACGCCGGTCAGTCGTCCACCCGGCGCCTCCTACGTCTTCTCTGGCGGCGGGAGGGATCGTTTCGTTCCCGATCCCTCTCGGCACTCTCCTTCTGCAAGATGACGCTCTCGCAGAAGTGGGCCACCGCACGCCAGGACCTCCGGCTGGCGACCATGGACGACACCACGGCTGGCAGCGAGAGGTCTCCTCCGACGACTGCTCTGAGAGCGCTCCTCCAACGTATGTTGGGCCGTGTCCTCGCGGCAGTTGCCACAGTGGTGGCACACGGCGGACACCTCCTTTCCGATCCGACACAGGAACGAACCGAAACACCCATGGTCCGTTAATACCTGCGTCAGTCGGAACGTAGGCGCCCCGTGGCGCCTGTCTAGCCATCTCGTAGTCTCCATGCCCTGCATGATTATCACTATAGGCTCTCCCACTATCACATTATGGGACAGTAATAAGATCGGCGAAATAGTGTACTGGTTACACCTTTGCCTACCTCTTTGGGAATGGATGGATTTCTGAAATATATGTATATAATATTCGCGTCCAGATTCACTCATTATTTTACACTCAACACCCTATTTTTGCATACAATGACTGAGTTTACTGTTTTGTATTTTTATGCTTAACGAATGCGGACTGCGGCTGGGAATTCATATCTGGAGTAATTTCGAATAAAGTTGCCTTTTGTTGCGGAATACTAAGCATTTTTCACTGTTTGAAATAAAATTTGCCGGCTTGCAAACGTTGAGTTTGCGGCCAAAATATTATGTGTATGGATATTAAATTTGTAATTCATTATAATTAAAAGTTTTTTTATTCATAAAAAGTACACCGACTTCTTTTTTTTTTTTTTTTTTTTTTTATCGTGGCTCGGCAAAGTGACCACACTGCACCTGATGGTAAGTGCAGTGCCGTCCAGTTATAGTATCAAGTAGCGAGGGATAGATTATCACTCGCTACTCAATACAATCATGCCGGCCTGCTGTGTAGCTTCTTCACACTACGCCTAAAGGACCCAGGATCATAGGAAGGAGGGAACACGGTAGCTGGCAAACTGTTCCACAGCTTAATGGTGCGGAAAAAGTACGAGTTTGCGAACCTCTTAGTTCGGGCCGGGGTAGTAGACACCACAAAGCTGTGGCTCCGCAATCCAGTACGCGTGGTTCTGGTATGGAAGGGAGAGGATGGGATAAGATCAAACAATTCTTCAGAGCATTCACCATGATACAGACGGTAGAACACGCTAAGCGAGGAAATATCCCTACGCAGCTGTAGCGGCTCCAGGCTGTTACTCACGTCTGCATCATTCACAATGCGGATGGCCCGCCGCTGCAACCCGTCCAAGGCATCGAGGAGGTATTTTGCGGAACCGTCCCAGAGGTGCGAGCAGTATTCCATTCCCGGTCGCACCTGTGCTTTATATAAGCGGTAGAGCTGACCGAGCTTGAAAAACCGCCGCACCCTGTTCAGGATTCCGACCCTGCGGGAAGTGGCGGATATTACGCCCTCGATGTGACTCCTTGGATTAAGATCGCAGCGGATATCCATACCTAGGACACTAAGGTCATTCCGCATTGCGAGTGGAACACCCTGAAGAACGGGGATTGGAGAAAACGGAGACTTCTTGCACGAGAACGCGCACACCTGGGTTTTCTTGGCATTAAACTCAACCCGATTCCTGGTACCCCATGATGATATGAGATCCAAGGCCTGGTTGAGCTCCATGACAAGATCCTCGCGTCTCCTCTCAGTATCCACCCGGCAACCAGGAGGCTTGCTGCAATAACGCCCATGAACCGTGCTGTCGTCTGCATAGCAATGAATGTTGCCAAGCGACAACATATCATTGATATGCAGAAGAAACAAGGTGGGCGAAATCACAGAACCTTGTGGTACTCCGGCATTTACTGACATGAACTGCGAAGCGTGTCCATCAACGAGGACACGCATTCTACGCTCATGCAGAAAGCCGGAAATCCACTTGCACAGGTTGTCGGGCAGACCGTATGCCGGGAGCTTGGAGAGAAGGCCACGGTGCCAGACCCTATCAAACGCCTTGGCTATGTCGAGACTCACAGCCAGAGCCTCGCCATGCCTGTCAATCGCCTCGCCCCAGTGATGCAATACAAACGCTAGAAGATCACCCGTTGATCGGTTATGGCGGAAACCATATTGTCTGTCACTGATCAACGAGTGATCCTCCAGGTTACGAACTAATTGGCTGTTAATTAGTCGCTCCATGACTTTACAGATCACTGAGGTGATGGCGATTGGGCGGTAATTGTTAGGGTCTGACCGATCACCCTTTTTGGGGATCGGCTGCACATTGGCCTCCCTCCACGATTCAGGCACAACACCTGAGAGGTAGGACGATCGGTATAGGCGCGTCAGTGCAGGAGACAACTCCGCTGCACACTTTTTGAGAACAAGCGCTGGGATACCATCCGGACCACTGGCCTTCCGGACGTCGAGAGACTGCAGCTCACGCCGCACATCACAATGCCTGATACGGATATCAGGCATTGTGTGACCGCAACCGGGCAGCGTAGGTGGTAAAGGAGCATTGCAGTCCTCGAGTCTCGAATTAGCCGCGAAGAGGTTTGCCAGTAAATCGGCCTTCTCTTGCGAGCTATGGGCCAGTGTTCCATTACGATATCTCAGCGGTGGCAGCGAAGAGCGACAGAAATTAGATTGGACCGCCTTAGCCAAGCTCCAATAAGCACGACTGCTTGTCGGGTGATCGGCCAAAGCACATCCAATCTTGGAGACGCGCTGGGCATCCGCTCTAACATACTCCCTCTTGCAAGCCTTGGCAGCACGGTTGTAGGCTGCTTTGAGGGACTTGAGATTGGGATCCTTCTTAGCGCGACCCCTGATCCAAGCGCGATACGCCGTCTGTTTTTTACCAACAGCATCGGCGCATGCACGATTGAACCAGGAGCGTCCTCGGCCGTTGCCCGCGATCTCAGAGGAAGGAATGTAATATTCCATTCCTAGTCTGATCTCGCAGGCAACGGCGTCGGCACTCGCAGAAGGATCCTTTCCCTCAAAGCAGCGCTGCTGCCAAGGGATGGATGCGAAATAATCCCGCATACCATCCCAATCTGCCGACGAGTAGTGCCAGACCCTGCGCTTGACCTTCACGGGACGTGGAGGCAAAGCGCGAGGTACTGACGTCCCAACCAGACAGTGATCGGAGGTCCCCAGAGGAGCACCAACCGACACCGTATACCCGGTCGGGTGACTCGTCAACAGAAGGTCCAGCAGAGAGGGCGCATGACTCGCCACATCTGGGATCCTGGTAGGCTGGTTCACCAGCTGTGTCAAGCCATGAGTCAAGGCGAATGCATGAGCAGTTCTGCCAGCATGGTCAGTTCTGGAGGAGCCCAACCACAACTCATGGTGTGCGTTGAAGTCCCCCAGAACTACCAATTCCGCTGTTGGGAACTGCTCCTGCGCGTCGTCTGTCGCCTGGCTAATGTAATCAAATAGCCGAGTTGTCTCAACGTCCCCGTCGTGTGACCTGTAAAGGCACACGTAAACCCGACTCTGAGAGCCGAGGTCGACGTGTACCCACAGGGTGGAGAAGGAGGGGTCCTCCATGCAGCGCAGACGGCGACAGCAGACGTCCGACCGAACATACAGGCATACCCCGGCCCTCGGCCTGAAGTTTTCTTCAAGTGAGTAGCCGGGGTAAAGCAAGTATGTGGTATCGGTCGGACTACAAATCTGCGTCTCCGTCAGGAAGAGAAGAGCAGGCCGGGCCGTCTCAAGATGGTGGTGGACGGCATTAAGGTTCGAATGGAGTCCGCGGATGTTAGCGAACTCCATTGTGAAAGCGGTGGTGGGGTTACGCACCGCTGTAGGTCCTGTTCTCTTTATAGGCACTGTCATGGAGTTATGGGGGGAGGATGTGAAGAAGCGGTCGAGGGTCTAGTGTCAGAGTAATCAGAAGGCCGCAACAAGCGCCGGTCCACTAATAGAGCCAAGAGGAGGTGAGCTGATCCGCCGGACGGAAGGGCCCCCGTACCCTCCCGGGATAGGCCGCCGGGACCCCACAACCGGTCACCAACCGGCACGACGGACCCACCCAAGATTATGCGCGGCATGGTGGGGCAGCCTCTCGTGGTGGTTAGCCACGATTGGGCCCCTGTACTGTACCGCGGGCGGCCAGCGGTACAACCGTTTCTACAGGTCTCCCTGGCCGACGGATCAACACGCCTCCAACCGACTGTGAACCGGCTAATACCGGCACGGCCAAACATCGTACCCCAACTCTAGCCCCCCGACGATAACCGGATATTCATAACCGGAGGATATTCATATCCGCCCGGATAGCGACCACCGTACACAGGGCGAAAAACCCGCCATAGTGGCACACGCAAGTGTGTCGCGTTCCGGGATCAGCCAGTGTACAACCGGTTTTTGTCGGGGGTCTGGAGTTGGGGTACAATGGCCATTTTACGGCCTTCTTAGTACTCTGACACTAGACCCTCGACCCCTTCTTCACCTTCTTGCCCATGGCGTAGTGTGAAGAAGCAGGCCGGCATGAATGTGTTGAGTAGCGGGGATAGATCGTCTCTCGCTACTCAGTACTCTATTTGGACCGCACTGCGCTTACCATTAGGAACAGTGCGGTCACTTTGCCGTGCCAGGATAAAAAAAAAAAAAACAAAAAAGGTTCCGACGAATTGTTAACCTTCTCCTTTTTTGAAGTCGGTTAAAAAGCAGCGGTACAATTGGGAATGCTATGGACTGTTGAGACGAAACTTGAAAGAGTAGACAGCCTCTGAGGCGCAGCGGGCCAGTAGCCGAATAGTCGCGACTGCGAGAGGCCGTGGGTTCGATTCCCGCACCGAGATAAATGTTTCTGTGACAGACAGGTATTGTTTTGGGTCTGGGTGTTACCATAGTCCCTCGTAGTTGTTGGTACCCACGATACAGGTTTTACCTAGTGTGGGGTCAGAACTATGTGTGTGACTGTTGGGTGTATTTCTTTTTGAAAGTCGCGAGTTGAAGCAAAAGTAAGTAGCATATACACATATCTGGTTTTTCTGAAGTTACGTGAGTATTCATAGTTAATGGTTGACTTTACGGTGAAGGAAAACATTTGCAATAATAATAATAATAACACCCGACTGTCACGCACATTGCTCCGACCCCACACTAAAATTCAAGTCTTGTGTTGTGGGTACTACGAGAGACGCACGGTGTCACAACACCCAGACCCCGAACACAAATATCTGTCTGTCACACAAACATTAGTCTCGGTATGGGAATCGAACCCACGGCCTCTCGTTTCGCAGCCGGTTATACGCCAACTGTGCCACAGAGGCTGTCATAATACCTACTAACTATTATAATTGTTTGTTTTAACGGTGAAGGAAACCTGCATACCTGAGAATTCTCATGAGAATTTCGGAGGTACGTGAAGTCTACCAACCCGCATTAGGCCAGCGTGGTGGACTAAGGTCTAACCCCTCTCATTAGTAGAGGAGCAGTGCCCAGCAGTGAGACAATGCTTAATACAGGGCTAGTATTATTACAAGTCTGTGTCGCGATGTCTAGTTTTTATTTTTTATTGTTAGCTGTGGTTGCCTGTAACTGGGTAGCATGAACCAAAAATTTTGTTTTGTTTAATTATAATATAATATGTACCACCCACTGGCGATCCATTTAAATAAATAAATAAATAAATATTCTATATAGACCCTATTTACTTCAATTGGAAATATCTCGTTGTGGGGTTGCGTTCACTATTTCAGGCACAAATCTGACCTCTTGTAAAGCTAGTGATTTTAAAAATTATAAAATTAATGACACCCGACATGAGTTTGAAGTCAGGAGAATAATGTGTCTTTCTTGTAATCGAGTAGCAGCATATGTATTACAACTAGAGATGTTATGGATTTGAAATTTCGGATCTGGATGTGGATACGGATATGGGAATAATATTATATCAGTTTTGGATACGGTTACGGATATTAAATTATTTCGGATTATCCGTTAGTTTCGGTTATGGATATTAGGTTTTAAAGAAATTGTAAAAGTAGAAAACAAATAGCTTTATTTCTAGTTTATCATTTGGTACTATTTTATGTAAGAAAATGTAATCCCGCAAGAGTAAATGACTGACAGGCTATGTCTAAGCAATAGAAATAAATATAATAAATGCATTGAATGCATCGCGCGCGGCTCGTGTGTCGGTTCGGCCAAGCAAAAGCAAAAACCAGTCCTAACGTGTCTCAATTAGAAAATCCGAAATTATTTGAAACTTTTATATTAGATTCGGTTGCGGTTACGGATAGAATTTTATTTCGGATATCCGATAGTTTCGGTTACGGTTACGGAGCTCCATAACATCCCTGATAACAACACAAATAATCGAATACGAAATAACCAATCGAAACTAACTTAAGCAATTAGAAGTTGTATTCAAGAAGCGTACCGCTTTGTGGCCAGCGATAGAAACTTTACTGTGTTTAGAAGTTTTCGTTCCGTTTAATTTGATTCTGGTATTTGTTCTACGTAAACTAATGCTCTTTTAGTACCATTTTGTGTTGCAAGTTAATTTGCTTCAGACTATGTTGTCACTGTAACTCCTGTAAGCTCATGTAAAGCTCGGCGAATGTCCTCTCTCCTGTAAGTCTCTGGGAAATCGGAAATATATTGACAGCATTCGTGGGGCAGCGGGCGAGTAGCTGCTAAACGAGAGGCCGTGGGTTCGATTCCGGCACAGAGACAAACGTTTGTGTGACAGACAGTTATTTGTTTCGGGTAGTTCGTATGGGTTTTACCTAGTATTGGATCATGTGTGATTGTTGGGGGTGCATTTACTTTTTTAATTAAATTTCACTCTACAGAGAAGGTGAATTGTGGCAGGACTACGTGATCCCGAGCCCACTAGTTTTGATTTAAGTAAACATTGAATAACTTTAACACAAATATTATTATTATTAGCTGGTGGTAGGATATTCGTATCCGCCCGGATAGCGACCACCGTACACAGGGTGTAAAATCCGCCATAGTGGCACACGCAAGTGTGTCCCGTTCCGGGATCAGCCAGTGTACATCCGGTTTTTGTCGGGGGTCTAGAGTTGGGTGGTTCGTTGTTTGGCCGTTTTGCGGCCTTCTGAGTACTCTGACAATAGACCCTCGACCTCTTCTTCACCTTTTTGCCCATGGCGTAGTGTGAAGAAGCAGGCCGGCATAATTGTGTTGAGTAGCGGGGAATAGATTGTCTCTCGCTACTCGATACTCTAATTGGACCGCACTGCGCTTACCATCAGGTGCAGTGTGGTCACTTTGCCGTGCCAGTACAAAAAAAAATATATATATAGGTATATTATAAAAATTGATAATATAAAATAATATAATAATACTAAACCTGTATTAAACATTGTCCCACTGCTGGGCACAGGCCTCCTCTGCTAATGAGAGGAGTTAGGCCTTAGTCCACCACGCTGGCTTAATGCGGGTCGGTAGACTTCACATACCTTTGAAATTCTTATGAGAATTTTCAGGTATGCAGGTTTCCTCACGATGTTTTTCTTCACCGTTAAAGCAAGCGATAATTAATAATGAATACACACGTCACTATAGATAAGTCAGAGGTGTATGCCATTTGGGTTTCGAATACACGACTTTCGTCTTGACAGTCCGTACCGCAACCAACTAGACTATCGCTGTTTATAACCACCATTATTGCTTTAATATCTCACTTGTCCACAGGTGCACCGCGACCTAGCCAGATGAAATCTATGGCTCCCGCGTCCTGGGGCTGATAAGATGACGTCGGCGGCGCTTTTGGTCTTCTGCTCTTTGCTCACTAGGACATTATGCGTAATCGCACCTCAGATACCAGGTCAGTATTTTAACAACTGTATAAAACGTGGTTTTTCGACTGCGGTGTGTGCGGTGCGTGGTTATGCGGTGCTTAGGTCCCACGTTCGATAGCTATCGGATAAAAGTGAAATTGGGTTTTCCTATCACGAAACACTCAACATCAGTGTGGAATTGTGCCCAGAATGGTGATGTTCATGGGCAATGGAGACTATTTACTACGAGATGACCCATTTGATCGTTTTCCAGCTTCTGCTTTAATATCTTCGGTAGTAAGCTATGGTGAAGATAATAACATGTTCCGTACAAAAGAATTACTCAAGATGTTACATTCATTACGCTTTGCCTCGCCTAGTCAATGTTGATATAGCTATATATATTTTAATATTACTTTAGTTATACTTTTGGTAAATAACACGAACCCTTAGGCATTTCTTTATGAAATCTCGTGGTTTCGGGTCTTATATTTAAGAGATTATATTCAAGGATTTACTTTGAGCATTTGTTTAGCTTCATTTCTTTTATATTCCGTGATGTATATGTAATCTTTATTACATTTTTTGAGTATTTCGCAATGATCTTACCAAAATTTGATTGTGGGTCCGAGATCAATTTACTGTAAAACTTGGGTTTACACTAAGAAAAAGCAATGTTTACGGTTGAATATCAAGGTCACTTTTGAGTATTAAATATCAACGTAGATTTAATTTTGTCGGGGTCTAGAGTTGGGGTACGATGTTTGGCCGTGTTGCGGCCTTCTGAGTATACTGACTCTAGACCCTCGACCGCTTCTTCACCTCCTTGCCCCATGACGTGGTGTGACGAAGCTACACAGCATGATTGTGTTGGGTAGCGATAGTAGATTGTTTCTCACTACTTGATACTATAACTGGACGGCACTGCGCTTACCATCAGGTGCAGTGTGGTCACATGGCCGTGTCAGTATAAAAAAATATCTAGTTACTTGAAGGTGATAAAAATATGCGTTATTTGTTATGAGAATAGGGCAAAGAAGCAAGTTCGGGCCTGGTTAGTAGACACCACGAAGCTGTGACTCCGCAAGCCAGTACGTGTGGTTCTGGTGTGAAAGGGAGAGGATGGGATTAAACAATTTTGGAGCATGCACCATGACACCGACGGCGGAGCACGCTAAGCGAGGCGACAACTGGCCAACATTCCGCGTACTCTCATGATTCTAACAGATTATCCAATATCTTTAAAACTATTTCAGTTCCCCGTGAAAGTGTCATTGGCATTCCTAATGAATAAATCCCAGGGACAAAGGTTTTCCCATGGTCAATTTTATTTTGGTCTATCTGAGTCTTTTGGAATAGGGACAAACTCATCCATGCGTGCGAAGTCGCTGCCAAAGGCAGTATAATAAATGAGTTTTTTAATATTTTTTTTTATCAGATTTCAAAACCGGTGACAAGAAGGTGATCACCGGCCCGTTCTGGCACGAGGTGTTCACGGAGACATACGATGAGACAGAGGATGATGTGTCCACTACCACGACAGAGCCACTGCCCTTCTTTGAGGACGACGCGTCTACTAACAATGTCACGGCGCAGCTCGGCAGTCGAGTGCATCTGCACTGTCGTATCCATGATCTCGGAGAGAAGACGGTGAGTCCTCGAAATTACTTTCTGCTCAACTTCAATGCGGTCATTGTTAAAGAAATTTGCATCTATAACAGAATTAATAAGGTTTAGTTTCTACTGACTGCTTGACAACTTCATGAGAGATCCAGTTCTGGACAAACCCTAAAAATACTCACGAAATGTTGTCTACCCTTGGAATCCGAATCGTAATGCACTTGAGCAATAAATCATAGATATCGTATAAGGAGATAATACGTCCAAAAGATAATATTATAATACTAGCCCTGTATTAAACATTGTCCCACTGCTGGGCACGGGCCTCCTCTACTAATGAGAGGGGTTAGGCCTTAGTCCACCACGCTGGCCTAATGCGGGTTGGCAGACTTCTCATACCTTCGCAAAACTCTCAGATATGCAGGTTTCCTCACGATGTTTTCCTTCACCGTTAAAGCAAGCGATAATTAACATTTTAATACACACATAACTTTAGAAAAGTCAGAGGTGTATGCCACTTGGGTTTCGAACCTACGACTTTCGTCTTGACAGTCCGTACCGCAACCAACTAGGCTATCGCTGCTATTACGTCCTTAATACGTCCAAAAGAGAACATTTTATCTTAAAATAAGTAGTTTGCTCTCTTGATCAGAATTAAATAATCTAAGATCATGAGATCAGTTTTAATAGATAGCTACTGGCTGTCGCATTTATCCACAACATATTTAAATGGTTTAAGACAGACCGAATATAATCACTTTGTCAAATCACCTAGCGTAATCATCTTCAAACTTATGAGGATAGACCATTGACCATCCATCCTCATAAGTTTAAAGATTTGTTTAGTTTGAAGATGCTTCAATAGCCAATTGTGTATTCCATAATCGTTTCTAGTGTGAAAGTTTGTAGTAGCTGATACATTAAATGCCGTGTTTTTATCAGGACTAAACAACAGGCCGGCATGATTGTGTTGAGTAGCGAGGGATATATTGTCTCTCACTACTTGATACTTTAACTTTACGTCATTGCGCTAACTATCAGCTGCAGTGTGGTCACTTTGCCGTGCCAGAATACAAAAGAAGGACATTAGTATCTACATACATACATACATATACACTCACGCCCGTATCCCATGGGGGTAGGCAGAGACTATTGAGTGCCACAAGCTACGATCCTGACACACTTCTGTCGCCTCTTCCACATTCATACATCTTCTCATACATTTACGACGGTTGGAGGTACTTCTGATTTGCCCTTTTAGGAGAAGATCGTTTATCTATTAGTATTTAGTATAGTATCTATATTCTATATATAAAAGAAGAAACTGACTGACTGACTGACTGACTGACTGACTGATCGATCAACGCACAGCCTAAACGGCTGGGGTTAGAGACTTGAAATTTTGACAGTAGGTACCTTTTATTACGTAGGCATCCACTAAGGAAGGGTTTTTGGAAATACCATCCCTAAGGGGGTAAAATAGGGGATGAAAGTTTGTATGAAAAACCGTCATTTTTGAAGTTAAATTCATGAAAATTAGTATTTGGCATTTTAGTTGAAAATAAAAAATATATGTTTCAGGATTTTTGGAAATTCCGCCCCTAAGGTGGTAAAATAGGGCATGAAAGTTTGTATGAAAATCCGTCATTTTTAAGTTAAACGCATGAATATTGGTATTTTGTATTGTATACTTTTTCTCCCAAACATGACCTCCACGCGGGCGGAGCCGCGAGCAACAGCTAGTTAGTATCTATGACTGTTGAAATTGACCTAAAACATTCTTGTAGATATCCTGGGTCCGTCGGCGTGGCGAAGAGCTGCACCTTCTCTCCTTCGGTCGTCATACATACTCCGCCGACTCAAGATACTCTCTGGCGTTCGAGCATCCCAACGACTGGCGTCTACTGATCCAGTATGTGAGCGAGCGTGATGAAGGCTACTATGAGTGCCAGATATCCTCACACCCGCCACTTGTCAGACGAGTTCATCTTACTGTTGTTGGTAAGTAATTATATTATGATAACTCATGTGTGGGTCGGATAGTCCCCCTATCCGACCCACACATGAGTTATTTTACGACCTGTTAGAATCGACAATGGCATACATTTAACACCGAGCAGTACAGCTAAGCGAGTCTCTAGGAATGCGCGAATCCCACAATAAAATAAAACAAATAGAAATAAAGTATTGGAGAGAATTGGATATATAATTAATTCTCCACTTCCCTTTACAGCAATGTATGAAACAAAATAATGAACTAAACAGTTTTTAACCTCAAGCATGATATTCACATCTGGAGAAGCCAGACGTAAAGCACCACAGATATTACTAAATAGAGAATATTCTGTTGGGAGAGTAAATTATACCTAGTTAGATAGTGACCATAAAATCATTATTACTGGTATCTATTGGTGTTGCAAGCGTCCATAGGCTACGGTAACCGCTTATCATTAGGCGGGCCGTAAGCTTGCTCATCATCGTGATATAAAAAAAGACAAGATGTTAGTATCGTAACAGACAACCTCTTGCACAGATAAGACCACTTAGTAGTGATTATCACGTTACATAGAACAACTACTATCTGTTCTCCCCAAGGCATTGTCTAGCTATAAATAGTAACTATTCCTCGTAAAAACAAACCAAAAAACAAAAGGAAAACTTAAATTAGTTTCCATCGAAACCGCCCTTCGGTTAAGTTGGTGTGGTTTCAGAGGCCACTTAACTAATATTTGTTCTTGGAACTTAAACAAAAAGGTTCTAGAACTCATTGGTTGGTTTACATACGATGTGTTTACTTAAAAAATAGATGGAATTTGAAGTCATGGTCATTTTAGAAGAAAATCAAAGTTCGGACTCTGTGGCTAATGCGTAAACATCTGTGAAACGAGAGGTCATGGGTTCGACCACCAAGACAAAAAGTTTTGTGATCCGTTTGTTTCGAACTGAGTGTTGTGAGGTTGAAAGTCTCTGGTAGTTACTGTAACCTCTGACGTAAGACGAGTCTTATGTCAGATACGAGTTCAGTGTAGTCAGGACAATGTTTGGTGTATCTATATATATAAACGGATGTGTGTATGTACCTTAAAAAAAAGAATTTCGTTCCCTATGAACTCCAAACCGACGTTGATGTTGATGAGTTTTCAGGCAATCTTCAGATTCATCCAGTGATTTTTGGTAACGAACGCATTAACAGATTTATTGGATTTACTAGTGCTACTCTTTACAAGCCGGGGCGAGTTGCTAGTTAATTCATAAACATGCATGAGACGAGACATCTCTCTGGTAGATATAATATTTGGTCTACATTATACTAAGAAGCGGGGCTACCGACGTTTCAACCGAGTTGCATTGGCCGTAGTCACTTGAGAAGTAAATTGTTTAGTTTTTGCCCACATCTTCGCATCACAAATCCCATAGAAAAAATGGGTGCGTGTACTTATGTACGCGCGTGAGAAGTTATATTAAAAAATTATCATTATCATGAAAAAAATGATTTTAATTGCATGCAAATATTAATAATATTTTAATTTATATCAATTAATAATACATACGGATAGTTTATAGTACGCGCGCATCTTAAAATTTCACTCTCATAATTTTATAAAGTATAACTTCAAAAAATAATTGTGGCCAGTACGTGAAAGTATTATGCAAGACCGAAATAATAAAACAAATCTCCTTATATTTATGCCAGCCTGGTACTTTAAAGTGAATAACGACAGTGACGTCATGATGACGTACCCAATAAGTACGTAGGAACAAACAAACCTTGCATTTTTATTACCTAGAAGCATCTAGAAGTCACTAGGAATGTAAGTATTAAGAAAGATCGAAATAATAAAAAAGACTAACAACAAAACATTTTTAATGGCCAGCACTTTATAGTATCTATCATGAAATACCTAAATAATATTACTGTATAGTACTAATTCGGTATTTCATAATACCATTACGTACTGGCCACATTTAAATGTTTAATTTAAATTTTATGATTCAGACCGAAGCTTCTAGCTCTTCTCTTTACATTTCTGCTAGCCTGGTACTTAGGAAAACTTCAGAGGTGTGACACGCATTTTAAAATTTCACTCTCATCATTTTTTCATAACGTATCAATACTTTAAAATTTCCACTGTTTTTTAATTTTTCCAGTCAACCTTTTTCATTTTATTTCTCTGTAAACCTTACTCGGACAACATAACATTTTAAAAATACCCAAATCGGCCCCCTGTTCCCCATATTTCACAATAAGCTTTTAAGATAGATAAATATTGACATAAATAAATTTCACAAACTTCATTACCCGTACGCAACCCACACTGCAATTAACTTGTAACTTATGCTAACTTGCATGCATGTTGCCTTCCTCTTATTTACGGCCAACGTAGACCGCATCTCCTTAACTTAGTTAACTTTATATGAACACTCAACCTCTTTAATAGACCAATTAATTAGATTTTAGAACTGCAATACTCAGAACTTCGAATGCACAGTTATAAGTGAAGGAAAGAAAAAGATTTTATTGCCAGAACAAATACAAGGGCAAAATACAAAAAATAATTAAAAGCAGCAGATGAGCCCACCGGGTGATCCTATGAAGTTTATAGGTTACAGCTCATTAGAGCCACCCGGCACCCGGCCCGCACAGCTTCGCCTCGAGCTGTTAGTATTTTTTAACTGACTTCAAAAAAGGAGGAGGTTGACAATTCGTCGGAATCTTTTTTTTATGTATGTTACCCGATTACTCGAAGACGCCTGGACCGATTCGAGAAATTCTTTTTTGTTTAAAAGGATATACTTCCCAGGTAGACCCATTGGCTCCAAGTCAGGATCTGATGATGGGATCTCAGAAAAATCAAGGGCAACCCTCAAATTTTATAGTGACGCATAATTTGTTTTTTATTGAAGTTAGTGTACTTTTTATGAATTAAAAAACTTTTTATACCTTTATGGATATGCGGTCACTACATCAACTCCGTAGCGTCACCGGAATGCCTGGGTCGTAAGCCGTCCACGCGCGGACGGCGAGTTGACCACTCGGTGACAACTCGCTGCTCGCATGCTTGGTTTGCGTTGCTGCGCATTGCCAACGCACAAGCCCCATGAGTCGCGACGCGACGTTTACTAGTGACAACGCGGCGTCCAGCCGTGGACCACCTGCCGACAATGAGTCGACGCCGAAATACGAGGCGGCGCGAGTCGGGTACCGGGTGGCTCTAATGAGCTGTGACCTTATTAGCGGTCGGATCAACAGATTTTTTTTCACATTATTATGTCATATTTTCCCCACAAATTAATACATTAGATTTTTTCTATTATTCTTAAATTGTTGAACATTCAACATTAAAAGTGATATTAGGGCAAGTCGCTAGTTATTATTTAAACTCCATATTGAGGATAGCCTGTTCACAAACTTCCTAAAGTTTCTGTAGTATTATAATGCTCTTTGTCCTAAAGACTTGAATTTGGCAACGGGCATCCAAATTCATTCGTATTCCATTTTCAAACATTTTTCACGAGTCATGTTTAATAATTTTACAAAATTGAGAGTCTCACAAGATTTATCGTATGAGTAATAAGATACGCGAGGCGAAATGATTCGTCTCATGCATTTGCAATTTTATTCAGGCTCTTTTATGAAATGCACTCACGTATGTTTGAAAACATAGAACGTGATGTATTAGGTTTCTTTCATGTTAAACTAGTTTTCGCTCGCAGCTCCGTTTATGTGTTTGGGTTTATCAGTACTTTTTCTAAGGGAATTTACCCTACAAAATAAATAGGTGCACCCAATATAACAATTTCCTATTTACGCGATTCATACACATTGAAATAAAATTAAATATTTTACGCTCATTTTGCACAGTGACCATAAAAGCTGTATAGTTATCAATACGTCGGGACTAAAAAGTTAAATAATCCACGATAAAATCAGTCCAAAAATTTTATTTTAAGGGGCTCTAAATTTTCCAGAATTTAAACCACTACAACGAAAATAGCTTAAGGGTGAATTGTAGCTCATCTCACCACACGACTGAAAACCGCATATCAACACAGCCAATCGAAAATCAACCTTACTAACCAAATTCTAGGGAGCCATAGGGTTGTCGACTCGATAATTTTTATTATTTTAATCAATAGGTTACTAACTTAATAGCTATTATCAAAGGGGTAATTGTCATATGACAGAAAAGGATATAGATATGATTGATGACGTCACCTCCCGGAATGGCTATTACGATGTCGTGCGAGCGAGACAGTGAGATTTCATCACTACGCACCCATATTTGCTCATTCCAGTATTTGAACGATAATTGCAATTCTATTTTTAATTCTGTTTTAAAAGGGTTTAAGGTCTTATTTTCGTTGTTTTTATAATAGTTTAAGATCACAATCTATCTACAAATCAAAGTACATTATTATAATAAATACAATCTATGGAGCCGTTTAAGCTCACACTTAGTCGTTTTAAATGTTTACATCGAAATAGATTTTAATTTAGTTTAATTCAGCACCTAACTAAATAGTTTAGACACTTAATATTTCATATTATAAAATGGCGTATAATTTTAAGCTCTCATTTCAGCATGTAATCAAAAGTATGAAATTAAAACCAAACTGCAGTCGTAATTAATTTCTGTGAGCTTTAACATTCTGAATACTGTTTTAATTACTTTTATTATATTAGAATGTTGATATGAATTGTATATTTTATTTATTTACTAGTTAAATCACCTGACTGCATCTGCAAGGTTTACTAGATTATCTTTCATATGATTTGATATAATAATAGCAGCGATAGCGTAGTTGGGTGCGGTACGGACTGTCAAGACAAAAGTCGTAAGTTCGAAGCCCAAATGACATACACCTCCGACTTTTATGAAGTTACGTGTATATTCATAGTTAATTATCGCTTGCTTTAAAGGTGAAGGAAAACATCGTGAGGAAACCTGCCTACCTGTGAATTCTTATAAGAAATTTGAAGGTATGTTATGGTATTAGGCCATCGTGGTGGACTAAGGCCTAACTTCAGTCAATAGTAGAGGAGGCCCGTGCCCAGTAGTGAGACAATGTTTAATACAGGGCTAGTATGGTTATTATTAATGATTTGATAACTAAAAGAATCACCAGATATTATACAGAGAAGGGTATAAAGAATCCTATCTGCGAAACTAAAACCATTCGAATTATGAAACTCTGAGCACCAAACTCTATCGTTAACTTTACGACCTACAGAACCCTGCTGCGTGTATTTTATCCGTACCTCTCGACGGCACCACATGATTTAGAGACGGTACCAGATGTCATAAATTGCAAACATACCACTACAGAAACACTTAGGTCTTACCAACGTTAATTTAAGAGATGAGATTGCCAGTTGTTTTATTAAATAATGCGACTGAATGTATCTCGTATGTGTGTGTGTAACTACCTCGGTAGTGCTGAGGTCTCGGGTTCGATCCCCGGGTCGGGTAAAGTGATATTGGGTTTTTCTATTTAGAAATACTTAGTGCCAGCCAGGGGTCTGGAATTGTGCCCGGTATGGCGATAGGCTCGCCCCTTATCACATTATGGAACCAAAATTCGGAAAAAAGTGGGTGTGCTGGTTACACCTCTGCCTACTCCTTCGGGGGTTACAGGCGTGAGTGTATATGTATGTATGTAAACGTGCGGTAAATTATTGTAAAATTTCTCCAAAATTATTCAAGGGTATTTGTTATTACTATATTCCAATAGGCTGCAGTATTTATTTACAAAAAAGTGCATACAACAGACTACCGAAAATTCAGTAGAACCATCACTCGTTCACTCATCCATCGGTCGCTTTGCCGATATATATCCCTCCACTTAGCCAGAGTGCATTCTATATACCGTTTGCGGAGTTGCGATGTGCACTCAATATCGCGCGCAAATCCAGTACATTTACAACTATGAAACTACATTTTGGATGAGGGTAGCTGATTCCGAATTAACACATTGGTGGACAGTAACGTCTCCAGAAGTCAAGTAGAGCAAATGTTATGACAGTACGCCTGTCGACGTCCAAGTTTGACGCTATAGGCAATATATGAAATTTAGTAGTGCCTCAGCACGCATTTCTACCAAGGTAGTAAGTACTGTCCACCAACGTGTTAAGGACTGTGGGTTCAAATCTCGTACCGAGTCAAATGTTTGTATGACCCATTAATACGTTTCAAGTAGGGGTTGCGGTTAAGAAATAATTGGTAATATTTACGAATCATTATTGTTCAACCCTGCTATCTGTTATATATATAAATATGTTAAGAATTTTATACCGCTTTTTGAGCATGCTAGATTTATATTGCTTATTGAGTCTGACATTTGCTAAGTTTGTATATATGGGTTACAAATGCATTAAATTATATAAAATATAACATGCATTATTTACGTTCATACTAAAAATACTTAACACACGCTAATGACATATGTTAACACCCACCGAGCTGACATAATAAAACAAAGTAAAAATATATTAAATGCGATTAATACATTTTGAAAAAAGATTTGAAGTATAGATTTAAAAGTGGTAGAGCCACGCTGTAGACATATTTGTCTACAGCATGAATGGTCCGGCTCGACCGGGGTAGAACCACTGTCTCACAGAAAACCAACGTAAAGTGACAGCTTACTGTCGCGTTTCGTATGGTAAGTGAGATATCCGGAGGCCCAAATTCCCCCTTCACTTCCCTAATCCCTATTCCTGTCCTTTAAGGCCGACAGCGCATATGTGATACTTTTCGTATTGTGGATGCTCATGGGCGGTGGAGATCACTTAACATCATCACCCACTGGTTCGTTATGATATACAAAAAAAAATACATTTTGAAAAAAGTACCTCAATATCTATCACAATTTTTTTATGAGTTACAAATTTCGTGCGGTACTGGTATTGATCAACGTCTGCTTACCTAAAAAAAGTCACCCCTTTTATATCAACAAGCCGGCTACATATTCTAATAGAATATCAGCATTCATTCGTCTCATCGCTTAAGCAAATATTTAGTTTGGAACTTGTCGTTATCGTCTTTCATATACACAGTCAGGTCATAAGTATTGTCACACAGTAAAAACTTTTATTTTAAAATGCTGGCCACAAAAAAGTTTATTGAATTCGAATTTCAAATTGTCCATGAAAATAAAAATGTATACTTTTTAGAATTTTACTCATTTTTAAATATGGAGTGGACGCTTAAAGAAGACCGTGTTGCAGTAATTGCCTTGCAACGTTGCGGTTACGCGCCAATTCAAATTTTTGACATACTGAAAAATTTGAATATAACCAAAAGATTCGTTTATCGTACCATCAAACGATACAATGAAGACTCTAGTGTAGATGACAGGTCAAGAAGTGGTCGCCCTCGGTCTGTTAGGACTCCAGCAGTGATAAAAGCTGTGAAGGCGCGAATTCAAAGAAATCCCAAACGTAAGCAGAAACTGTTGGCCCTTCAGATGGGGTTAAGCAGAACCACGGTGAAAAGGGTGTTAAATGAAGACTTAGGGCTTCGGGCATATCGAAGAAAAACAGGACATCGTTTGAATGCTCGTCTAATGGACCTGAGACTGAAGAGATGCCGCGCTTTGTTGAAGCGGTACGCGGGAAAAAAATATTGGGAAATTCTTTTTTCAGATGAAAAAATTTTTACCGTAGAAGAGAGCTACAACAAACAAAATGATAAGGTGTACGCACACAGTAGTGAAGAAGCGAGCAACCGTATTCCGCGTGTCCAACGAGGTCATTTTCCATCCTCGCTCATGGTATGGTTGGGAGTTTCTTATTGGGGCTTAACAGAGGTACATTTTTGTGAGAAAGGTGTAAAAACGAATGCAGTCGTGTGTCAAAATACAGTCCTGACGAACCTTGTGGAACCTGTTTCTCATACCATGTTCAATAACAGGCACTGGGTATTCCAACAAGATTCGGCGCCAGCTCATAGAGCGAAGAGCACACAAGACTGGCTAGCGGCGCGTGAAATCGACTGCATCCGGCACGAAGACTGGCCCTCCTCCAGTCCAGATTTGAATCCGTTAGATTACAAGATATGGCAACACTTGGAGGAAAAGGCGTGCTCAAAGCCTCATCCCAATTTGGAGTCACTCAAGACATCCTTGATTAAGGCAGCCGCCGATATTGACATGGACCTCGTGCGTGCTGCGATAAACAACTGGCCGCGCAGATTGAAGGCCTGTATTCAAAATCACGGAGGTCATTTTGAATAAACTTTAGTGTCATAAGAATCTATGTTTTGTTAAGTTCATTTTGGTATATAAATGGTTACATAATGAATAAACTTGTTTCAATTATTTTATATTAAACATGTGACAGAATTTATGCCCTGACTAGGTATATAATTATACCCACGATAGAAACTTACGTTCTTCAAATAATCAACTTCTACTTTGTCCTTCTCACAGTTCCGACTTCGTTCATTCTTCTCTTTGTGTGCAATGTGTTCTTCTATGGAACGCGCTCCCGCTCGAAATTAGACTGACTGTAAATCGTTGTACGTTTAAGATGAAGGTCCGACAATTGCTTTTAAACATATTGGCAGAATCATAACAGCAGGAATAATTATTTAGTTTTATGTATTATATTTATTATTATTATTATTTATATTATATTTATTATTATTATTTATATTATATTTATATAGACTTATTATATTTATATGTGTAAGTTTTATTCCGTTATAGTATATGTGTAGATATTAATATATTCTTCTAACGTAGAATTCTATTGTAGCACCTACCTTCTTGTATCTCTGCACTACCTCAGGTTGACTGGCAGAGAATGCCTCCGGCATTAAGTCCGCCTATACTTAAATGTATAAAGTGTGTTAAATAAAAAATAAATAAAAATAATTCCCGAAGGAGTAGGCAGTGGTGTAACCAGCACACCCACTTTTCTCCGAATTTCGGTTCCATAATGTGATAGGAGGTGAGCCTATCACCATACCGGGCCTATCATTTAGAAGGTTTATATGGTACACTTGTTTGAGTACAGGATTTACTTACTTGTTGGTGATCATCAAAGTATATGCACAACTATGGAGGACATTACCATGCTCATCTTTGTGGAAACGAAATTGGTTTTAATAAATGATTATACGGAAATGACATAAATTTCTTGACAGCCTCCAAAATCAAAATCAAATATTTATTGAATCCATGAAATGTTATTATTTAGATTCAGTCAATTTTTTACTCTACCACCAGTTCGGAATGAAGTTTCGCTAGAGAAGAACGGCAAGAAACTTTAGCGTTGCTCTTTTTAAATACAATTATTATACAACTGAAATAGTCTGAGCAGACCAGTCCACACAAGCCGCACCCGTTCACGAATAATGACGCATGTGTCAGCCATCGGCCTCCTCAACCATGAGACAGGGAAGAGACCGACCTGGCACATGGCGCCGCAGCAAGCACAGACACTTTAGCGAGCATGACATACCCAGACTAAATACAACAATTAAATACTAAGACAATAATATCAAGTAAAGTCATATAAGGCATATAAGTTCGCAATGTTAAGCAAATAAAATATTGGCATAACTTAATATATATAACTCTTATATAAACATATAAAGTTCCCAATAATAAGTTAATGACTAACTTCTAAGTAATAATGATTACATTTGTCTCCTCCATTTTACATACCCCCATATGTAAAGACCACATTGAAGGAGTAAATATACCATAAAGGTTAATTCTGGTGAGGCACGTTTCAAGACAGTTTGAAAGCCTTTTTTTATAGCATAGTGCGACAAACGAGCCAGTGGGTCACCTGATGGGTGATCTCCACCGCCTAGCCTACTATACTAGTATAGTTTTCCGAAATATGCGAGAATCTCATTTTATAATTGTATGCCTATCTTACACTGTAGGCAGCGGCTTTGCTGTGCCCTGGCATTGCAGAAGTCTATGGGCGGCGGTGACTACTTACCGTCAGGTGGCCCGTCTACTTATCAAGGCAATAAAAAAAACTTTACTTAGTACTAGTTTCGTGTACCCCTTTGCTGTACCAGGAACAAAAATATCAACAATAAACTCAAGAACATTAATCCACCTCAAAAATAACCGACAAAAGGCAATCCATTTACAATCTCATAACTCCAGTTCATTAGATTTGGGCGCCTCTCAGACGCGTCTGTACAGCCTTACCCTACATGCGTATATGAAAAAGCCTTAAGGATTTAGCTTTAATATTTATTTTACGAGAAAAATAACCCACAATATATTGTAGCGCTTCACTACGCGTTACGCTTGGATCCGCTACGCCGCTACGGCATTATAAAATATGCTACGTATTATTTGCTACGCCGTAGCCGGTTTCTACGTTATAATTCCGCTACATATTCTACGTATGCGTAGCCAATTATCGTAGCGTATGTCATCGGATATTACAGTAATTAAATACGAATTGTTATCGCAGTAATTGTGTTTTTGTTTTAATTATTTTGTTTACTTGTTAAATTGTTAAGAGGTTGGTTGATATATTTTTGTTCCTTTTTTCTTTTCCCTTACCATTGAAGGAATAATTCATTATCTTGATAATAAACTTTATTTATCTGTTTTATAACCGACTTCAAAAAAGGAGGAGGTTAACAATTCGTCGGAATCTTTTTTTTATGTATATTCCCCGATTACTCGAAGACGCCTGGACCGATTCGAGAAATTCTTTTTTTGTTTAAAAGGGTATACTTCGCAGGTTGTCCCATTGGCACCAAGTCAGGATCTGATGATGGGATCACAGAAAAATCAAGAGAAACCCTTAAATTTTATAGTGACGCATAATTTATTTTTATTGAAGTCGGGGTACTTTTAATGAATAAAAAAACTATTACTTATTTAATTGAAATTTAATATCACAAAGTTTCAAACTAGCGTTCAAACAAGCGTTGTAGTTATTCAGTGACGATGCAACTTTTAGCTTCCATTATTGTCAGCGACAAAAATATTATTTTATAAAAACATTATTTTGTTAATTCATAATCTAATGTCAGTCGGTCAACATTCATCTGGTCGTATATTGACTCGTTCCTGCGTCTCACGTTTATTTCGTGATCGTTCCGAACACCTCTGTTACTTTTTATGACTCCCGAGTGATAACTATGGGCTATTGGTATTCTATCGTTATCGTCAGAAGATATATTGATCGCTAGGAGCTCCCTGATGGCATGATACTTGTAGCTTTAATATATTTAACAGCATCCGCAGCGGGCGAGTAGTCAGCTGTGAAACGAGAGGCCTTGGGTTCGATTCCCACACCGGGACAAATATTTGTGTGACAGACAGATATTTGTTTCAGGTCTGGGTGTTGTGGGACCGTAGTCCCTCGTAGTTCTTGATACCCACGATACAGGTTTGACCTAGTGTGGGGTCAGAACTATGTGTGTGATTATTGGGTGTATTTATTATGTTTGAAGTGTAAACTTCTTTAGCCGCTTTGAGCGTATTTGGTAGAGGGAAAACTTATGGGTTCGCGTCACCGACATGCTATACTTCGTCAAACCGTATATTTTACTTTTGAAATATGCCTATGCAGTTCTATAATTATTGACAAGCAAGCATAAATAAAAATAGTTACTGCTTTTTTATCCTGGCACGACAAAAGACCACATTGCTCTTGATGGTAAGCGCAGTGCCGTCCAGTTAGAGTATCAAGTAGCAAGAAACAATCTATACCTCGCTACTCAACACAATCATGCTGGCCTGCTGTGTTAAGGGTCTAGTGTCAGAGTACTCAGAAGCCGCAACATAGCCAAACATTGTACCCCAACTCAATACTATAGTATACTCTAAAAAAAAAAGATTCCGACGAATTGAGAACCTCCTCCTTTTTTGAATTCGGTTTAATACCGGATGTATCTGAACCCGACCCCGGAACGCGACACACTTGCGTGTTCGACTATGGCGGGCTTCACACCCTGTGTGCGGTGGTCGCTATTCGGGTGGATATGAGTATCCTACCACCAGCTATTGAGTTATTGAATCAAATCATCAAGATCAAGGAATCGAACTGAGTGCCCACCGGTCTCATAACTACAGCACTGTCACTACACTAATGACACGTATAATCGCGTAAACTTTCTATCAAACATTGTTAAAACAAAGCACGTAAAACTCCCCACAATTTCACTTTATCTGTTGAAAATATTTGTCTTTCGATACTTGGCACAATGCCACAGCATTTCCAAGAGTTTAAGTTTAATATCTTTGAAAAGAAACTATTATTGTTGCGCCATAAACGCGTTGAGCGGATGAGCGGGTCGCTGTCACAGAGTATTCTTTTAAAACGTGAATAAATACGGGAAAATCCGTCATAGAGGAGTTTCCGCGACGTATGAAACCGTCATGGCGTTTGAAGTGTTGTTTATTCTTCGTTCAAATTTGAATATGAAATGTGGTTTCTTTCAACGTTTTTAACAACGTATCCTATATATTGCGTAGTGTGAAGAAGCTATACAGCAGGCCGGCATAATTGCTGAAAAGTAGACCACCTTCCAATATCACTTATAACTACATTAATGGTATCCTGACATGTAGAATATGTGCACGCACGTTCCGTGCTAAAATCGGATACGTAAGCCATATGCGCGCCCACGATCGTAGCCGCATTACTTGAAAGAAAGCAAAGTCGCTGAGGCCGAAATCGGCCAGGAGTTAGTTAGTTTGTATACTATATTAAAAAACTTTATGATTATCATTTATGTCACTTCTAGTTACACTATCAACGGATATAAATCCGTGTTTTTCGAATTGAGGTGTATATTTTGTGATGTGTATACCCTTACATAGATTAATATTAAAATGACTGCAAGTACGCTCATCACGATTTACTATTAGGGTATTTCCTATTATTAGAAATACCGAAGTTATAACGGAGGTATTTAGGAGACTAGTTAGGGGTACATAAATAATAACAACCTAAGTGGGAGTAGTAAATGTTTAATATAAAACAGAGTGCCTTCCGCGCTACGGTGCAGTTGAATTGTGAAGAAGTGATAGCCAGGATATTCGTAGTTCGTACGCGGGGCAGTAATTGTAAACAGCTCAATGGCCGCGTAGTTCCGCTTAGAGGGTAATGCTGGTAGATTAATTATAAAGAGAAGCCTTAAGTGAATCCTGACATGGTTATGTTAATATTAAGCACTGAGATGTGTAACAGTGTTGTGTAAATCAATCAATTAAATCATAAACATAATTGTGCCTTTTTAAATATCTCTACCAAACTTCACACAGTTATCCGCTGGGGTAATCTGAACCCTGCCTGAAAATTTAATTAAAATCGCTCCCACCGTTTTGGGGTATGTATTAAACATTGTCCAACTACTGGGCACGGGCCTCCTTTACTAATGAGAGGGATTAGGCCTTAGTCCACCACGCTGGCCTAATGCGGGTTGGTAGTCTTCACATATCATATAGCTATCGCTGCTATCACACATCAAATATATATATATATATATATATATATATATATATATATATATATATAGATCGATTATATATATAGATTTTTCTGTAGTCGTATTCTGTGCGTCCGTGGATCGCTCAACTGAGTTCAAACTTTGTTCAGTTGTGGGAAATTGCCTGAAGGTTTAAAAAAGATATATTTGCTCTTTTGTGTACCGCACAATTCACGAAAATCTTTATCTCAGTGACAGACAGATATTTGTGTCCGGGGTCTGGGTGTTGTGAGACCGTGCGTCCCTGATACCCACAACACAAGATGTGTATCTTAGTGTGGGGTCGGGGCTATGTGTGTGACTGTTGGGTGTTATTTATTATTATTTATAAATACACCCAACATAAGGCCATAATAATAATAAGCCCATAAGGCCTAGGCAGAATACCAGCGTCAGGCAGAACTTTACTACTTGGCAAATGTTGAGCCTTTTTGGTCATACTTTAGACACAGGTGTTCCGAAGTGAGGAATAGTCCCTGATACCCACAACACAAGACTCGTATCTTAGTGTGGGGTCGGGGCTATGTGTGTGACTGTTGGGTGTTATTTATTATTAGATTGATAAGCAGACACTCCAATTTGAACCGGCAAGTTATGGTTTGAAGTTTACCTCCATTCACTATAGTAATTTTTTGAAATGAAATGTATCGTGGGTCTCAACAACTACGAGGGACTACGGTCCCACAACACCCACACCCGAAACAAATATCTGTCTGTCACACAAACATTCGTCTTGGTGCGGGAATCGAACCCACGGCCTCTCGTTTCACAGCCGGCTACTCTCCAACTGCGCCACGGAGGCTGTCATCTTTACATTATTATTACACTTCAATATTATTTATTAGTATAGATAAACTTATTTCTTTGTCCAGTGCCAAAAGTGGAAATCATAGACGAGCGCGGCAGACCTCTGCAGGACAAGTTTTATAAAGAAGGGTCCATCATCGAGCTGCGCTGCATCGTCAGCGAAGTGCCCCGGCCAGCTAACCAAGTCAACTGGAAGCACGGAACAAGGATGCTGAATTATGACACCAAGAGAGGCGGCGTGAGGTATGTTTACCTCTCATGACTCTAAACGATAACGGTGTGCGGAAAAAGGTAATAATACAAGTCAAAATCAATTTTATTTCCATAATATTAAAGTTAAAAATCGCATGTAAGAATTATGATACATGACTGGTTTAAGTACTGACAGCCTCGGTGGTACTGGCGAGTTGGCTTTGAAATAAGAGGCCGTTCGATTCCCGCACCGAGATAAATGTTTGCGAGACAGTTTTTTTTGGTCCGGGTGTTGTGGAACCGTAGTCCCTGGTGGTTTGGTTACCCACGATACAGGTTATATCTACGGTGGCAGAACTATGTGTTGGGTGTATTTACTTAATTAAAAATGACCATAATTTTTCACTTAACAATAGATTTCTTTTAGAAAAGAAAAGAAAGAAAATAAATTTTATTTGGTCAACACTTTAGATGTTTACGGTAGACAGCGGCTCTGCTGTGCTCTGCATTGCAGAAGTCTATGGGCGGCGGTGACTGCTTACCATCAGGTGGCCCGTTTGCTCGTCTGCCTATCCAGGCACGAAAAAAAAACAGATGATATACAATTAAAAAAAACATATAAAGGAGTAAACCATCTAAAACAAGCAAAAACCCAAACTATAAACCCTAAAGGCCATAGGCTCAGCATTTGCCATATAGTAAAGTACAGCCTGGCGCTGATAATTAAATAATTCACGTAATAGTGTTTACACAAAGAGAAACAAATCTATAGAGCCATACAAAAGTATTTATCAGCTGAAAATTGAACGCAATAGAATTCGTATCTTCAGATAAAATATCAAAATTCCCATTTTATAAATTAGATTCTCTTTAATTTTGTACCGTAGGAAGATTTATTGATATAACCCTACCAATTAATAAAGGAACTGTGATATAAGTTTTCTTAATTAATTTACTTAAATCAGTGTGCCGGCTAATTAATATACCTTGTATTAAGCCAATAATTCATCCAGCTATCTGAAATTTGCTTTCCCAATTTATCTAAAGTTACTATCACCTTGAAACTAATTAAGTTACAAGTTTTGAGAATTCATTAAATTTTGTATCTTTTTGAATCAATTAATTTATTAGTATTACCATAATCCATACTAATACTATAAATGCGAAAGTAACTCTGTTTGTTTGTTTGTTTGTTTGTTTGTTTGTTTGTTTGTTTGTTTGTTACCTCTTCACGACTAAACGGCTGAACGGATTGTAATGAAATTTGGTAACGGAATAGATTGTATCCTGGAGAAGGACATAGGCTATCTTTTTTCTCAAAAAACAACCTTGAAAGGGGTCAAATAGGAGATCAAAATTTGTATGGGAAATCCATAGTTCTTCGACTTAGGGATCTGTAAATTCATATTTAGGCTTTTGGTAGGAAATAAAGAAATACGTGTTTCAACGTTTTTGAAAAATCATCCCTAAGAGGGACAAAGTGAGGTTAAACTTATGGGGTATTCTTTAGATGCAATCTTAAGATTCAGGCACAACACCTGAGAGGCTGGACAATCGCTACAGGTGCCTCAGAGCAGAAGACAACTCCTTGGATTGTATACTTCTGCTCCCGAATATATCATCCACGCAGGAGGAGCCGCGAGCAACAGCTAGTTAATAATATTTTTGCTTATTCTACAGTAATATAGACTGAGTATATTATTATTAGTATTGAAAATCTTTATATACTGGGTGACTTTTTTTACCGTCTTGAAAAAAATAGGGCGTGATAGGTAAATGGAGTAGAAGCCTCAGGCATAGTTACTTAATTTTTTTACTGACATAGGCTGAAATTAATCTATTAATATACACTCCTAATTTATAATCTATTTTACATATTAAAACGTTTAAAAGAAGTAATTAAAAAAAAACTCACAGGCAGATGGCGCTGCAGTCGGTGTGGCGCTGCTTTTACGGGCAGGAGGTCGTCGGGCCCGCTAGTATTATTATAAAATGTATCTGAATGACTACACTAGCTGATACCTTATGTGTAAGAGAGAATACCTACATATTGTTCCCGTGTTCCGTGTTCCCTCCTTCCTATGATCCTGGGTTCTTTAGGCGTAATGTGAAGACGCTAAACAGCAGGCCGGCATGATTGTGTTGAATAGCGGGGGATAGACTGTCTCTCGCTACTTGATACTCTATCTTAACGGTACTGCGCTTACCATCAGGCGCAGTGTGGTCAATTTGCCGCGCCAGAATAAAAAAAAAATATATCAGCACCAAATCAAATCATTTATTTAGTAAATTAGGTCACTTTTTACAGGCCAGAATTATTAACATTTACACAACTTTAGCGGAATTTCGGAAATGAATTTTGTCAGTACATAACATTATATTAATTTACAATTAAATATAGTTTAAATCCTTACAAAATCAACAATATAAAATACTATTAAATTCACAATCATAGACGAGGAAAAAAATGAAACATACCATCAGCCAGAATAATATAGGTTTACTATGTGTTTTATGCAGAACTGAATTGCGGTAATAGGTTATTCCCGAAGCCTTTGATATTTGTAAATCATTACGCTACACTTGTCGTGAGGTAAGAGGAAGCGATGTGGGAGTGAGAGCGAATAGCGCTCTTGCCTCCTCTCTTATTTGCTCGCCCCGTTTGGCTATCGCTTCGCTCGGTTTCGGTTTTTCGATATGAGTCAAACGAAAGTCATGAAGCGAGTAAGCCTTACTGGTGTCTAGGCAGTTATCTTGAAATTTAAATCGTGCGTCATTTAAATAAAAAATATCACTTTTATGGAAACATCATCATCATCATCATCAGCCTATCGCAGTCCACTGCTGGACATAGGCCTCCCCCAAGATTCGCCATGGAAACATGCCAGTCATTATTTTAAGCCACGATAGACACCTTTTTCTATAATTTTAATGAAAACCACTTGACATGGTTTTGAGCATTGGCTCACAGGAAACCGAGTTACCATTATCGTATAAAAAAATACATAAAGTATTTATTGATGGGATTCGCACGATGACTGAGATATCGAAAGGCCCTAATTCTCCTAACCTCCACCAACTTTAGTTCCTTCTTACCTTAAGGCTGGCAATGCTCCCGTGATGAAATAAGTAACTACCAATAGGCACACAATGTAGTACCGATCCTACAGTAATTTACAATTATCTTGTGTTGTGAGCAGCAAAAACTGACTGATTGAAAATAGTGTAATGTCTCAAAATACCCAGACACGAAACAAAAGTTTCTGGATTACACAAACATTTTTCTCTGTGCGGGAATCGAACCCGCGGCCTCTTGCTTCACTTCACGATAGAAAACTCAAATTCCAAACTTGTTTCAATTAATAAACCCAAGTACGTGTAACGGTATCTTAAGAACTATACGCCCGTTTACATCGCTATAAATCTTAACCGGAAGGGTCGAAAATTGGGGCAACTTTAGAAACTATGCCTTCATCCAGTCGGTATCAGTAATAGATTAGTTTTGTGTTTCTCTGTTGTTTTATTTCTATTCAAGTTTGTTGTAGGATGGATATAAATAGAAACAGGAAGGGTTTGAGTCGACTTGTGGAGACAGATTACAGTGTTTATGTAGTTCAAAAATATTGTAAATAATGCAATTTTTGTCGGGGGTCTAGAGTTGGGGTACGTACGTTTTGCGGCCTTCTGAGTGCTCTGACACTAGACCCTCAACCACCTCAACCTTCTTGCCCATGGCGTAGTGTGAAGAAGTAGGCCGGCACAATTGTGTTGAGTAGCGGAGGATAGATTGTCTCTCGCGACTCGATACTTTAATTGGATGGCACTGCGCTAACCATCAGGTGCAGTATGGTCACTTTGCCATGCCAGAATAAAAAAAACTAACAAATGGGTTATATAATATAATTAAGCAAAATCAGATAATGCCGTTTTTTATTGCAAATTTTGTTTAAGACTGCTATACCTGTACATTGCAGCGATAGCCTAGTTAGTTGCGGTACGGACTGCCAAGACGAAACTCGTATGTTCGAAACCCAAGTGGCATACACCTCTGACTTTTCTAAAGTTGTGTGTGTATTCAATGTTAATTATCGCTTGCTTTGGGTGAAGGAAAACATCGTGAGGAAACCTGCATATCTGAGAATTCTTATACGAATTTCGAAGGTATGTGAAGTATAACAACCCGCATTAGGCCAGCCTGATGGACTAAGGCCTTTTTTTTGTCGCGGGGAAAGCGCTTTATTACTGCCGCCCGCTTCGGGGGGAAGCTGAATAACAATAAAACGGTTATGCTGGACTAGCCGACCAAGCGTCCCCCTCGCACGGATGATGGCTATCCATGCTGCCGCTGGGCCGAGTCCCCACCCTCCTATGTGGGGTGTACATAGGAGGGTAGGTAACCCAACACTACCAGCTATAACCCCGCGGTGGCCTTCTTCGGCGCTTACGGAGCGATCCTAGTGTATTTAAAGAAGTGCTAGAATTGCTGCCGGAACCGCCCCTGCGCGGTGCCTTGTAGCAGCCCATCTCCATGGGGGGCTTAGGAGCCCCCGCGCACCGAACGACAGCGAACGAGGCCTTACTCGCGCTGCCGTCCATCTCGGGGTCACACGATGCTCTGAAATTGGGAATGCATCGATACGGATTGACAGCCCCCTCAGCGCGCCCGCGACCCCCGATGGCCCCAATTAGTCGCCTCGTACGACAGGCAGGGGTTACCGTTTGGGTGCTCCGTGGTACCAATCCCCGAGGCGTCGCTGTCGTCTGTTATGCAGACGACACGCTAGTAACAGCGACAGCCAGGTCTTTCCAGGAGGCCACCCTGCTCGCCTCGTTCGCAACCGAACAGGTGGTGGGCAGGATTCGGCGACTGGGCCTTAAGGTGGCCCTGAACAAATCCGAGGCCCTTTACTTTCACGGTCCTCGGATTCGGCCACCTTTAATGCCCCACATCAATGTGGAGGGGGTGCGGATTCCCATCGGCTGTACAATGAAGTACTTGGGATTGATTCTGGACAGCCGATGGGATTTCCGTGGCCATTTCAAGGAGTTGTCGCCGAAATTGGTGCGGGCGGCGGGCGCGCTCGGACGCCTGATGCCGAACCTGGAGGGACCTAATAGCCCTTGCCGAAGTTTATACGCTGGAGTCGTGCGGTCAATGGCCCTGTACGGTTGTCCCTGCCTTGCCTTGCTGCGCAAACCGCAGCGTTTGTTGGCGCAGCGAATAGTAAGGGGCTACCGCACGGTATCCCACGAGGCGGCCTGCGTATTGGCCGGCACCCTCCCTTGGGAGTTGGACGCAAAACTCCTCTCGTCCGCGTTCTTCTGGCGGGAGGAGGCGTCCAGTCGCCGTCAGGTGAGACTGGCCCCGAGGGAGATTGCGGCCCGATTTCGCAGAACCGCTGTGGAGGAGTGGCATACCAGGCTGGAAAGCCCAAGTGCGGGCTTGAGGACCGTCGCGGCAGTGCGTCCTGTCCTAAAGAGATGGCTAGACAGGCGCCACGGTGCGCCAACTTTCCGGCTGACGCAGGTACTGACGGACCACGGGTGTTTCGGTTCGTTCCTGTGTCAGATCGGAAGGGAGGTATCTGCCGTGTGCCACCATTGTGGCAACTGCCACCAGTACACGGCCCAACACACGTTGGAGGAGTGCCCAGCCTGGGAGGAAGAGCGCAGCGCTCTCAGAGCAGTCGTCGGAGGAGACCTCTCACTGCCGGCCGTGGTGTCGTCCATGGTCGCCAGCCGGAGGTCCTGGCGTGCGGTGGCCCACTTCTGCGAGAGCGTCATCTCGCAGAAGGAGAGTGCCGAGAGGGATCGGGAACGAAATGATCCCTCCCGCCGCCAGAGAAGACGTAGGAGGCGCCGGGTGGACGACTGACCGGCGTCTCCCGCCCTGTGGAACGGGGGCGTTTGAATTCCACCACGGTAACCCCTGCCTGTCGTACGAGGCGACTAATAGGGGCCATCGTGGGTCGCGGGCTCGCAGCGGGGGGCTGTCAGCCCGAATCGATGCACTCCCAGTTTCGGAGCATCGTGCGACCCCGAGATGGACGGCAGCGCGTGTGGTAAGGCCTCGTTCGCTGTCGTTGTTCGGTGCGCGGGGGCTCCTAAGCCCTCCCATGGAGATGGGCTGCAACGCAGCACCGCGCAGGGGCGGTTCCGGCAGCAATTCTAGCACTCCTTAGAATACCCCGGGATCGCTCCGTAAGCGCCGAAGAAGGCCACCGCGGGGTTTTAGCTGGTAGTGTCGGGTGGGGTGTACATAGGGGGTAGGGACTCGGCCCAGCGGCTGCCCGGATAGCCATCATCCGGGCGAGGGGGATGCTGGGTCGTAAGACCGGCTAGTCCAGCATAACCGTTTTATTCTTATTCCGCTTCCCCCCGGAGCGGGCGGTAGTAATAAAACGCTTTCCCCGCGACAACAAAAAAAAAAGGGGTTACCGTGGTGGAATTCAAACGCCCCCATTCCACAGGAGGCCTAACCCCTCTCATTAGTAGAGGAGGCCCGTGCCCAGCAGTGGGACAATGTTTAATACAGGGCTAGTATTATTATTATACCTGTGTGATTTGTACAGAAGAAGAGTGTGTTTGAGCAGTGTTAAGATACAAAAAAAGTGTCTATATACTTTTACTATATTGTCTTGATATCCTTGGACGTCCAAAATCTATGTTTCTGCAGGATTTTGATGTGGCAAACAGCTCTCAAAATACCAATATTCTTAAATTATTTAAGTTTTAATTCAAAATTTAAATCTAGAATTTAGGGGAAATTTTAATAATTGAAAGTGCCTAATAATGATAAAAGGGGATAACACGAAAATACATTCACGTGAACCACAAACAAAATTTTGCAAAAAAAAACACAGAGATGTAAAAAGAAGTAATACATTTTATTTCTACAGAATAAAAATATGACCAAGACCGGATTTACGGCTAATAAACTAGACACTGGGTTAACGTAAAAACAGGAAGTAAACAAACGTTACGTACGCATGTCTCAGATCGTAAAATATCCTTGTGTAAACATTGTTTATAACTCTATTACGTTGCTTTTTACTCGGACTAGATTATTACATGTAATTAATTTGAATGCCTCGGTGGCGCAGTTGTAATTGCGCATGCGTTACGACTGCTGTGCTGAGGTCTCGGGCTCGATCCCCGGGTCGGTTAAAGTTATATTGGTTTCTCTATCTAGAAATTCTCACTATTAGCCCGGAGTCTGGAATATGTGCCCAGTATGGCCCCCTGTCACATTATGGGACCAAAATTCGGAGAAAGGTGGGTGTACTGAGTACACCTCTGCCTACCCCTTCGGGGATTACAGGCGTGAGTGTATATGTATGTATGTTAATTTAACTGTAGGTACTGTAAGCGTTACTAAAACTTTAGTTAACATTTAATATCATCTTCCTGCCATGATTTTTTTATACCACCATGGTGGCAAACAAGCTTACGGCCCGCCTGATGGTAAGCGGTTATCGTAGCCTATGGACACTTACAACACCAGGAGCATCACATGCGCGTTGCCGACCCTTCAAAAACCTATTTACTCCCTTCTTGAAGAACCCCATACTGTAGTCCCATTGGAAAACCACTGCAGGGAGCTCTTGACGATTCAAATGTCCATATTCAAGAACGACAGAACGAGCTATTTGCTATTATTATAAACCATTCGTCATACCAACCCGCATTAGGCCAGCGTGGTGGACTAAGGCCTAACCCCTCTCATTAGTAGAGGAGGCCCGTGCCCAGCAGTGGGACAATGTTTAATACAGGGCTAGTATTATTATTTACCATTCGTCATTGGTCATTTTGGCGAAAGCTTTGAGCTTTTAGTATCTTTCTTGAATAGGATCGTAAATTGAGCTGGTAGGAGATATCGAGCTACAATCATTTCTGTATATTTTTGCCTTGACCAAATCTAACCCAAATTCTGTCCTAACTCAGATTTTCAACATCATTTTTTGCTAATCCGAAATTGAAAAGCTTTAAAATAGTATAATGGTTTCTTATGTTTACGCGAATATTATACATTGTAATAAAACGAAATTTAAGGAACGTCGGGTTTAAAAAGTAAAATAAACCGCGATAGAATCCGTAAATTTCGTTTTATTACAATTAAAAATAGTATGTCAAACTGTTCATGTCAAATATTTCCGCTTTAAAAATAATTAATCAATTTCAATGTGGCGGTCAATTGGAAAATACTTCATTTAGACAGCAACTTATTATTAATCATTAACGATGCAAATTTAAAATTAGCAATTAGAATTTAGGCCTAGCAGAGCATACATTTTATAAAAAACCACGCAAAGCACTAAATTAGCGGTTCGGGTCTCTACGCACTAAAACAAACAAACAAATCTACTTTTTAATTCTATTAATTAGAAATAAATATCATATTTGTTTTGTACCACCTTTTTGTTACACCCTGTATATTTTGTCAACAGTGTGAAAACGGAGGCGACTGCGAATGGAGCTTTATCCCGGCTGTATATAGCGAATGCGAACAGGAACGATTCCGGTAACTACACGTGTTCGCTCGCCGACGTCGCCGCGTCTGCAGTCTCCGTGCATGTGCTGAGAGGTGATTATGATTGTTACTAGCTTTTGCCCGCGGTTTCGTCCGCGTGGAGGTTATTTTTAACCGACTTCAAAAAAGGAGGCGGTGTCACAAAAGGCGCGAATGGCTGTTCATAATGGTGTGCTGGTACCGACACTTATGTATAGAAGTGAAAGTTGGGTGTGGCAGAAGAAGCATGAAAGTCGTGTAAATGCGGTGGAGATGCGTTCCCTACGGAGTATGTATGGAGTCACCCTTGCTGATCGTATGAGGAATAGCGTGATAAGAGATCGTTGTGAGTTGAAGAATGATGTGGTGACTAAGATAGAAAGAGGTATGCTGAGATGGTTTGGCCACATGGAGAGGATGGATGAAAGGCGATTTATCGTGTGAATGTGACTGGAAGAGTGGGTACAGGGCGCCCGAGGAGAACTTATTCCAATCAAATTAACGATATTCTCCTAAAAGGGCAAATCAGGAGTACCTCCAACCGCCGCAAATGTATGAGAAGATGTATGAATGTGGAAGAGGCGAAAGAAGTGTGTCAGGATCGTAGCTTGTGGCAGTCAATAGTCTCTGCCTACCCCCATGGGATACGGGCGTGAGTGTATATGTATATGTATGTATGTATAAATACCTTATGAATAAGTAATTGCTAGTTTATTGATGATGCTATGTATGTTATGTATACATAAGCTGATATGCTTTTCTTTACTTTTCTGAACTTTTTTTAATGTCCTGACTTGTCATAAGAGCTATATAATTGCCTACTTGATCAATAAACAATTTCATTTCATTTCAAGGCATCTTAAGCTACATTTTACACATTTCTATAAATTACAATCCCGTAGGAAGCGTGCATTTTTTGGGATAAAAAGTGGCTTATGTCATTTTCTGATCCCTAAACTGCCACAATGCAAAAAAAGACGATCCTTTATTTTGTGTGCAATTTTCCGGGAAATGTAAATTTTTCCAGAATAAAAACAAAATAGTCTATGCGCTATTCCACACTATAATCTATCTCTGTGCCAAATTTTAACCAGATCCATCCAGCAGTTGTAGCGTGATTAAGTTACAAACATCCATCCATTCAAACTTTAGCATTTATAATATTCGTAGGATTACTATGATAGTACTAGAATTAACTTGTTTTATGAAAAGGCTGGCATGGCGACGCCTGTATAGAAAAAAACTGTGTAGTACTTCGGTGTCACAATTTGTTCAAAACGTGATTTTCATATCTTCCAATGACAAATTGACAGCCTCCATGGCAAAGAGGGTGAGCCAGCTGTGAAACAAGAGGCCACGCGGTCGATTCTTTCGCAGGTCGAGCCTTTGTGTGATCCACTAATTTATATTCCGGTTTGGGTGTTGTGTGACTCCCTCGTAGTTCTTGATACCCATGGTTCAGATTTGTCCCGTTATGGAGACAGCACTATATTATGAGTATCTATAGAAAATACAATGCATTCCAAATAGTAATTCAAAGTCGTCAAGAATGCTGCTGGTGGGTAGGATATTCATATCCGCCCAGATAGCGACCACCGTACATTGGGTGTAAAACCCGCCATAGTGGCACACGCAAGTGTGTCGCGTTCCGGGATCAGCCAGTGTACATCCGGTTTGTGTCGGGGGTCTAGAGTTGGGGTACGTTGCGGCCTTCTGAGTACTCTACAATAGACCCTCGACCTCTTCTTCACCTTCTTGCCCATGGCGTAGTGTGAGGAAGCAGGCCGGCATGATTGTGTTGAGTAGCGGGGGATATATTGTCTCTCGCTACTCGATACTCTAAATGGACCGCACTGCGCTTACCATCAGGTGCAGTGTGGTCACTTTGCCGTGCCAGTATATAAAAAAAAGTATATTGATTATTTCCAAAATGCCACTTGGAAGAACTGGCAACTGTGTTTTGTTTTTCACCACGTTAACTGCGGTTGGTATTTTTGCAGCAAATACTCTAACATCAACTTATTCCAAAGCAAGTTTCAACCAAGTTATTAATCAAAGTTCAGCGGAACTGTTTACATATACCTAGTGGCTTAATAATACTAGGCCTGTATTAAACATTGTCCCACTGCTGGGCACAGACCTCCTCTACTAATGAGAGGGGTTATGCCTTAGTCCACCACGCTGGCCTAATGCGGGTTGGCAGACTTCTCATACCTTCGAAAAACTCTCAGATATGCAGGTTTCCTCACGATGTTTTCCTTCACCGTTAAAGCAAGCGATAATTAACATTTTAATACACACATAACTTTAGAAAAGTCAGAGGTGTATGTCACTTGGGTTTCGAACCTACGACTTCCGTCTTGACAGTCCGTACCGCAAACAACTAGGCTATCGCTGCTATACCTAGTGGCTTACTTCACCGCTATAAACATAACTGCTATTAAGAATTTTCCTCTCGTATCCGTCAAGGTTTCACAAGTAACATTGAATATGACTTACGGAGAAAGCTCAATATTAAAATTATCAAGTGCTTTCATTCTTATTCATCGAAATATTAAGTCTCAGAGTGATTATTTCCATAATAAGAACAGTAAAAATCTTAACACATGCTTGGAAAGTAAGATTCGTTTATAATTGTACGGTTTGTGATTCCCTCCACGTTAGAGTGAAAAAGAAATATCAAACAGTAATATTTTACTTTGATATGCTTATGGTATGTCTTTGAAGATGTTGAATTTTGTTTTTTACAAATTGTAAATATTATCGCAATATTGAAATTGTGTTATGCATTTTCATATTAAGAAAATGTTGGCAAACTTCATCAAATCAATACTCTTCTAGTTCAGATTTACTTTGGCCATAAAACTTGGAGATATCCAGATAACTTCAATAAACTGATTGTAGTAAGGAAGGTAAGAGAAGATCACATCAGCGATCGCCTTTCATAAAATCTATTGAATCCATGAAATGTTATACATTAATGAGATTCAGCCAATCTTCATTACTCTAAACGGTTCAGAATGCAGTTTAACCAGAGAAGAAAGACAAAGAAACTCAAGCGTTGTTCCTTTCGAACACTGGTTAACAATATTTGGACATACAACCATAATATAATTTAAATTGGATGACATTACTGGTGGTAGGATATTTATATCCGTCCGGATAGCAACCACCGTACACAGGGTGTAAAACCCACCCTAATGGGACATGCAAGTTTGTCGCGTTCCGGGATCAGCCAGTGTACATCCGGTCGGGGGGGGTCTAGAGTTGGAGTACGATGTTTGGCCATTTTGCGGCCTTCTGAGTACTTTGACATTAGACGCTCGACCGCTTCTTCACCTTCTTGCCCATGGCGTAGTGTGATTAAGTAGGCCGGCAGGATTGTGTTGAGTAGCGAGGGATAGATTGTCTCTTGCTACTCGATACTCTAATTGGACAGCACTGCGCTTACCATCAGGTGCAGTGTGGTCACTTTGCCGTGCCAGAATAAAAAAAAACATTTGGTTAGAGTAAGTCTACGTTATATATACAAAATCTAATATATTTTTCTTGTCCACAGGCGAAAACCCCCTCGCGATGCAACGCGGCACCGCCTCCACCTTCTCGCATCAATTGATGACAGCATCACTTGCTTTCGTCAGCTGACAGTTACTCGGCGCGATTTGGCGCCTGAAAACTTGGTAGACATTAGTTGTAATTGCTATTGTAACGTGATTGGAATTATTTACTAGACGGCCATTTTGTTTACTCAGATTTTATTGTTCATGATGTTGTATTTCGAGTAAGCAGCGGCTGCTGTTCCCTGGCACTGCAGAAATCTATGGGCAGCGGTGACTACTTACTATCAGGTGGCCCGTCTGCTCGCCTGAGTATCGAGGCACTAAAAGAAAAATATAAATATATATTTTTTTATCTTATTAATTTGGGGTTTTTATCCACAAGGATATGCCAACCCCATGGTATACAAATATGTTAAATACGTATGTTTATACATCATGTTTATTTTCACTGGGATATTATTGAGAAATCCAAAGCCATAGAAGTCATAAAATGTCCGAAGAATATTTTGACTAAACATTAAGCCGTATTAAGATTGAGTTGAAAAGATGAAGTTATGATTATTGCCGGATCATTGGTAACAAATAAGTAAAAGTACCATTCTTAATTATGTAATTCGCCTTGATATTAAGTTAAAGTAATTTTTTGTGTGAAAAATAACAATAGAAGATAATATCTTTCATAGATTTAATGAAAATATGGGACTCTAATCACTTTCAAAAAATTAAACCCCTCATACACAATCCTTACCATATAAAAATAATACAGCCTGGTACAGCGGGTGAGTCGGCTGTGAAACGAGAGGCCGTGGGTTTGATTCCCGCACGGAGACAAATATTTGTGTGGTAGATACTTGTTTCGGGTCTGGGTGTTGTGGGACCGTAGTCCCTCGCAGTTGATACCCATGATTCAGGTTTGACCTAGTGTCGGATGTGGACTATGTGTGTGACTGTCGGGCGTATGTATTTATTTGTACACTGTCTTCTACTACTTAAAGTAGTTAGGCCTTAGTCTTAATATACTAGTCCGTCTTAGCATAGCATACGCTTTTTAACCGACTTCAAAAAAGGAGGAGGTTAACAATTCGTCGGAATCTTTTTTTTTATGTATATTACCCGATTACTCGAAGACGCCTGGACCGATTCGAGAAATTCTTTTTTTTTGTTTAAAAGGGTATACTTCCCAGTTGGTCCCATTGGCACCAAGTCAGGATCTGATAATGGGATCTCATAAAAATCGAGAGCAACCCTCAAATTTTAAAGGGACGCATGATTTGTTTTTTATTGAAGTCGGTGTACTTTTTATGAATAAATAATACTTAAAATCATGGATTTATTTATCTTTTAATGCTATACCAACGAGAACATTACAAAGTATAAAACGACATCTGCATATAAAAACCCCCAAGCATGTTTTACGACCATTTTACGGTCGTAAAAGTAACCAGTTGTTAAGGGTTCGTCAGTCGTAAAGTGAGAAATCCTGAACAGACTGGCTTCTTTAGTATTGTTAAATGTTTGGGTTAGGTAATGGTGCATTTGGGTTTTTAATACGTGCAATTGTTTCTTAACGATGTACGTCGAATTTTAAAAATCGAGTCTCAAGACATGACTGAGAAACCTGTTCATTCAAACGTCTTAAAATATGGCATTCTGATACTTTCTGTTTCGATAGATTTTGTATACGTAAAAATTTTGTCTAAAAATTAAGAAACAATCTTAAAAATATCAGCTTCAGCGTCAGGTTTTTTTTATGGTTAGATGAGGTTCTTTTGGTTAGTTGAGGCTTAGGTTTTAATGCAAATTGTCTTTAATCCAACTATTTTTCTCATTTGTGTCTCATACTAAAAGAAGTAAGTTAAATAAATCTTATATGGTTGGAACTTGAAAACGAAAAATAAATCTTTAATTGATTATGTTACAAAGTCACGGCCTGTCATAAAATATTATATAAAGCTGAATATATAAAAAAATATATTAAAAGCCAGATAATATTCATAATTTTGGTAATATTTCGGATAAATGTACTTTGAATGCCATGTCCATTAAATTCAGTATAATTTCATCCAGTAATGATTTTCGTAAATTTTTATTCATTATTTTATCAGAAAATTTTATTTTCTGGCATAAACAGTTTTATGAAATCATTTTTTTAACCATACACAAATGAAATGTAAAAAAAATATTTGATTTAAAATTTGGTTTCACTGGTATCGTTTAGAAACTCCGCCGTATAGACCATTCTAGGGAAATGCAGAAACAATATTACTTTAAACTCTCAACCATCACAAGGACACAGGTGTTCGGAAAAAGGTAATAAGTAGCGAGAAAAATACAAGCCAAAATCAACTTTATTTCCATAATATTAACGTTAAACATAGCTTAATATGCAAGTCAAGATTTATTGCCAATTTTGACTAGAAATGAGTGTCTGAATGATAAGGGAGGTTAAAATAAAATTAACGTTAAATTCACATTGAAAAGGCTGAAGTATAAATAAAATAAAACCGCCTTTAAAAAAACAAAAACTACAAAGCAAAAAATAATTTAGATAACCGACTGCAATAATCTAAACAGACAATTCATTATAAACACTGATTTTAATAATTGAAAGATTTTTTTATTTACAAAATTTAACACTAAAGCTAATTCAAAATTAAAATCTATTAATTTTGGACTGGGTTAAAATAGGCTCTAACTAGCAAATAATTCCTTTCTCGTATGAAACTTAAAAAATATAACACTTGTATAAAGTAAATTGTTACACTATTTCCTTTAACGAGTGTTAAAGAACTTTCTTTGTATAAGTTTTGTAATATTATTTTCTTCTTTAGTTTCTGTACAGTGGTGGTTGTGTGCTTTTGTTTGTTTTAAAATACTGTTATAAATAAGGGGTCTAATAGGCAGCCTCTGTGGCACAGCGGGTTGTGAAGCGAGAGGCCGTGGGTTCGATTCCCCCACCGAGACAAATGTTTGTGTGCCAGACAGATGTTTTTTTTTTATATATATAGTATATGTATGTTTCGGGTCTGGGTGTTGTGAAACCGTGGTCCCTCGTAGTTCTTGATAACAACGATACCGTGACTGTTGGTTGTATTTATTATAAATGTAGCGACAGCTTCGGTGTCTACTACCCCCGCCTGAATCAAGAGGTTAGCAAATTCGTATTTTTACCGCACCGTCAAGCTGTGGAACACAAAGCATGCAGTCATGGCAAAGTTACCACACTGCACCTGATGGTAAGCGCGGTGCCCTCCAATTAGAGTATCGAGTAGTGAAAGACACTATCTCCCGCTAAGCAACACAATCATGCGGGCCTGCTTCTTCACACTACGCCGTGGGTAAGAAGGTTTTTTTGCCTCGCACAACCACTCTGTGGAACCAGTTATCGCCGGGGGTCTTTCCGAACCGTTACGACTTGGGAACCTTCAAGAAGAGAGCATATTCTTTCCTGAAAGGCCGGCAACGCATTTGCAAGCCCTCTGGTGTTGCAGATGTTCATGTGCGGCGGTGATCACTTACCATCAGGTGAGCCTCATGCCCGTTTGCCTTCTTTTAACATAAAAAAAAAAAAAAAGGCGAAGAGTCGGTCGAAGGTCTAGCCTCAGAGTACTCTGAAGGCCGCATAACGGCCAAACATCGTACCCAACTCTAGACCCCCGACAAAAACCTCATGTATACTGGCTGACCCCGGAACGCGACTCACTTGCGTGTACAACTATGGCGGGTTTTATGAATTTATGAATATCCTACTACAAGCGTCTGTTTCTTCTACCTGTACATCTTATTCAGACGGTTAACAAATAAAATAGCCTTCAGTCCAGTCGTTTCAAACTACGCTTAACTACAGTATTTAATTTTTATTTAAATAGACAACGCTTAAGTAACCCTACAGTCAGATCAGCCCCTTTATTACAGTGACATAACAGAAAAATGTGTTTCGTTCTACGCAACCCTAAACAGGATGGAACTAAAAGGATTTAACGGCTGTTGGTTCACCAACTTATCTAATAAAGTTGTAAACTTTTTTCATTCTTTTACGTATTCATAGGTTTTTTGATGACAGTCCTTCAACAGGGTCCGTAATGTTCAAAAGTTTTGGAGTATAAGGAGAGATTTAATATCCATAAACAGGATCTTTAGATTTAAAAAGTTTTTTATCATGGTACGATAAAGTGACCACAGTGTAATACAAAATCTATATATATATAAAACACAATAATTGTTTCTACCTATGTCCGTTATAGACTTTGAAACCACACACATACACTCACGCCTGTGATCCCCGAAGGGGTAGGCAGAGGTGTAACCAGTACACCCACTTGTCGCCGAATTTCGGTCCCATGATGTGATAGGAGGCGAGCCTATCGCTATACCGGGCACAGATTCCAGACTCCGGGCTAATACTGAGAATTTCTAGATAGAAAAACCCAATATCACTTTACTCGACCCGGGGATCAAATCCGAGACCTCAGCACAGAAGTCGTAACGCATGCGCAATTACAACGGCGCCACCGAGGCACTTTGAAACCACTTGACCGACTTCAATGAAATTTTGTGTATATGTGTGGTTGGGTCCAACATAAAAGATAGGATAATTATATCTGATAGGTGGCGCTGTGGTCAAGATCTGAATATCATATTTTTCAACAAAAAATCAGTCCACAGAGAAGGCGGTTTATGGCAGGACAACGTCTGCCTGGATCACTAGTACAATAAAATGTTATAAAATTAAAACTCTAAAAGCATAAAAGTTCACGACAGTTATTAGACTGTAAATCTAGTTTCTAACAAAATATGGCATTCGCATTGCGTTTATTGCGAAATTTATTGAAGATCGCATCCATGATAGTATGTTGCGTGAACGGAATTTCCTATTTTGTTATGCGAGAATAAATTGTAAACTTTTAAATTACGGGTCCTGTTGGGGTTTACATTTATCTGTTCGATGTAATGGGAGTTCTAATACTAAGTTATTTTATTCGAATGCCCAGCGGGCTACTGAAATAAAACTAATTTTGCACATTATTTTTACTTTAAATCCGATAAAATTATTCGCGTAAAATTTTTTAATAGTGGTAGAGCCACGCTGTAGACATATTTGTCTACAGCATGAATGGCCCGGCTCGACCGGGGTAGTACCACTGTCTCACAGGAAACTAACGTAAAGTGACAGTTTACTGTCGCGTTTCGTATGGTAAGTGAGATATCCGGAGGCCCAGATTCCCCGTTCCCTTCCCTAATCCCTATTCCTGTCCTTTAAGGCTGACAGCGCATACATGATACTTTCGGTATTGTGGATGTTCATGGGCGGTGGAGATCCTTTAACATCAGGTGACTCACTGACTCGTTTGTCGGACTATGTTATAAAAAAAACATAAATCATTATGCAACGGGTTATTATTCAAATTCTGTATTTTTCTTCCTAGCAACTATAGCATAATAAAAGGTATAGACTGTCGAGACGAAAGTCGCGGATTCCAAACCAGCCTAAATGTTATCACCTCTAACATTTTGACGTCTGTATTCATTTTTGATTATAGCTTGTTTAACAGTGAAGCATAATATCGTTAGGAAACCTGCATACCTGATAATTCTCATACGAATTTCAAAGGTATGTGAAGTCTACCAACCTGTATTAGGTCGGCGTGGTTTAACCCCTCTTATTAGCAGAGGTCCGTTGCAATGGAACAGTGTATACAGGGCTAGTATTATTATTATGACGCGATTTTTTTTAAAATCCTCCTGCGATAATTTTGAATATAGGATCAATTAGATTTCCTTTTTGCAACACACTGTATATTTATGTTGGTAAATTTGTGTTTCCAGTAAAACAGCCTTTTAATTATGTTAATTACTTCTTTAATCTTTTTTATGCATAGGTACACTTTTCGTCTTAAAGTCCTAATCCGCCATCTTCCATTTTTACATTCGCCTTCCGTACCTTGTCCCTTTCACACATCATCCGCTCTCTCTCATTTCCTCTTTGCGTTCCGTTTCCCACATTCGGCCATCCGACATTCATGTCTGTCCTCAGACATGCAAGCTAAACATATTCCTTTCATCATGCCATTCTTACATCATCATGCATCACCAACATCTTAAAAAATTATAATTCCGTATATACTAACTACTTACATCTTAACATAAACTAACAACATACAATAACAACTTACAATATAGTTCAGCTTATTACTAGCAATCTAGTACAATTTATAGAATGAGTTTCTCTTCAAAATTAATAAACATAAAAATAAGTAAAGAAATAAACTTGCAACATCCATCATTCTGTCTCGCTATTCACACTACATACAATTTCAGATTTGAAATCATACTCACTCTACATAATTATATATAGGCCACCTCTTCATACCATCGGCTGAGCAGTTAGTCCTTATAGGACCTTCAGCGGTGACATCATCCTTTTCAACATCATAGCGGTCTTTGCGTTTAACTTTAATTACTTTATATGGTCCGAGTTACTTAGGTTTTAATTTGAGTCCTGGGCCAAACTGTGTTCTTTGTATCGCTACTCTATCTCCTACTTCATACTTTGTACTTTCTTTTCTCTTTTTGTTAAATGTACTTCTGCTTTCTTCCTGAACTTTTAGTATTTGTTCCTTGGCTCTTTTTCTTAATTCCTCTCTTTCATCACAAAACTGTTCAAGACTCTCTTGCTGTAATAAATCAATTAAAGGCATGTCTTCTTTGGATTTCATCTTGACACCTATCAATAACTCAAATGGGCTTGTGTTAACACTTCTTTGAAATGTACTATTTATTGCCCGTTGCAATCGACTGACATGCTTGTACCACACTGATGGGTCTTCTATACATAATTTTGTGAGAGTTGGTTTAATGATTCCATGGATCCTTTCCACCTGTCCATTTCCTCGGGGGACTCCTGTTGTAACTTTTATATGTTGTATGTTCTCTTTTTCACAGTATTCCTGAAACTCATGACTGGTAAAAGCTGTACCTCTATCAGAGATAATCCTTACAGGGTTTCCAAATGTCTGTTGATACATTCTAAGTTTGTCAAGTGTTTCACTGCTTGTGGTACTCTTAGTGGGAAATAGCCATACAAATTTAGTGAAAGCGTCAACTATTGTAAGAATGTGATTGTATCTCTTTTTAGTTTCAGTCATTGGTCCAATGAAGTCAATATGGAGAGTATGCAAGGGGCTACTCTCTTTCTGTATTGGGTTCAGAAAACCTTCTTGTCTCCCCTGTTTCTTAGTTGCTAGTAGGCATGGTATACAGCTAACAATAAAGTCCTCGATTTTCTTGTCTATATCTTTGATATAGAAGTCTTTAACAAGAAGTTCCTTCATTTTTCTTTTAGCAAAATGACCATTACTATGCACCCTCTTGATAACCTCTTTTTCCATGTTTTTTGGAATAACCAGTTGCTTCTGTTCACCCTTGTATAAGATATTATTCTCCAAACAATAGTCCAGGTAAGGCTTCTCCTTCAAAATCTCTCTAATTGCTTGTAGTCCTTCATCCTGAATTTGTGCTTCTTTGACTTGATCATGCAGGTTTACCACTACAGCTGAAATGTATGGATGTCTGCTCAATGCATCCACATGCCTCATTTTCGAACCTTTTCTGTGTTCGACCTCATAGTCATACTGGTCTAGAAACAATACCCACCGAGCAATTTTTGCTGACAAATCCTTTTTTTTTAATGTGAGTGCAAAGGCCTGGCAGTCAGTAACAATCTTAAAATGTATTCCATACAGATAATGACGGAATTTCTTTATGGCTTCTATTATTGCCAGAGCTTCCAGCTCATAACTAGGATACTTTTGCTCAGTATTGTTTGTTTTTCTACTCATATACTGTACTGGGTGTAGACCACTATCAGGATGTTGTTGCAATAATATTGCCGAATATGCAATGCTGGATGCGTCTGTATGTACCTCTGTAGGTAGGTTAGGGTTGTATATCTTCAGCACCGGACCGCTGGCGAGTTTCTGCTTCAAAAGGTTAAATGCATTGCGTTGATCTTCTCCAAATATAAAGACAGCATCTTGCTTTATTAAGTCCGTCAAGGGCTTCGCAATCTTTGCAAAATTTTCTATATATTTTCTAAAATAAGAGGTAAGTCCTATAAAACTGTGCACCTGCTTAGTTGTTCTCGGTTCTGGATATCTTACAACTGCCTCAGTCTTCTCTGTACTCGGGCTGATTTCACCATTTTGAATGCGATGACCAAGGTATTCAATTTCACGACATATCAACTTAACTTTTTTCCAATTTATCTGTAGTCCATATTCTGAAGCCACAGCTAAAACCTGTTTTAAACTTTCTAAAGCCTGCCTTTCTTCCTTGGCTGGAATAATAATGTCGTCAATAAACACCAGCATTATGCCCTTATCAATTAAATCCCTAAAAATTATTGACACAAATCGCATAAAATATTTAGGGCAGTTTGACAGTCCAAAGGGTGCCCTCATAAATTCAAATTGACCATGATGGGTTACAAATGATGTGTAAGGTATTGATTCTTCACTCACTTTCAAATGGAAGAACCCATTTTTCAAATCAAGAACACTAAATACTTTGGCATCCCGCAACTTATCAATTAAGTCTTCCATGACTGGAAGTGGATACTCATCCTTCACCATCTTCCTGTTGAGTTGTCTGTAATCTACACATACACGTGTGGAGCCATCTTTCTTCTTAACTAAAACTAAGGGACTAGCATATTCTGAGTAACTTACCCGAATTATTTTACTATTCAGCCACTCGGTTACCTGCTCTTCCACTATTTGCTGTTCCTTAAGTGACAATCGTCGTGGTTTTTGAGCCACTGGGATATCGTCCTTTAAAATGATTTTGAGTTGTATGGGTGCTTCTTTCACCTGGTTTGGCATATAACCCTCTACCCATTGTAAGACCTCCTCTTTGATAGCGGGGCTGACTGTAGGACCTACAACGACACTCAAATCCACATTAAAACAATTAATTTGCCTCATCCACTCTTCACCACATGGTAACAACCGCACACTTCCTTCATTCATTATCATAGTAACACTAGCGAGAAACTCATGACCTAGTATAATACTATAAGGCATACAGTCTTTAGGTATAACATGAAACACAATTCCATCATAAAATCGTCCGTCAATCGTGGCACCGATTGTAAATTTCCCGCGAGAACGCACTTGTTGAAGTCCGAGACCCGACAACACAACTCCATCTTCGGTCATCTTTGGCTGGCCGATCACATCATAAAAATCTTCTGACATTATATTAACATCGCTGCCAGAGTCCACCAGCGCCTTTCCTGTAATATCTTGGAAAATAATTGACAAAATTGGTTTGCCCGGCGTCTTGTCAGGTTTGTTTACAATCTGCATAACCTCTTTGTTACGATTGCAGTGACATCTGTCATTCTCGTCATCGCTGTCGGTATTGCCAATCGGAGAAACGTAATCCGTAGTGAACATCGCTTTCTTCGAAGTGCTAGGATTGGCCGGACCTCTTGCCGAACGCCGTCCGTCATGTTGGCTCACCTGTTTGTTGAAACCGTCGCTGATTGGTCGGCTCGATCGGCTTGCGAAATGTTCCGATTGCTTCCGATCATCTTCGGGTTTCGCCAATGTTTCGCATTGTGTGGAAATATGGCCGAACCCGTTACACTTAAAGCACTTGAGGCCTTTTTCTTTATGAGGACAATTTTGCGATGAATGACGGAGCTCTCCACAACTATAACACCGTAGTTCACTACTTGAAATCTTTTTCTGAATAATACTGGGGCTTCCCTGATTACGTTGCGATTCTCGCCGCGACTTCATTTTTTCTTTCACTGCTTCGTAGATTTTCAACTTTTCCTTCAAGTCACTATAAGTTGTAACACCGTACAACGTTATTTTATTAATTTCGAGGTCTTGAATACCATCTACAATGTACTTGATCGCCACGTAATCAGGAATCTTGCCTCTTCTACCAAGCTCTTTCATAGTTAAGACGTAATCCAAACAGCTTTCATCTGATTTTTTCTTACGTGCACTCATCATTTCATGAACAGTCTTCTGGTCAATGGTGTCAGGAAATTCCTTGCTGATGGCTTGTTTTAAGTCGGCCCACGTTTTGAACGGTCTTTCGCTTTTGAGCCATAGTTTTGCGGTTCCCGACAATGATCTCCTGGCCACAATAAGCTGTTGAAGCGGAGACCACTCAAATATTTCGGCGTTATCTTCAATATCTTGAATCCAACAGCTCACGGTGTAGGTATTATCCCGACCGGAAAAATTGGTTATAAAATCTTCTGCGTATTGTACACCCTTTGGTGACACGTCTTCTATATTTTTCGAAATCTTTTCGTCTCTAGTCTTCGACATCTTTCGTCTTCAGTCTTCAAAAAACAAATAAGTAATTTTAAATGTTACCCAAGCACGTGCCGTTAGATTTCTTCTTTTTGAAAAACGTCTTGCAACCGTATATTTTTGTTCTGCTGATCCCGGACGAGCCCCCAAAATTGTTGGTAAATTTGTGTTTCCAGTAAAACAGCCTTTTAATTATGTTAATTACTTCTTTAATCTTTTTTATGCATAGGTACACTTTTCGTCTTAAAGTCCTAATCCGCCATCTTCCATTTTTACATTCGCCTTCCGTACCTTGTCCCTTTCACACATCATCCGCTCTCTCTCATTTCCTCTTTGCGTTCCGTTTCCCACATTTATATACCGGCTAGAGTGGTGGTAGGGTAGTAGGGTTGGTATTAAATAAAATGTCATTTTGAATAAAGAAGTAGTGATGAGCCAAAGACAACATTTACGTGCTTTTCATAATTTAAAATGGGAAGAACATAATCATATAATCATGATGAGAACTTCTCTCGGTGTAAAGAGGGTTTGGTACGCAATCATACTATGGTGGTCTAATGATTCATGGGTATAATCATATTTTACCTATATCACTTCTGCACGGACAAGCATTTTGGGCTTAAATACTTAATCATAAAGCTTAAATCACATTGACGTATCGAAGCGTATTTAACCCATAGCATATTGAACTCTATCTTAATTAAATAAAATACATATTTGTTTAAATCCCATGCATCAACTCGACTCCGGTTGTTAGAAAAAGCGGGCATTCGTGTGCGTTCATTCGGGCGCATTCGTGCGTATGCACACACAAATATTCGTGTCAGTATGCACATTATCACGTTGAGTAGAACTGATATTTTAGAGTGGTATCGTGCTTCGATCTACTTAGAATCAGTGTCAAGGTAAATTGAGCCTAATTAGCTCTATGTCACTAAGGGTCATTTTCCAATATTCAATATTTTTATCAGATAACGCATTTTACAGCAAATTTAAGAAGTATCAATTTGATATGAGATCTTTTGTGTATATTAAGAGCACCTAATTTTGTACTTCACTATTTTATTTGACAAATAATGTCTTATCAAACATTATGAAACTTTTATTCTTGGTGTTTCTGTTTTTATATATGTGTTCGAATGCTCCGCAAAAAGTGGATAGTTTTCGATAAAGTTGATTTTTTTTCTGAAGATAAATATTTTTTATTTGACTGGCATTGGTTTATAAATTTTAGTAAAATAACTTTTTTTCACTAAAGTATAGCTAATTTTGGTTTGTCCCATAACACCCAGCGCATACTTAGGCGATGTTACGATAATCTATTTCTTTGTTACGTCTTCGCGCTACCTTAATTTTTGATGTTCGTTAGGAGTCAACTAAAGTTACGCATAGGTCGGTGAAAACGGACGTAACATAAGTAAGATAACTAAACAATCATAAATATTTCTACAACAGATCCGAACCGACGATTCGTCGCTCATTCTTCGCTGACTCTTCTAAAACTTTGTCTTCCTGTATGATTTAGATTTTGGCTTCGGTCCAAAAAAGTTCATTAACCTCTGACACGGTTACAGTCTTATCAACAAATTGTTTACTTTTGGAAGAATGCCATCTGCAATTGACAACATTAATAGAACAATCCTAATTCTTGTTAAGGACTCCTTTTGCGTATTCTAAGCTAAGACTTTTTTACTCCACCTGTATTACGCACTATGCTATTGGGTACGGGTCTTCTCTACTAATAACAGAGGTTAGGCCTTAGTCCACCACACTAACTTAATAGATATTGGTAGACTTCACATACATTTGAATTTTTATGAAAAATCTCAGGCAGGACAGACATGTATAGGTAATATAAGATTACACCCGACAGTCAAACACATATTCCTGCTCCTGATTTTTATGCGTTAATAAATATTCTAATGTTGGATTTGAGTGACTCCTATGGTTAAAGAGAAAGGGCATAACCACGTCATTGTACCTAAAAATAACGAAAATCTATGTATAACATTTTGTCAACAAAACATTTCATTTTGATTTCATAATAAATATGAAATATGGGTTTCATACAAAAACAGTTTCATGCTACAATGTGGGAATAAATAACCTTTGAACTGAGAGGCCGCGGGTCGATTCCAGATATAAATTTGTAATCCACAAATTGTATGAAGTTTATTTGAAATGAGACCGAAAGTATCTCAAATTTCTTCTACCATGATACAATATAGTAGAGTTGCCAACCGTCCTGTTTTCCCAGGACATGTCCTGGTTTTTAGATCCTGGATAGTTTTTAAGCAGCGTCCTGGGTTTTTAAAGCGCCCTGATAAGGTCCTGCATTTTAAAATTAGGACATCACTTTTGCAATCCTGGTCGTCTCGGCTTGCAAAAGATGCGTCCTGTTTTTAAATTGAATTGTCCTTTGAATCCTGGTATTTGAATTTCGGGGTTGGCAACCCTACAGTATAGTCATATTTTATTACATTTATTTCCCCATTACAATTGTCAAAATCGTTTATTTGGTGTTAGAATTAATGTAAATAAATATTATGTACATTGTACAGTTAATGAAATTTTAGATAGATAATAAAAACTAACTCATCCATTTATGTCAACGGTTGGTGGCCTGTTTGATTTAAGCGACCTTTTTATTAACCGACTTCAGAAAAGGAGGAGGTTAACAATTCGTCGGAATCTTTTTTTTTATGTATGTTACCCGATTACTCGAAGACGCCTGGACCGATTCGAGAAATTCTTTTTTTGTTTAAAAGGGTATATTTTCCAGGTGGTCCCATTGACACCAAGTCAGGATCTGATCACAGAAAAACCCTCAAATTTTATAGTTACTAATAATTTGTTTTTTATTGAAGTCGGTGTACTTTTTATGAATTAAAAAACTTTTACTTATTGAAGTCACAGGAGAGAACTTATAGTTTTCCGGAAATAAAATCACTATAAAAAAACTATTGCTTGGATTTTAGTAGAATTACTACGTACTGCATCTTTATCACTTATTTTCATGCACTTATGATCGTTATTTTTTTAATTACGATTTCTAGTGGTAGGATATTAATATCCGCCCGGATAGCGCCCACCGTACACAGGGGCATACGCGAGTGTGTCGCGTTCCGGGATCAGCCAGTGTACATCCGGTTTTTGTCGGGGTCTAGTACTACTATAGTGTTGAGATACAATGTTTGGCCGTTTTGTGACCTTCTGAGTACTCTGACACTAGACCCTCGACCGCTTCTTCACCTTCTTGCCCATGGAGTAGTGTGAAGAAGCAGGCCGTCAAGATTGTGTTGAGTAGCGGGTGATAGATTGTCTCGCGCTACTCGATACACTAATTGGACGGCACTGCGCTTACCATCAGGTGCAGTGTGGTCACTATGCCGTGTCTGGATAAATAAAAATGTGCCCTTAAAAATATGCGCCCAGTTTTACCAGTTAATTTGAGTGCCACAAAAGTACACAAGCAAATTGAAACTAGGCTCAAAAGATGCAGAAAATTTTTGCTAATTCCGAATATATATTAATATCGCAGAAAGTCGCTTATACACTCGTGTCTAGAAGGATATTAAAAAAAAAGTAGGGAGTACAATAAAAGCTTTTATTTCCATAGCATTAAAGTTAAAAATAGCATGCAAGAACGTTGACGCGCCGCCGGCGAGCTTATGAGTCATGAATGGTTAAATCAAATTGCCCGCCAACCACCCATGTATGTACTTGGATTATTTTAAGCTTTATTGTTTTGGTAACTAAATACAAATGTAACGGATGCATATACGATGTAAAACTATCACAGGGTGTTTCAGAAAAGTGGTACTAATAAAAGTTTCACGTTGAGTTCGCAATTAGTTAATCAACGGTAAAGTAAAAAAATAACATTGTACCTAATTGTTTTATGGTATTTTTGTAGCAGGTGGTTAAAATTATATTACGACTTTTCAAACGCCTGATATACGATTAACCGCTTATCTAAGCATTAAAAATATTTATCGATTTTCAAGAACCACAAAATGAATGATTCCATTCCATACAGCTTCCGTGGCAAAACAGGCGAGTAGCCGGCTGTAAAACGAGAGGCTGTGGGTTCGATTCCTGCACCGAGACAAATGTTTTTCTACACCCACGATACAGGTTTGATCTAACGGGGGGTCAGAACTATGTCTAACTGTTAGGTGCATTAAATAAAAAATATTCAAATTACTTAAATAAGATGAGATGGTGTTTAAAACTTTACCAATAAATACATTTCCTTTATGTAATAAATGTTATATTATGAATACCACATTTCTGTAACACCATGTATACGGATATTACTACTAAGGTAATTAAACTGTAGTCAAGTTATGACTATTGTTAAAGTATTTTTTCAAATATCATCGCTGTTTTTTAGTGTCAGACTTTATTCTTCTCAATTTTTTGTAACAAATGAAAAATGACTTACATGTGAATTAACATGGTCTAAATGGTGATGAGACGCATAAAAGGTGAGTAAAGTTGCTAACTTCAGGTTGGTTGACGCCGGCAGTGTGTGCGGTCTGCAGTTTGTAACAGTGTGTGGTTTGCAGACATGTACGGTATATATCAAGTAGCCTCGCAGAATACAAAGAAAAATGATCAGTATGCCTCCAATGATTAGAGTTGAAAATATCACGCAAGAAACAGTTTTGATTAAGCAAATATCAGTTGTTTAGTATTTTCAACTCTATGTGTATTGGATTAAGACTGTTTTTTATTGTCAATAGAAGTATTCTGCATAAATTGTTGAACCACTTATGGAATTGATTATTATTTATAAAGAATTTTGTTATGCTTTTAAATAACGAACAATATGTAATAATTTTTTGACATGAAAAACAGTTGAATATTTAAAAAAAGATTGTCGGATCATAAAAAATTGTACTTAAAATATAAAAAAAATTCAATGAATTTAAAATCGTTCAATCTTATAATAAAACATTAAAATGACTGCAAGTAATATTATTTATACCGTTGCTATTTTTATGAAGTTTATATAACGATAAAATGGCTTTTAATTTATTGTTTCGTGGAATTTAAAATAATTAATGATAAAATAAATTACAACTTATTATGATTTAAAATTAATTTAATCCAAGTATTGAAATGTATATTTATCCAAGTATGTAATGTAATTTATTTTCGCTCATATATTTTATAAATCACTTCTTCATTCTTCACTTATCTTCGTATAACTATGTACTTAATGTAAGAAATACATCGGCGTATTTGTAAAAACAAGAAAATAAACGTTACGAATTATGTGTGATGTTTTATTTATTTACTATCTATCTGTTACCTTGTTGTTGGATGTCTACCAACCCGCATTAGGCCAGCGTGGTGGACTAAGGCCTAACCTTTCTCATTAGTAGAGGAAGCCCGTGCCCAGCAGTGGGACAATGTTTAATACAGAGCTATTATTATTATATCTTTCACAGCTTCTCAAGTGACTATATTTATCGGTGCCATTGGAAACTGTGCTCTAAGCAATAAATATATACTTACATTCAACGCTACGAATAAATATTAATAATAATAAATTTTAATATAAATTTAATAATTGTTCAGCATCAGTTCAGCAATGTTTTTTTTTACAGCATCCGTGACGCAGCGGGTGTGTAGCCGGCTTTGAAACGAAATGCCGTGGGTTCGATTTCCACACTGAGACAAATGTTAGTGTGACAGACAGATGCTTGTTTCGGGTCTGGGTGTTTTGGGACCGTAGTTCCTCGTAGTTTTTGATACGATACAGGTTCTACGTAGTGTGGTGTCAAAACTATGTGTGTGACTTTTGGGTGTATTTATTTAATTTGGAACATTATTAGAAATTATAAGATTTTGTCTATGGTGATGAAGAGATGGCTGTTATATAAGATTGTATAATATACTACTATTTGCTAACTTGAATAAATGAAAAAAAAAACACTGCAAAAACTCTGATTTATACGGTGGCACCATAAAAATTAAAAAGTAATAAGATGGTTGTCATATGAATGTAAAAAATACTTTAATTTAATGGTTTCTTATTTTTACGCGAATATTGTACATTGAAATAAAACGAAATTTACGGATTCTATCGCGGTTTATTTTACTTTTTTAACTCGACGTTTCGAAGGCTTTACAGCCTTCATGGTCACGGGGGAGACTGAGTTGTATGTCGTCACGAAAGTATAGTGCAATGTTTCTACCCTCCATATAGTTGATATTTAATTTTTATTTGTTGTAGTCCGATCTACGCAGAAGGAGCTCACAATGTCTTGAGGTTCATTTAATTTTATCTACCGATAAGTATCGATTTGTGTTTGTGTAACGCGATAAACGAATTTCAACAGCATATTCTTTTTATATTTTTTTCTCTTAGAGTATTGGGCCGTACAAAAGCAAAAATTATAAATCCATACTAATACTATTAATGCGAAAGTAATTCTGTTTGTTTGTTTGTTACCTTTTCACGTCTAAACGGCTGACCAGATTGTGATGAAATTTGGCAAGGAGATAGATTATATCCTGAGAAGAACATAGGCTATCTTTTTTCTCAAAAAACAACCCTGAAAGGGGTCAAATAGGAGGTCAAAATTTGTATGGGAAATCCATAATTCCTCGACTTAGGGATCTGGAAATAATTAGGCTTATGGTAGGAAATAAAGAAATACGTGTTTCACATTGTTTTTCAAAATCATCCCTAAGGGGGTAAAATAGGGGATGAAAGTTTGTATGAAAATCCTTCATTTTTTAAGTTTAACGCATGAACCGTATTTTGTATAATATACTTTTTCTCCCGAATATGACCTCCACGCGGGCGGAGCTGCGAGCAACAGCTAGTATTAAAATATGTCTTAACTTATCTTATTCTGTCACGTGTCAAAAATCATATAATATTGCTACACAAAGTTATGAACATACTAGATTCACCTTCATATCCTGCACCAAAGCCTTCAGCTGAATATAATATTAAATTACCTGTATGATTGAGACTAGCTGTTGCCCGCGGTTACACCCGGGTGGAGGTTATTTTTGGAGAAAAAGTATTCAAACCAAGTTGTCTCAAAGTATTTTAGAAACATTCAAACTTATTTTTAATTGTTTGTAATAAAAGATTTTATATAATACGCGGAATTTAATTATATTAATATATTTTTTTGAAGTGAAAACTTCTTTAGGCACCTTAGGCACTTTTGGATGGGGAAAAAGCACTGAACTCGGGTGACTCTCACGCTCAGATTATTTTACTTTTGACATAAGCACGCCTATGAAGTTCTATAACTATTGATAAAATCTCATAAACCTCCATGAACCTTATGGGAACTAGTGATTAAAATGATAGACATTGAATGACCATACAGCATTTTACAGTAGGGTCAGGATTATATGTATGACCGTTTGCTATATATTTATTTTTACACAACTTATAAGGAATTGGAATATCTGATCGGTATGTTAAAATCCCAATGTCTTATCATGAGACAAAAATAAGCTTCGCTCTCTCTGTTCAGCCTCTGGATGTCCACTGCTAAAATTAGGCCTTCTCTAAAGATTTCCGTATACATAAAAAAAGTTTCATAAGCTATCGGCCAACCATCCAACACTAAAGATTTACATGGACATTTCGCGAACCAAATCAATTCGAATTGAAATACTAATAATATTACATACACTGACGCCTGCAATCCCCGAAGGGGTAAGCATAGAAGTAACCAGTACACCTTTTTTTTTTTTTTTCATGGGGAAAATCCTCTTGGATTCCCGTCTTAGCGACGGGGTATGCCGGATTCTTACCGGCTAAAAACCCCATGGTTGTCTCCATCAACACTACAGAAGGATTCCGGGACCTCCAAAAGAAACACGCCGGAACCCCCCCAGTGTTACGCTGTTTTAGCACGTCAAGAGCGGAGTATCAATAACTCCCCAGCATTCTTACGTACCCCTATACAGAGGAACCGGGGCGATTTCTACCATCGCCTCGGCGTCTACGCCTCCGAGCGGGATCGGCTCTTTCCCGATCCCGTTCCGCAGCCTCCTTCCGAATCATAACTGATTCACAGAAGAAGGCTACCGCTTTCCATTCGTCCTCTCCCGTAAGCATCGCCGACAAAACAGACGACAGGGAGAGGTTATGCCCGATCCGGCTGATCAGTGTCTGCCGGTCTGCTACCCACGCAGCACACTCTGAAAGCGTGTGTGTTGCGGAATCCTCGTTACTGCCATCGCAGTGGTGACAGTTCGCCGTCACTTCTCGCCTTATCTTACACAAGTAATCACCGAAACACCCGTGCCCGGTGATTACTTGTGTAAGTCTGTAGGTGAGTCGACCATGTTTACGGTTCATCCAGTCTTCGAAGACCGGCAGGATTGCTTCGACGACACGTTTTTGCGCATAAGGCTCTTCAAGCAGCTTTGAATGCCAGGTCGTGAACGCATTCTGTCGTTCCTGCCGTCTTATTGCCACCTCGAGCGCCATTGTGGGCTGACCATTGCCCGCCTGGCGGACTATACGGATTAAGCTGTAAACCTTTGCATCCAAGTCCGCCAGTATATCCAAAGGCGGAAATCTTGCCAGAAGTGTTGCCGCCTCAAAGGATATAGTACGGTATCCTCGTACGATTCTGATGGCCATCTTGCGCTGCAGTCGATAGAATTTTGTTCTGCAGCGTCGTACGCGCAGTCTTTGCGACCAAATAGGCGCTCCGCAGTGGGCCATACATCGTACGACTCCTGCATATAGACGGCGAACTTCTTCGCTTGGCCCCCCAATATTAGGTAGTAGTCTATGCATCTGGAAGTGTTCTTCGAAGCCCCATCGACTGTCCAGGATGAGCCCCAGGTACTTAATGAACCGGCCCACACGAACTTTCGACCCACCCACGCGGATAAGCGAGTTAGGTGGTTCCCTGCCCCGCGGTAGTTTATGGAACCATAACGGCTCAGTTTTATGAGGCGCTATTTGGAGGCCTAACTCGCGTATTTTAGTAACGACGACTGCCACACCACGCTCAGCGAGTTCTATGGTCCTCTCGAAGTTCTCCCCGTCGGCTATCAGTAGCGTGTCATCAGCATAGCAAATAATATTTACACCGTCGGGGAGGTTGACACGCAGAACTGCGTCATATGCGATGTTCCAAAGAAGAGGGCCTAAAACAGACCCTTGTGGACCGCCGCATTGTACCTCCCTCCTGTTTAGCCGCCCATCCTGTCCGATGTATTGTATATACCTGTCACGCAGGTACGCCCCGACTATGGCCTGCAAGTAGTATGGGACGGAATGATGAGCCAATGCCCTTCTAATGGCAACCCATGGCAAGGAGTTGAAGGCGTTAACAATATCCAAACTTATCGCCAGCGCCACTTCACCCCGGGATACCGCTTGCTCCGAGAGAGAGCGGACGCGAAGAATTGCATCAATCGTCGACCGCCCCTGCCTGAAACCATATTGGCCGCTAGCCAAATCGGGGCAAACATGCGTCAGGTGTCGATTGAGACGAGCAGCAACTATCCTTTCGAATAGTTTACCCGCCTCGTCTAACAAACATATTGGACGATAAGCAGAGGGAGAATCCGCAGCTCTACCTTCTTTCTTCAAGAGGACTATTTTAGCCTCTTTCCAGGCTCCAGGAAATGTAGCGGTACGTAGGCAACTGTCAAACAGGTACCTTAACCTGTCCCCTAACGCAGATAGAGCTAGCGCCCAAGCCCGGGCAGGTATTCCGTCAGGACCTGGCGCTGTATTTCGGGCACTCGAGCGGCGAACGGCATGGTTGAGCTCTTGCTCAGTCACGCTTAGTTCTTCCGACCAGTCCGATGGCGTTACTGAAGGAACCATGGATGTCCCTTGGCTCACTGGGAACAGAGCGGATATTATCTGTTCTAACAGGTCTGGATCTAGGGTTTCTGTTAGTGGAGGCATCCATGGTCGGAGCTTACCTAACACCATCTTATATGGACGTCCCCATGGATCCCTATCTAGACTCTCAAGAAGCTCATGCCAAGACCGACATTTTGCATTTTTGATAGCGGCCTGAAGCGCCATCGTAGCCACTCGGTACTCCCTGTATGTTATTTCTACCTCTTCAGTTGAAGATCGCCTTCTCCTTCGGGCTCTAGTATACTGGCGTCGATTACGTAAGCAGACAGTGCGCAGTTGCGCAATTTCTGGCGACCACCAATATACAGTGCGTCGATTGGCGGTCTTGACCCGAGGCATTGACGTGTCGCATATTTTCGTCATTACACCTCGGAACCAGTACACCTACATTTCACCGAGCTTATTACCGTCCCATAATGTGATAGGGGGCGAGCCTATCACCATACCGGGCACAATTCTAGACTCCGGGCTGATACTGAGCATTTTTGTTATGGCAAAACCCGATATCACTTTACCTGACCCGGGGATCGAATCCGAGACCTCAGCACAGCAGTCGTAACCGCGTACGCAATTACTATTGCGCCGCTGAGCCAGTCAGAAAATAATATTAAAAAGTAATGATAAAATATTACAGAGGACACTACCACTAAAAATCTCGAACCGTTCATTTCACACTTCACGTTATTTTGCATTCGCGTTTTACAGCCCGGCCAACTGGCGCCATTGGTAAAGCTTCGTTCTGTGATTCTAGTTTAAACAAGTTGGATTTTTATTTGTGCCACTATTCAAATATTTGTCTAGTAATAATTGAGCTAAAAAACATGGCTAAAATGATATTTAAAACAATATATAACGAATAATATTAAAGTTTTTTTATCCTGGCACTGCAAAGTGACCACGCTGCACCTGGTAATAAGCGCAGTGCCGTCCAATTAGAGTATCGACTAGCGAGAGACAATCTATCCCCGCTATTCAACACAATCATGCCGGCCTGCTTCTTCACACTACACCATGAGCAAGAAGGTGAAGAAGCGGTCGAGAGTCTATTGTCAGAGTACTCAGAAGGCCGCAAAACGGCAAAATATCGTACCCCAAATCTAGATACCTGACAAAAACTGGATGTACACTGGCTGATCCTGGAACGCGACACAATTGCGTTTGTCCATAGCGCGTTTTACACCCTGTGAACTATGGTCGCTATCCGAGCGGATATGAATATACCACCAGCCAAGAGACCGTTGTGGACTAAGGCTTAACCCCTCTCATTAATAGAGGAGGCTCATTCCCAGCACTGGGACAAGTTTAATACAGGCCTGGTATTATATATGTATAATAATATTTATTGACAAGGTATACTATGAACACCACCTCATTCTAAAATATTCGCGTATGCAGATAGCAGAAAACGTTTTATGGCCATATTTTCCGAGACGCCAATAAATTCGGTTCGTAAACACCGTGCAAGCGTCTCGTCTAGAGTTTTACACTCGCATAATGAACGCCGTCAATATTTATGCTTACATTTACAGTTGCGCTCGTTTGGATTAAATTTCCAAGTAACAGCTTTTAATATTTTTTTAGTGCCTCGATAGACGAGCAGACGGGCCATCTGGTGGTAAGTAGTCACCGCCACCCAAAGACTACCGTTAAAATATATAAAATTACTAACCCTGCATTAAACATTGTACTAGTGCTGGGCACCGGCCTCCTCTAATAATGAGAGGGGTTAAGCCCAAGTCAACCATGCTGGCTTAATGCGGGTTGGTAGGTTCTTACACGGGAAACGAGGTGTGGGCCGAAGAAAAAAGTCGTGGCTCAGGAATATTCGGGAGTGGACTGAAGTCAAGAGTGCTGCAGAGTTGTTCCGCCTTGCAAGGGACAGAGATAAATATTCGGAGTTGACGGCCAACCTTCAGTAATTGGAGAGGCACCTGAAGAAGAAGAAGGTTCTTACACCATTGAATTTCGTACGAGAAGTTTCAGGTATGCAGGTTTTATGTTTTCCTTTACCGTTAAAGCAAGCGATAAATTAACAATGAATACACGTAACTTTAGAAAAGTCAAAGGTGTATGAAATTTGGGTTTCGAACATACGACTTTCGTCTTGACAGTCCATACCGCAGTCAACTAGTCTATTGCTGCATAGTCACAGCTTACCTAAAAAATTGTAAACAAAGTGTATTCTAAATGTCAAGTTCATTTAAGCGTAGTGTGAAGAAGCTGTAGCTTCAGCTGTAGCTGAAGCTGTATGACTACCGACAGAAGTGAAAACTTAAAACTTTGGAATCTCAGTTTCTTGAAATGGCGTCCATGAAGTAGTAACCTTTTTTGTTTATGAATCCTTGTCAATAATTTATTATAGAAATTGATTGGCTTATGTCAAAAGTAAAATAATCTGAGCGTGACAGTCAAGCGAGTTCAGTACTTTTCCCCATCCCAAAAGTGCCTAACCTGCCTAAAGAAGTTTTCACTTCGAAAAATATATTAGCACGTAATATATAAAATCTTTAAAACCCATTCTATTAGAAAGTATTTGTAAAATATGTTTGATCAAAATACCAAACGTTGGATCATGGCGTTTTGTCCAAGTAACATAATGGATTTACAAGATCACTCTACAGTAAAATTATAAGTATCCAAAATTTAATTTCCTTTCGACCTGAATTTAAATATTCCAAGAAATGTGGGACGGCATAATGTCACAATAAAGTATTGTAATTTTACGAAACAAATATTGGTCTCGGTGCGGGAATCCAACCTGTGCCCTCTCGTTTTACAGCCTCTCGTCCACTGCGCCACAGAGGTTTTCGAATATATAAATAAATACACCCAACAGTCACACACATAGTCCGGACCCCACACTAGGTCAAACCTGTATCGTGGGTATCAAGAACTACGAGGGACTACGGTCCCAGAACACCCAGATACGAAACAAATATCTATCTTTCATATAAATATTTGTCTTGTGCAGGAATTAAACCTGTGGTATTTCGTATTACAGCCTCTCGCCCGCTGCGCCACGGATGTTGTCGAATATATAAATAATCTCAATAATGCAGAAAACATACTAGGGTAATGTTACGGTTAACATTCTACGAATTTGTCTTGTTACATTGTCCTCTAGAAACTTTTACGACTCTAGCAGGATATTATTGACCTGATGTCTCTGAAAATAGCCCATAAATAACAGACACCGTTTGTTTGTAACGGCTTCTGCGAAGTTTATCATCTGTCTAATTAGTGCCACTGAATTTTATTCCTTATCTCAAATAAACAGTGTTACTATTATACTATATGTAACACTAGCTGTTGCTCGCGGCTCCGCCCGCGTGAAGGTCATATTTGGGGGGAAAAGTATACAAAACAAAATTCCAATTTTCATGCGTTTAACTTCAAACATGACGGATTTTCATACAAACTTTCATCCCCTATTTTACCCCTTAGGGGTGGAATTTCAATCAATTTTTATTTTTAACTAAAAGGAGAAATACTAACTTTCATGCGTATAACTTCTAAAATGACAGATTTTCATACAAGCTATCATCCAATATTCCCACTTATATCTCCCTTATCATGGGTGCCTACGTCATAAAAGGTAACTACTGTCAAAATTTTAAGTCTCTAACCTCAGCCGTTTTGGCTGTGCGTTGATCGATCAATCAGTCAGTTTCTTCTTTTATATATACCTACAGGTTATAAATGCACTTCTTCAAAGTATTTCGACACGAATGTTTTCCTGAATCTAATTCAGTCATTATTAAATAGTCTTTTTTCTTAAAACTAATTTGAATTATGTAAAATAAAACGGTTTCCTATAAAACAGTAAACTAGATTATTATCAACAATGCGCCTGATAAAACATTATAATCATATCTAGGTACCTGATTGCTAATACCTCAATCAGGCTTTTACATAGTTTGTACAATAGATACAATATTTGCTTGTCAAAATAGCTTGTGATGCTACAATTGCGCCACCGCGGCACACGTTTCTATACTTTGTATATATGACTTGTGTTTTATTACCTAATGGTATTTCAAATTAATACCGAAGTACAGAAATATAAAGGCAAAATATGTCTTCAGCAGCGTCATAAGCGAATTTTGTTTATTAATTGTTTGAATGAAATGTTTTGTGGTCAGCGGTCCCCTCAAGCAAATTCGCCGTGGTAAAACAATGTTATTACAAAACGTGGATATTTAATGTTGACGTTTCTCTTTATACTGACAGGCCTTTGCTCAGCTTAAATATTTATATTATAACTAGCTGTTGCTCGGGGCTCCGCCCGCGTGGTGGTCATGTTTGGGAGAAAAATTATACAATACAAAATACCAATTATCATGCGTTTAACTTAAAAAATGACGGATTTTCATACAAACTTTCATCCCCTATTTTGCCCCCTTGGTGGATTTTCCAAAAGACAAAGACCACATGATAAAAATGATCAATTTTTTTTATATGTTTTATTATCCTGGTGCTCCTGGTTAGGTTATAAGGTCAAAGTTATGAAAATATTGTATTGTCTTCAGTCCTTGACACGTGTACAAAATTTCAAGTAAATCGGACATCTGGAAGGTGGTGAAAATTACGTTAAAAGTTTCTATTACATACAAAAATACATACGTAGATACAGGTGAAGACAATATAAAAAAAACTAATACTAGCCCTGTATTAGACATTGCCCTACTGCGGGGCAAGGGCCTCCTCTACTAATGAGAGATTAGGCCTTAGTCCACCACGCTGGCCTAATGCGGGTTGGTAGACTTTACACACACTCGAAATTCTTATGGGAATTCTCAGGTATGCTGGTTTCCTCACGATGTTCTCCTTCACCGTTAAAGCAAGCGATAATTAAAAAGTTTTTTTAATTCATAAAAAGTACACCGACTTCAATGAAAAACAAATTATGCGTCTCTATAACATTTGGGGGTTTCCCTCGAATTTTCTGAGATCCCATCATCAGATCCTGACTTGGTGCCAATGGGACCACCTGGGAAGTATACCCTTTTAAACAAAAAAATAATTTCTCGAATCGGTCCAGCCGTCTTCGAGTAATCGGGTAACATACATAAAAAAAAAGATTCCGACGAATTGTTAACCTTCTCCTTTTTTGAAGTCGGTTAAAAATGAATATACACGCGACTTAACTGACTTAAAGTCAGAGGTGTATGCCATTTAGGTTTCCAACATACGAATTTCGTCTTAACAGTCCGTACCGCAACCAACTAGGCTATCGCTGCTTGCTTGCTAATATAAAGCTTGTAAAAAATAGATTTAGATGTCAGTAGACCAATGGAGCGATCGAATAATCTGACCCCAACTTCTCTACTTAGATCCAATTTTGCCACTGAATAGCCACAAGCTAAATTCGATTTTCTTCAAGACTTTCCAACACTTTTCTGTCAACTTGTTTGGTGTGCAGCGTCCTGATATGTGTTAGTTGTGTGGAATTATATTTGTACTTGAGTTTAGACTTTACTGCTTGGGGCTAAGGTTTATATTGCGTTGTGTTTGTTTGTGGGGTGAATACGTTTAATGGGTATATAGGATATTTTGACATTTTAATTTAATTTTAATAATAAATATTGGTCAATTTTACTGCAATCTTTATAAATAAAAAATTGTGTTATTATATGAATTGGAAATCCTTATTTACAACTGTGTATGGGCAATATGTCTGTTTAAATAATTTTTGATAAATATAATTCAAAACTAATAAAAATTTATAATTAAAAAATATTACCTTCATTAAAAAACCTACAGTTGCAATAACTATCTTGAAGACGAAATAACTGTAATATTATTTCGTAAGGTACATATTGGGTACATTTCTTAAGCCTTAATAGATAATCTCGTAGTTTGGTGTAACTTCTATTAAATTCAAATAAGAAGGCCACAAAGAGAGAGATTAACATATCTTGCTGTAATGGTAGGCCACTCATATCTCCCAAGATGGCCAAAATGCAGAGAAAATTTGAGCGTTAAATCTTTACACTCTTCCCAAATATTGTTTAATAAAAATGTCCCTCGAATTTAGAATTCATGCCCACCCTACCACCGGAAAGGCTCCGAGGTGCATATTTAAATAAGCAACGTTTGTAAGAGTCTGTACGGAGTTGCGACGAGGTGAATGGTGAGAAATTCTCTCCCTCCATTTGTTAAATCTCGCGTATGGAGTTCGTGAGGGATTTTATTTTAACTGGAAATAGTATTTATTTTCTAGTAGGTTCTTTAGGGTAGGCAGCGGCTTCGCTGTGCCCTGGCATTGCAGGAGTCTATGGGCGGCGGTGACTACTTACCATCAATCAGGTGGCCCGTCTGCTCATCTGCCTATCGAGGCACTAAAAAAAAGTAATTCATCGATATACAAATTCAAGAGTCGCAGAATTGACATTTGAGGTATTGATTAGAAACTAGGCCGGTATGATTGTGTTGAGTTAAGCGATGGATTGTCTCTTGATACTTGATACTCTAACTGGACGGCACTGCGCTTGCCATCAGGTGTAATGTGGTCACATTGCCATGACAGAAACAAAAAGTATATTTCTGAAGCGCGTTAAGTTATATTAGTAGTGTATCATCATCATCTACCTGCCCTTATCCCACACTAAGTGGTGTCGGCAGAAATGGTTTGAACTCTCCACGCAGCCCTATCATCTGTCGAATCTGTATTCACTTCTTTCATGTGCATGTCCTCATTCACGCAATCCATCCATCTCTTGTTAGGACTCCCACGACTCTTTCGTCCATCCACATTCAGATTGACAGCCAGTCTTGTCACATGCCTTTCATCCCTTCTCATCACATGCCCATACCTAGCTAACCTAGCACTCCTCATCTTTTCTACAATTGTTGCTACTTTAAGGCTTCGCATCACATACTCCGCTTACGTTAGTAGTGTACCTAGTCAGGTCATAAATTCTGTCACATGTTTAATATAAAATAATTGAAACAAGTTTATTCATTATGTAACCATTTATATACCAAAATGAACTTAACAAAACATAGATTCTTATGACACTAAAGTTTATTCAAAATGACCTCCGTGATTTTGAATACAGGCCTTCAATCTGCGCGGCCAGTTGTCTATCGCAGCACGAACGAGGTCCATGTCAATATCGGCGGCTGCCTTAATCAAGGATGTCTTGAGTGACTCCAAATTGGGATGAGGCTTTGAGCACGCCTTTTCCTCCAAGTGTTGCCATATCTTGTAATCTAACGGATTCAAATCTGGACTGGAGGAGGGCCAGTCTTCGTGCCGGATGAAGTCGATTTCACGCGCCGCCAGCCAGTCTTGTGTGCTCTTCGCTCTATGAGCTGGCGCCGAATCTTGTTGGAATACCCAGTGCCTGTTATTGAACATGGTATGAGAAACAGGTTCCACAAGGTTCGTCAAGACTGTATTTTAATACACAACTGCATTCGTTTTTACACCTTTCTCACAAAAATGTACCTCTGTTAAGCCCCAATAAGAAACTCCCAACCATACCATGAGCGAGGATGGAAAATGACCTCGTTGGACACGCGGAATACGGTTGCTCGCTTCTTCACTACTGTGTGCGTTCACCTTATCATTTTGTTTGTTGTAGCTCTCTTCTACGGTAAAGATTTTTTCATCTGAAAAAAGAATTTCCCGATATTTTTTTCCCGCGTACCGCTTCAACAAAGCGCGGCATCTCTTCAGTCTCAGGTCCATTAGACGAGCATTTAAACGATGTCCTGTTTTTCTTCGATATGCCCGAAGCCCTAAGTCTTCATTTAACACCCTTTTCACCGTGGTTCTGCTTAACCCCATCTGAAGGGCCAACAGTTTCTGCTTACGTTTGGGATTTCTTTGAATTCGCGCCTTCACAGCTTTTATCACTGCTGGAGTCCTAACAGACCGAGGGCGACCACTTCTTAACCTGTCATCTACACTAGAGTCTTCATTGTATCGTTTGATGGTACGATAAACGAATCTTTTAGTTATATTCAAATTTTTCAGTATGTCAAAAATTTGAATTGGCGCGTAACCGCAACGATGCAACGCAATTACTGCAACACGGTCTTCTTTAAGCGTCCACTCCATATTTAAAAATGAGTAAAATTCTAAAAAGTATACATTTTTATTTTCATGAACAATTTGAAATTCGAATTCAATAAACTTTTTTGTGGCCAGCATTCTAAAATAAAAGTTTTTACTGTGTGACAATACTTATGACCTGACTGTGTATATTAGGCAAATATATAGAACACCATTCATCAGTATCGCATAGCGTGGTTGCCTTTTGTATGACATTAACAGTCACCGTTGTTATCGGAAGTGTAACTTAAGTGTCAAACCTTGCATATCTCTTAAATATAAAAATACTAGCTGATTCGTGCTCATACTTCGCGCTAATTGTGGCCAGTTACGTAATATAATAAAGTAGAAATAAATAAATGTAAATATTTATTAATTTTAAATACTTGAATCTACAAAATATTAACGAATTTAGTCTTAAACGACAATAGATGGCGCTTCCTAAAATGGTCTATCGTAATCCTGAATCAACAATACAAGAAATTAGCTAATTACACTTTCAGCAATTGGCACCGTTTTCATCTTTTTTGGCAAAACCTAAAATATTCATACATTTTGTTAAGGGGCGTATATTACACGTCCGATCACATTAGTCCTGGAGCAAGAGAAAATTTTCTTTTTTTTACACGGAAAAGTGACTAAAGTAATTGGTAAGTGCAGTGCCGTCCAGTTAGAGTATCAAGTAGCGAGAAACTATATCTTACTCGACACAATCACGCTGAGTAGCTTCTTCACACTTCGCCGAAATGATCATAGGATTTAATTTATAAATTTCGAAATTCTCCTCTGTGGTATCAACACTAATTAGTATGTAAATCTTTAATCGACTATTTGAATACATATCATATCCATTACCGAGTAATTAGAGCAATTGCTATTAGCATCACTTTGTTTACATTAATTAGTGTAGACGCATTAGTGTACTGGAAGCTTAGTTTAAATACTTCTTTAGGCACGTTGGGCACTTTTGGTATGGGGATAAAGACTCGCGTGGCCGTTCAGCTTATTTTACCTTTGACATAAGCCTATGATGAAGTTCTTTAATTATCAACAAGCAATCTATACTAATATTATAAAAAGTACACCGACTTCAATAAAAAACAAATTATGCGTCACTATAAAACAATTGTTTTTCCTTGATTTTTCTGAGATCCCATCATCAGATCCTGACTTGGTGCCAATGGGACCACCTGGGAAGTATACCTTTTTGAACAAAAAAATAATTTCTCGAATCGGTTCAGGCGTCTTCACGTAATCGAGTAACATACATAAAAAAGATTCCGACGAATTGTTAACCTCCTCCTTTTTGAAGTAGGTTAATAAAGGGGAAAGATTTGTATGTAAGTATGTTTGTAACGAATTGGCTCAAAAAGTACTGGTCCGATTTAAAAAAATCTTTTACCATTTGAATGCTACATTATCACTGATTAATATAGGCTAATTTAATTGCAAGAAAAAATAAGGGTAGAAAGCTGTAATAGCTTAAGATGCCGCCATGGATTGTATACCTTTTCTTCCAAAAATTACCTACACGCGGGGGAAGCCGTGGGCAATTTCTAGTCATGGAAAAAAAACATAGGCAGTCATGGAGACTACAGATAGAAGGGAAAGCTTAAAACTTTGGAATTACTGTTCTTTTTCGAAACAACGTCCATGGCATTTTTTGTCGAAGTAAAGCATGATACATCAAAATAATGTACTACGAAATTGTATATACCTAGTCAGGTCATAAATTCTGTCACATGTTTAATATAAAATAATTGAAACAAGTTTATTCATTATGTAACCATTTATATACCAAAATGAACTTAACAAAACATAGATTCTTATGACACTAAAGTTTATTCAAAATGACCTCCGTGATTTTGAATATAGGCCTTCAATCTGCGCGGCCAGTTGTCTATCGCAGCACGAACGAGGTCCATGTCAATATCGGCGGCTGCCTTAATCAAGGATGTCTTGAGTGACTCCAAATTGGGATGAGGCTTTGAGCACGCCTTTTCCTCCAAGTGTTGCCATATCTTGTAATCTAACGGATTCAAATCTGGACTGGAGGAGGGCCAGTCTTCGTGCCGGATGATGTCGATTTCACGCGCCGCCAGCCAGTCTTGTGTGCTCTTCGCTCTATGAGCTGGCGCCGAATCTTGTTGGAATACCCAGTGCCTGTTATTGAACATGGTATGAGAAACAGGTTCCACAAGGTTCGTCAGGACTGTATTTTGATACACAACTGCATTCGTTTTTACACCTTTCTCACAAAAATGTACCTCTGTTAAGCCCCAATAAGAAACTCCCAACCATACCATGAGCGAGGATGGAAAATGACCTCGTTGGACACGCGGAATACGGTTGCTCGCTTCTTCACTACTGTGTGCGTACACCTTATCATTTTGTTTGTTGTAGCTCTCTTCTACGGTAAAAATTTTTTCATCTGAAAAAAGAATTTCCCAATATTTTTTTCCCGCGTACCGCTTCAACAAAGCGCGGCATCTCTACAGTCTCAGGTCCATTAGACGAGCATTCAAACGATGTCCTGTTTTTCTTCGATATGCCTGAAGCCCTAAGTCTTCATTTAACACCCTTTTCACCGTGGTTCTGCTTAACCCCATCTGAAGGGCCAACAGTTTCTGCTTACGTTTGGGATTTCTTTGAATTCGCGCCTTCACAGCTTTTATCACTGCTGGAGTCCTAACAGACCGAGGGCGACCACTTCTTGACCTGTCATCTACACTAGAGTCTTCATTGTATCGTTTGATGGTACGATAAACGAATCTTTTGGTTATATTCAAATTTTTCAGTATGTCAAAAATTTGAATTGGCGCGTAACCGCAACGATGCAACGCAATTACTGCAACACGGTCTTCTTTAAGCGTCCACTCCATATTTAAAAATAAGTAAAATTCTAAAAAGTATACATTTTTATTTTCATGAACAATTTGAAATTCGAATTCAATAAACTTTTTTGTGGCCAGCATTCTAAAATAAAAGTTTTTACTGTGTGACAATACTTATGACCTGACTGTGTATATATATATATTTTTTATTGCATAGTCCGACAAACGAGCATGTAGGTCACTTGATGTTAAGTGATCTCCAGCGCCCATGAACATCCACAATACCGAAAGTATCATGTATGCGCTGTCGGCCTTAAAGGACAGGAATAGGGATTAGGGAAGGGAAGGGGGAATCTGGGCCTCCGGATATCTCACTTACCATACGAAACGCGACAGTAAACTGTCACTTTTCGTTGGTTTTCTGTGAGACAGTGGTACTACGCCGGTCGAGCCGGCCCATTCATGTTGCAGACAAATATGTCTACAGCGTGGCTCTACCACTATATATTATAAATTCATACAGAAAAGCCTGTGACGACATGTGTATATCTCCTGAAGTTAAGTGATAGGAGACGTGTTAAGCCTGGTAAGTCACTAGTATAAATATTAAATTCTCTTTATGCCCACATCCAAACTAAGCCGGCATGATTATGTTGAGTAGTGGGGGATCGATTGTCTCGCGCTTCTTGATACCCTAACTGGACACTTGCGTAGTGTGAAGAAGCTACACAGCAGGCCGGCATGATTGTGTCCAGTAGCGAGGGTTAGATTGTCTCGCGCTACTTGATACTTTAACTGGACGGCACTGCACCTATCGTCAGGTGCATTGTGGTCACTCTGCCGTGTCAGGATAAAAAAAAGAACTCTAACCCAATTTTAAATTGGAATCGAGTGTCAAGAGTAACCCTCCTGGTCGGGTCGACACCCGTCATCAAACGATAGTGGCCCTAACGTTAGCAGGGCAACCTGTTAATGCTCTCCAATTCGTTAGTATTTCTTTTTTAACTGGACGGCACTGCATTTACCATCAGGTGCAGTGTGGTCACTTTGACGTTTCAGGATATAAACAGCACTGCGCTTAATCACGTTGAGTTATAGTAAGTTATTCTATTTGTAACAGTTTTGGGTTTGAAAATTGTAATTCGTTTTATTTTTCTACGTTAACCAATATTAACTTTCAGATCGCACATTTGCTTGGCAATTGAATTTGCAATCTGTCGTCTTACAGCCAGCTACTCGATCACATGATTGTGTTGAGTAGCGAGGTATAGACTGTCTCACGCTACTTGATACTCTATCTGGACGGCACTGCGCTTACCATCAGGTGCAGTGTGGTCACTTTGCCGCGCCAGAATAAAAAAAACAAACTTAATTGTATGTTGAATTTAATTTATTCGAATGAAAAAATGAGAAAAGTCCAGGCACAAGATGTATTACAAATTACTAAATGGTAAAAAATGTTAATATTAAAAAAAATGCGTTTTTTTTATTATAATTAGCGGTAGGCTGATGATTAAAAAAGCCGAGTAACTTTTAAAACTAATTCCAAGTTGAAAAGTGGGGCAAAGGTTTCTTACTCATTTATTTTGTAGGTTATCGCCAAGTTAATATAAGCAACTTTTTGTTGCCTTAGCACGGTAAAGTGACCACACTGCACCTGATTGTAAGCGCAGTGCCGTCCAGGTAGAATATCAAGTAGCGAGAGACAACTATTACTCGCTACCCGACACAACCATGCCAGCCTGAACTTAAGTGTTATGTTTCCAAAATCCAGCAAACTACTAAGCATAATAATAATACTAGCCCTGTATTAAACAATGTCCCACTGCTGGGCACGGGCCTCCTCTACTAATGAGAGGGATAAGGCCTTAGTCCACCACGCTGGCATAATGTGGGTTGGTAGACTTCACATACATTCGAAATTCTTATGAGAATTCTCAGGTATGGAGATTTCCTCACGATGTTTACCTTCACCGTTAAAACATATACACGATAATTGACATCAAATACATTCACTTTAGAAAAGTCAGAGGTGCATAGCATTTGGGTTTTGAACATACGACTTTCGTCTTGATAGTCCGTACCGCAACCAACTAGGCTATCGCAAGCTTTAATTATCATCATCCTGGTATCATTAACTCATTTTTTGAAAATTTGTGGGTTGGTATAACTGAGTCCAATTTGTATTGATTCCTCTGAAATCTATCGCTGGTTTTTGGATTTAACATGTTATTATTGCAATGTATTATTATTGATGTGAAACATCTATTGGCGCGCCTCGGTAGTACAACCGACTGCTGAGACGACAAACGGCGTGACGCACTCTCAAGCCGTCATGCCCCTCTACGCCACTCTGGACTACCATGTGTGTGTGCGCGTGTATACAGGATGTTGCAAAAGGGGGGTACTTATGAAAACATCGTGAATATAGTTAGTGATCAGTAACATATCGATAAAGTTGAAAATCCCGTAAACCTCTTCTTCTCTGAGTAATAGGCTAGTTGACTGTTTTTGGGAAACCGTTTTATTTTATTCTTCACGGTCTATATTATTAAAATATTATCGTTAATAAACATAAAACGTATTTTTTCAAGATTTCATTTTATAAGGAAATTTTTTTTTCCCACCAAAACGCTACCAACTGTCATGGTCTCTCGTGCGACCTGACCATCCGCAAAACTAATAACAGTTTGACTTAGCGTTTAATAGATGTGTCGAACGGTGACGTCATGCATGACTGATTTGTGTTTCATGTCACGTGACAAAATCCTTTGTATTTACATATTTGTTTTTTGAAATGATTAAATAATCACACATAAATTAACAAATTGGTTTAATTTTCAATATTTTTACTCTAAAATCTATAATAAAAAATAAAATTCTATCAGGTTTTCATTTACTGTCAACCCTATTGTAAATTAAAGATTTTATAGAATCATTTGTTCTTTGACCCCTTTTTTTTTTTTTTTTTTGTCGCATGGAAAGCGATTTATTACTGCCGCCCGCTCCGGGGGGAAGCGGAATAAGAATAAAACAGTTATGCTGGACTAGCCGGTCTTACGACTCAGCATCCCCCTCGCACGGATTATGGCTATCCGTGCTGCCGCTGGGCCGAGTCCCTACCCCCTATGTACACCCCACCCGACACTACCAGCTAAAACCCCGCGGTAGCCTTCTTCGGAGCGATCCCGGGGTATTCTAAGGAGTGCTAGAATTGCTGCCGGAACCGCCCCTACGTGGTGCCTTGTACGGGCCCATCTCCATGTGGGGCTTAGGAGCCCCCGCGCACCGAACAACGACAGCTAACGAGGCCTTACCACCCGCGCTACCACCGAAACTGGAATACATCAATATGGGCTAACAGCCCCCCGCTGCGCGCCCGCGACCTCCGATGGCCCCAATTAGTCGCCTCGTACGACAGGCAGGGGTTACCGTGGTGAAATTCTCAAACGCCCCCATTCCACATTGTTCTTTGACCCCTGAAGCCAATGATGAATACCAACAAACTATTTTTGCAGTGCCTAAGTATATTTAATGCTTAGATAATCGGTTGGCATTTTATCAAGAGCTTTAAAAGTAACAATTAAATTTTAAGGTCGCTCTATAAAAATATCAAGAAAAAATTCAACTTCCAATTTTAGTTTTTTCTTTCATTAGTACCACCCTTTTGCAACACCCGTTATATATACTTCGACATATTGGTCTACGTATATATATTCTGTAATTGTTCACGTCTGCCAGGCGTGACGGGAGGCCATTAGTTATTTTGATCTTAGTTTTCTTACTGAAACCCAAGACCAACGAAGCTCTAATCTCATTCGCAAATTGATATTCAAATATTGATTATGTATGTCCATGGTATGCCACCTCGATCACGTTCGGGGAAAACACCAATCTGCGAATCTTTGACGAAATGCCGCTGTTTGGCTTCTAACCTAAATGAGTTAATTTCCGCGGGGAATGTGCGTTTACTCCGCTCGGTTTTCCATCAAACTGACGACGCATGGAAAAGTAAAATACATTTCTGAAAAATGTTTCCAGACATTTTTATATTATACTTATAGAAAGTCAATTTTCACAAATGTCAGTGTCAACCCTGAACCGAGAGGTTCGCAAATTCGTATCATTGCCGGATCACGTGTTTTCTCCTTCCAATTATAATCCTAGGGTTTTTGAGGGTAGTATAAATGATGGTTGTCTCTCGCTACTTGATACTTGAGACGGAAATGTCCTTACCATCAGATACAGTCTGGTCTCTTTGTCGTGCCAGGATCAAAAACTCGTGCGATAGAGTCATATTGCCACTACGCACGTAGTTTTGCTGATACCAATATTTATTCTTTTCTCGCATATCGATATATTTTTCGTATTATCAAGTACGACTGCCTCGGTGGCGCAGTTGTAATTGTGTATGCGTTACGACTGCTGTGCTGAGGTCTTGAGTTCGATCCCCGGGTCGGGTAAAGTGATATTGGGTTTTTCTACCTAGAAATACTCAGTATTAACCCGGAGTTTGGAATGGTGCCCGGTTTGGCGATAGGCTCGCCCCCTATCACATTATGGGACCAAAATTCGGCGAAAAGTGGGTGTACTGGTTACACCTCTGCCTACCCCTTCGGGGATTACATGCGTGAGTGTATATGTATGTATGTATATGTATTATCAAGTAATGTGCAAAATTAAACACACTACTGTTTCGATCTGGATAAATCCCACTCCTTTATATATGCCAACCAGCAGTGTCAAAACACTTATGATAGTAGTATAAGTTGATATAATATTGATCCCAATTACTGGGCATTATGAGACTTAACATTTTATGTATCTGGATGACAAGCGCATTGCAGTACTTTAAGTTCTGGGTGATCTTGTATGTATCTTGGAATATGTCCGTCCCATCATTCTACACACCTGAAAACTTTTGGCAAACTGGGACAAATCTGGAAAAATTATAATACTTGGTCACCCTACATACGTCATATTCTCTCAAACACGTTTTAACTATAACACGTGGGTATTATTAAACTTCCGAGATTTCTTTTTGGATTTTATGATAAACCATATGTACCATTATGTAAAACGTGTGTGTTCTTTAATATCACCCAACAACCACAAACATCGTCGCGACCCAATTTAATTTGTAATATTTTATTTTTTTATCCTGGCACGGCAAAGTGACCACACTGCACCTAATGGTAAGCTTATCATTTAGAGTATTAATTAGCAATAAAAAATGTATCCCTCGCTACTCAACGCAATCAAGCTTCTTCACATTACACCACGGGGCAAGAAGGAGAAGAAGCGGTCGAGGGTCTAGTTTCAGAATACTCAGAAGGCTGAAACACCGCCAAACATTGTACCCCAACTCTAGATCCCCGACAAAAACCGGATGTATACTGGCTGATCCCGGAACGCGACACACTTGCTTATGCCACTATGGCGGGTTTTACACCCTGTGTACGGTGCACGGTGGCATGCCGGACTGCTGAGTAGCTTCTTCACACTACGAATAAATGACCTTGTATCGTAGGAAGGAGATAACACGGGAGATGTCAAACTATTTCATAACTTGATGGTGCGGCAATGACGCAAATTTGCAAATCTCTTGGGTCGGGCCAGGGTATTAGACGCCACGAAGAAGTAGCTTCGCAAGCTAGTACGCGTGGTTCTGGTGTGGAAAACCTACTCTCTTCACTAAGTCTATCAAAATAATTGAAAAAAATTCTATAAGGCTTCCCCTGAATATAGTATGAGCCTATTAGGTATTGCAAAGCCTCCTAAATAGGTAAAAATTGTATAAGAAAATTATCTTCAAAACCAATTTTCTTCCGTACGGTACCAATCAATAAAATTGTGTAGGTGTTACGATGGCATGCGATCTGCCCATACAAACATTAAGTAATTTTATACGAACGAAACTGTATTGTCCATGTTGTATTTACAATAAGGTATTTTGTAAAATGTCTAAAAAACGCTGTCTATCGGGACTGCGCATAGAAATGAAAATATAAAACTGTGAAACAACTTTTGTTAAATTTTTAATTTCATAATTGTATAAAAAATCATCAAATAATATTCGTCAAGCTTCACATCCTTCGGCACTCTAAGCAACAATTATAAATAAAATAAAAATAGTTCAATATTTTTATTTGCCTCGGTGGTGCAGTTTTAATTAACGTATGCGCACGTTACGACTGCTGTGAACTCTCTGCAGCGGTGTTCCCTGAGCACTTTGACATGTCCTTTCGTCCACGATTAAGAAGAGTAGTCCTTCAACGTTGGGCAGCGGCTTTGCTGTGTCCAGGCATTTCAGAAGCCTATGGGTGGCGGTGACCACTTACCATCAATCAGGTGGCCCGTCTGCTCGTCTGCCTATCCAGGCACTAAAAAAAACTCTATTGCAGATATTTTGTGAAAGTTCTGATTCTATTATATACCCGCAACACACACGTTTAATGTAGAGTGTATAAATTATATTTTTCTTATGAAAATGGTTTTTGGATAAAAGCACTGAATATAAATTTATTTTCTGCAAGGTAAAACTGGGTTACTTATTACAATATTTAGTATAATGAAAATTGAACGTTGTAGAGTTTTAATTAAATTCAATAATTTAATGGCAAGAGACAATTAAGCGGATAGTATGAAAATATTTTCTATGCAAAAATCCATACAATCACATATATCATCTTCTTCAGCCTTTGGACGTCCACTGCTGCATCCAGCGGGTTCTTGCTACCTTTACAATCCGTATGGATTCTTATTGTTATACTAATACTATAAATGCGCAAGTAACTCCTGTTGGTATGTATTCTGTTTGTTTGTTTCAAAGAGTTAGTTGAAGGGTTTGAAAATAACATATGCTTCTTTTTATCCCGGAAAATGCACGGTTCCTATGGGATAGCAAAATACAGAAAAATGTAATAACTTAATATGTCTGTTCTTTAAAAATTTACTACCACGCGGGCGAAGCCGCGGGTAAAAGCTAGTTCCATATGTATGAAAATTAATTTCTATATATCCATACCAATACTATAAATGCGAAAGTAAATCTGTTTGTTTGTTACCTTTTCACGACTAAACGGCTGACCAGATTGTGATGAAATTTAGCAAGGAGATAGATTATATCCTGCAGAAGAACATAGGCTATCTTTTTTCTCAAAAAACAATCTTGAAAGGAGTCAAATAGGAGTTCAAAATTTTTATGGGAAATCCATCATCCCTCAAGTTAGGGATCTGAAAATTTATATTTAGGCTTTTGGTAGGAAATAAAGAAATACGTGTTTCAATGTTTTTGATCAATCATCCCTAAAGTGGCAAAGTGAGATAAAACTTATGAGGTATTCTTTAGATGCAATCTCAAGATTCAGGCACATCACCTGAGAGGCTGGACAATCGCTATAGGTGCCTCAGTGCATAAGACAACTCCTTGGATTGTATACGAAAATAACTGCTCCCGAAAATAACCTCCACGCGGGCGGAGCCGCGAGCAACAGCTAGTATTATATATAGATATCTCTTACGATAAGTATACTGGAGTGATAAATGTAATGCCGTAGGTGGTTGATTCTGCATTATTATGTCATGAGATAGGCACATGAAAATGACTAAACATTATTGACAGCCTTCTTGGAGTAGAAGCCGCAGATCCATACTACATACAATACATGCACATCCTCGCACCGAAGTAAATCTTGGTGAGATCTACAAATATTAGTTTTCGGTCTGGTTTTAGTACCCAGTTCTTGATACCAATGATATAAATTTGACCTAGTGTGTGATCAGGAATATGTGTGACTGTTGGGTGTACTATTTTATCAAACTAATAAAATATCGGCACAAAGACCACTCGTCCTAAAATAAGCGAATATATGGGTAACCCACAAAGGCTTTGTGTTTCCAATCTCGATTACATTAGCCTTTCACGCGCGTTATTGTATCAACACGTTATGTTACACGAAATATTTTAGGATACAAACGCGAGAAACACATTACTCATATTTTAATAAATATATAATATGTAACGAGCAAGAGTGATTATAAGAAGAGCTGAGAAGGGAGGGACTGAGGAAAGGTGAGGAGAAAAGACGTTTAGGTTGCCTTAATTTAATTGTAAGTGTTAGGAACATCAGAAAACTATGCAAGATGGATATTTAATAAATTATTACTTTTTTAATAAAAATAAAATCGTCTTCAAAAAATCCCAGACACAACTAAAAAGCAATAAAAAATTGGTTACATTTACATAAAATAATTACATACTATTGAAATCAATTATTTGGAGTCGGTGCCGGTGTTGTTTTCTTTACTTTTAGATTCATAAAAACCAAGTATGGATCTTTTTTATATTTTAATGTATGCCTGATTATTCTGTTTTTTCCATGTTTTGGCTGGCAATAGTATGTAATGTTATGTTTTCAATAGTATGTAATTATTTTATGTAAATGTAACTAATTTTTATTGCTTTTTAGTTGTGTCTGGGTTTTTTTGAAGACGGTTTTATTTTTATTAAAAAAGTAATAATTTATTTTTTGCTTTTTAGTGGTATAAATATAAAACAGGTACATTGGATAGAGTACCAAAAGAAAACACCACTGAAAAAGTCACAGAAAAGCAAAATTCGCAGTTTCGTATATCCGGACAACATATTTATTCAAGTTATTTTGGTTTTAAAACCAAACTACTCAACCGATTTTGATAAAAAATTTATGGGACCAATCTGGATGCATATTCTCTTTAATAAAAAAAGAATTTTCCAAATCGGTCAATAAATCACGGAGTTCTGAGGTAACAAACATAAAAAAAATACACGTCGAATTGAGAACCTCCTCCTTTTTTTGAAGTCGGTTAAAAAGGCACAAATACAATGTTTATGATTTTATTGATTGATTTACACAACACTGTTACACATTTCAGTGCTTAATAATAAACACAAACGCATGTCCGGTTTCACTTAAGGCTTCGCTTTATAATTAATCTACCAGCATTACCCTCTAAGCTGAAATACGCGGCCATTGAACATTGATTAGCATTTACACTTACTACACCAAACCACGAATATACTGGCTATCGCCTCGTCTTCCAGTCAACTGAACTGAACACCGGAGCGCGGAAGGCACTCAGTTTTATATTAAACATTAACTACTCCCACTTAGGTTGTCATTATTAATGTACCCCCAACTAGTCTCCTTAATACCTTCGGTATTTCTAATAATAGGAAATACCCTAATATAAGTAGACATGAATTTAGTCAAAGACTATTTATACTAAATCGATGCTGGTTTTTTTTTATTCTGGCACGAGAGGCCATGACAGTTGGTAACGTTTAGGTTGGAAAAATAAAGTTGCCTAACAAAAATGCGAATTAAATCTTGAAAAATTATGTTGTATGTTTTTGAATGATAATAGCTTAATAGTGTTGACCGAAAATAAAACCGTTTTAATTGAATAGTCTTACAAGTACTGTGTATTTGTAATTAATTCGTATAAGTAACAACACTATTCTTCTTATTCCTATATCCATACATAAATATATTTTTACAATTTATATTTTCCCTAAATACTTATTAAGTACACATACTGCCCTCCCCTTTTTCTTTTCCCTTTTGAAATTTTTCCGTCCCATGGTTGTCTTGAAAAGATCGCCGAGAGCGATAAGACCGCCAATTTTACTTTAAATTATTTTTTATTTTCCTATATATTTTAGTGTACAAAAATGAGTAAAAATAAAATAAATACTAAAAGTATTTAAGAACCGTTCTTTAATGAAGGAAATAACATTACTGAAAGAATGAAATTGAGCAAAATAGATCGTGTCAAACTAAAATAGGTTTAGTCCTGTCACCCTGATTCCAGAATACGGGACGTTATTTGATAGGCACAAACTTTATTGAAGTGAAACTTCTTTAGGCATTGTGGGCATTTTTTGGGATGAGGAAAAAGTAGTTAATTAGTGTGACCGTCACGCTCAGTAGGCCTAGTCTTGAAATCAATTCCAATCTCGAACTCGATACAGTTTCAATTCCAATCTAGAAGATGTTGGAACTCTAAACTCACTCCACTAAATTAGATAGAATATTTACGAACTAGCGATCATAAATACTCTATTTCATTTAGTTACTAAAAATTCCGCCGTGTTCAGTTAAATAGTGCGCTGGTGTTGCGTTCAAGAGTGCCAATTGTACAGTTTTCGAACCTAATCCCAATTTTAAATTGGAATCGAGTGTCAAGAGTAACCCTCCAGATTTTTTTTTATAGTATAGTCCGACAAACGAGCCAGTGGGTCACCTGATGTTAAGTGATCTCCACCGCCCATGGACATCCACAATACCGAAAGTATCACGTATGCGCTGTCGGTCTTAAAGAACAGGAATAGGGATTAGGGAAGGGATGGGGGAATCTGGGTCTCCGGTTATCTCACTTACCATACGAAACGCGACAGTAAACTGTCACTTTACGTTGGTTTTCTGTGAGACAGTGGTACTACCCCGGTCGAGCCAGCCCATTCATGCTGTAGATAAATATGTCTACAGCGTGGCTCTACACTTCCAAATTTTTGACGTAAGCACGCCAGTAAAATTCTATGATAATTAACAAGTAGTCAAAAAAAAGTAACTACTTCAATGACGCGGTTTCCAAAAAAGAACACGGTAATTCGAACGATGTAAGTTTTCAATTCTGTCGGTAGTCCCCAAGACTGTCTATGTTTTTAACAGACTTCAAAAAAGGAGGTTAACAATTCGTCGGAATCTTTTTTTTATGTATGTTCCCCGATTACTCGAAGACGCCTGGACTGATTCGAGAAATTCTTTTTTGGTTTAAAGGGTATATATCCCAGGTGGTCCCATTGGCACCAATTCAGGATCTGATCATAGGATCTAAGAAAAATCAAGGGCAACTTTTACTTATTTTAGTGATATCTAGTATAGAATTTTGTGACAGTAGAATCGGTATTGTGTTAAGACATAATTAAGACAGTAAAATATGATGTTATAATTAATTAAATTAATCAATGAGAAACGATTAATTATACAATGCCCATGATAAATATAATAATGTTCTACTTTCATTACACGAAGGCTCTTATTAAAATGTGTACGTTCGGTATTGGTACTTTCTTACTGAACGCAGCCTAATTATATTTTAATTATTCAATTAAATTAAGAGGGCTTCAATAATTTCTAGGTTTGGAAAGTTGGGGATAAAAATTGAGGTTAATTTTATGTAATGCTTATTTTTTTTACCTACTTTTCCTCGGTTTCTGCCGGTAATTGACTCGGTGGCGCAGTTATAATTGCGCATGCGTTACAACTGCTTTGCTGAGGTATCGGGTTCGATCCCAGGGTCGGGTAAAGTGATATTGAGTTTTTCTATCTAGAAATTCTCAGTATCACCTCGGAGTGTGGAATCTGTGCCCGGTATGGCGATAGGCTCGCCCCCTGTCACATTATGGGACTGCAATTTGTCGAACATTGGGTACTGGTTACACCTCTGCCTACCCCTTCGGGATTACGAGCATGAATGTATATACACAGTCAGGTCATAAGTATTGTCACACAGTAAAAACTTTTATTTTAGAATGCTGGCCACAAAAAAGATTCTTGAATTCGAATTTCAAATTGTTGAAATTAAAAATGTATACTTTTTAGAATTTTACTCATTTTTAAATATGGAGTGGACGCTTAAGGAAGACCGTATTGCAGTAATTGCGTTGCATCGTTGCGGTTAGGCGCCAATTCAAATTTTTGACATACTGAAAATTTTGAAAATAACCAAAAGATTCGTTTATCGTACCATCAAACGATACAATGAAGACTCTAGTGTAGATGACAGGTCAAGAAGTGGTCGCTCTCGGTCTGTTAGGACTCCAGCAGTGATAAAAGCTGTGAAGGCGCGAATTCAAAGAAATCCCAAACGCAAGCAGAAACTGTTGGCCCTTCAGATGGGGTTAAGCAGAACCACGGTGAAAAGGGTGTTAAATGAAGACTTAGGGCTTCGGGCATATCAAAGAAAAAGAGGACATCGTTTGAATGCTCGTCTAATGGACCTGAGACTGAAGAGATGCCGCGCTTTGTTGAAGCGGTACGCGGGAAAAAAATATCGGGAAATTCTTTTTTTCAGATGAAAAATTTTTTACCGTAGAAGAGAGCTACAACAAACAAAATGATAAGGTGTACGCACACAGTAGTGAAGAAGCGAGCAACCGTATTCCGCATGTCCAACGAGGTCATTTTCCATCCTCGCTCATGGTATGGTTGGGAGTTTCTTATTGGGGCTTAACAGAGGTAAATTTTTGTGAGAAAGGTGTAAAAACGAATGCAGTTGTGTATCAAAATACAGTCCTGACGAACCTTGTGGAACCTGTTTCTCATACCATGTTCAATAACAGGCACTGGGTATTCTAACAAGATTCGGCGCCAGCTCATAGAGCGAAGAGCACACAAGACTGGCTGGCGGCGCGTGAAATCGACTTCATCCGGCACGAAGACTGGCCTTCCTCCGGTCCAGTTTTGAATCCGTTAGATTACAAGATATGGCAACACTTGGAGTAAAAGGCGTGCTCAAAGCCTCATCCCAATTTGGAGTCACTCAAGGCATCCTTGATTAAGGCAGCCGCCGATATTGACATGGACCTCGTTCGTGCTGCGATAGACAACTGGCCGCGCAGATTGAAGGCCTGTATTCAGAATCACGGAGGTCATTTTGAATAAACTTTAGTGTCATAAGAATCTATGTTTTGTTAAGTTCATTTTGGTATATAAATGGTTACATAATGAATAAACTTGTTTCAATTATTTTATATTAAACATGTGACAGAATTTATGACCTGACTAGGTATATGTGTTAGAAACATCAACAAAACTATGCGATATGGATATTTAAAAGGCACAAATACAATATTTATAATTTATTAATTGATTTACACGACACTGTTACACATTTCAGTGCTTAATATTAACACACACGCATGTCAGGATTCACTTAAGGCTTTATAATTAATCTACCAGCATTACCCTTTTAAACTGAACAACGCCATTGAACCATTTACAATTACTTACTGCCCCGCGAACGAACAATGAATGTTCTCACTGCCAACTCACTGCTACACCACTAGTCTTCTGAACTGAACCCCGGAGCGCGGAAGGCACTCTGTTTTATATTAAAAATTTACTACTCCCGTATTTAATATCTCCGTTGTACCTTCGGTATTTCTAATAATAATAAATATCCTAATATATGTGTATGTAGAACAGGCTCCATTTAATCAAATGCGCTGTAAATTGCCTACTGTCAACCTAATTCTAGCTGCAAATTACCGAATAACCTAAACATTTGCACTGCAGTAAATATACTTGTTTAGTATTCATAACTCATTAATTTCGTACCAGCCGGTGTAACGTTAGCATATTAAAGTGCTGCGCGGCTTTTAGCCAGTTTTTTGAGCTTGTTAGCGTAATTATGTTGTCGGTACGCTGGAAATGTTATACTGGATTAAATGTGCATACGGCCTTGGTTGAATAGAACCTTGGTAAAAACTTCAAGTATTTTCTAATGATTTATTATAGGTCCATGACAGCATCTGAGGCGCAGCGGGCGAGTAGCAGTGAAACGAGAGGCCGTGGGTTCGATTCCGGCACCGATACGAAAGTTTGTGTGACAGACAGATGGGGTCTGGGTATTGTGGGACCGTATATCCACGACACAGTATATGTTTGAGTTAGTGTGTGTATGTTAGGAGTATTTTTTTTGTTTTTTTCCACGGCATAGTGACCACACTACACCTGATGGTAAGCGCAGTGCGGTTCAATTAGAGCATCTAGTAGCTAGAGACGATCTATCCCCCGCTACTCAACACAATCATGCCGGCCTGCTTCTTCATACTACGCCATGGGCAAGAAGGTGAAGAAGCGGTCGAAGGTCTATTGTTAGAGAACTCAGAAGGCCGAAAAAGGCCAAACATCGTACAACTCTAGACCCCGACAAAAACCGGATGTACACTGGTTGATCCCGGAACGCGACACATTACGTGTGATGACGGGTTTTACACCCTGTGTACGAATATGTGTATAAATATCCTACCACCAGTAATTATTATTATACTAGCTGTTGCTCACGGCTCCACCCGCGTGGAGGTTATTTTCGGGAGCAGAAGTATACAATCCAAGGAGTTATTTTTTCTTGCAATTAAAATAGCCTGGTGTTTCTGTACCTATTTCTATAATTCTTTTTTTATTAAATTAAATAGGTAATAATGTTAACATTTATTAATTAGGGATGATTGAGAGTGTTATAAACGTAAGAGTAGACAAATATAATCAGAAATCTCCGAACTGCTAAGCTATCGGGAGTTACACGTGTTATTGTGAGTCAACCATAAAATATAGACATTTGCTGTCGTGGATTTTTTTTTATATAATTTTAAGGAGAACATTTCCGTCATACATGATTTCTGTGTAGCTTTAACTATTAAGGATGCACACGCGACGGAAGCTTAAAAAATGGAGTAAGTTCTCCTGTTTTCCCAACATTTCCCTTCACTGCTCTGCTCCTATTGATCGTAGCGTGATGAAAAGTATACTATAACCTGCCCAGGAGTATGAAGAACAATTGTACCAAGTTTTGTTGAAATCCGTCGAGTAGTTTTTGTTTCTATAACGAACATACAGACAGACAGACAGACAGACAGACAGACAGACAGACAGACAGACAGGCAAAAATTTTACTGATTGCATTTTTGGCGTCAGTATCGATCACTAATCACCCGCTGATAGTTATTTTGGAAATATATTTCATGTACAGAATTGACCTCTCTACAGATTTATTATAAGTATAGATATATTATATTTTATTTTTATAAATAAAATCTTCACTTCAGAGATATACAACAGTAACTAGATTTTTTTAAATCTTGTTTTTAGCATTAATGAAATCACAAACCATGTTTTCCATGATGGTATAAAGCATTAAATATTACGATGGTAATGATAACTTAATTACAATAATTTTTCGACACTAATATTGTTGCAGGCTGTCATGATTGTGTCGAGTAGCGAGGGATGATTGTCTCTCACTACTTGATACTCTAACTGGATGACACTTCGCTTACCATCAGGTGCAGTGTGGTCGATTTTCTGTGCCAGTATATAAAAAACTCAAGTTTAACGCGCACTTTTGTTCTTTTATAATTTGTGTTTGCGTTTGATGTAATATATAGTAATTTACAGAAATAAAAAATAAACTGCCTCGGTGGTAGCTGTAATTGCGCATGCGTTACGACTGCGGCGCTGAGGTCTCGGGTTAGATCCCCGGGTCGGGTAAAGTGATATTGGGTTTTTCTACCTAGAAATTCCCAGTATTAGCCCGGAGTCTAGAATTGTGCCCGGTGTGGCGATAGGCTCGCCCCCTATCACATTATGGGACCGAAATTCGGCGAAAAGTGGGTGTACTGGTTACACTTCTGTGCCCGGTGTGGCGATAGGCTCGCCCCCTATCACATTATTGGACCGACATTCGGTGAAAAGTGGGTTTACTGGTTACACCTCTGCCTATCCCTTCGGGACTACAGGCGTGAGTGTATATGTATTAAAAATAAAAGTAGTGTATTTCAAGAGAGCATTCCCTCAAAACTGTTTTAATAATTGTAATGCTAATAAGTTTCATACATTCTGTAACGTAATTTGACTAATGTATCTCATCCACGCTTCAATCTACCACAACTAGCTGTATATTTCTGGCCAAAATAACTGGTATATATTTTTATCCGACCGATTTTTAAAGCAGCGATAATTTAGTGGTACAGACTGTCAAGACGAAAGTCGTTTTTTTATTTTATTCTGGCATGGCAAACTGGGCCTGATGTTAAGCGCACTGCCTTCCAATTAGAGTATCGAGTAGCGGGAGACAAACTATCCATCGCTACTCAACACAATTATGCCGGTCTGCTTCTTCACACTACGCCATGGGCAAGAAGAAGCAGTCGAGGGTCTAGTGTCAGAGTACTCAAAAGAGCCAAACACCGTAACCCAACTCCAGACCCTCGACAAAAACCGGATGTACACTGGCTGATCCCGGAACGCGACACCCTTGCGTGTGCCATTTTGGCAGGTTTTACACCCTGTGTACGGTGGTCGATTTCCGAGCGAATGTGAATATCCTACCACCAGGATGAGCTGATTGCCATTTGAGCTGGTTTCATATGTTCGAAACCAGCTCAAATGGCATACACCTCTGCCTTTTCAAAATTCTTATATGAATTTAATTGGTGTGTGAAGTCTACCATGACATTAAGTCAGCGTGGTGGACTAAGGCCTAACCCCTCTCATAAGTAGAGGCCCGTGTCCAGCATTGGTACATTGCTTAATACAGGGCTAGTAATAATATTATTTTTATCCAACTACATCAAAATGAAAGCGTATATGGTGTGTTGAGTGATGAGGAATTGTAGTGATGGAACTTTGATAGTGAAAGGATGTAGTGAAGAGAATTGAGAAAGGTAAGCTGTAATGCGAACATATTGAGGAGGTGGATAGGAGATCACCGAAACAGGTACAAGGCGAGTATATGGAAGAGTTGACAGAGGACGTCAGTATCGAAATTATATTTATTTTTTATTCTGGCACCGCAACCACACTGCCCCTGATGGTGAACGCAGTGCGGTCTAATTAAAGTATCATAAAGCGATATCTATCGATATAGCGATATCTACTATCCCTTATATTCGACACAATCATGCCGGCCTTCTGTGTAGCTTCTTCACACTACGCCTAAAAGACCCAGGATCATAGGAAGGAGGAGACACTATAGCTGGAAAACTGTTCTACAGCTTGATGTTGCGGCAAAGATACGAATATGCGAACCTTTTGGTTCGGGCCGGGCGAGTAGACACCACAAAGCTGTGGCTCCGCAAGCCAGTACACGTATGCACAGTAAGTCGGATAAATTGACGATATTTTTAGTGAATGACAGGTTAGGAGTACTCTAAACCGATCTACAAAAATAATAAATACACCAAACAGTCACACATATAGTTCTGATCTTACGCTAGGTTAAACCTGTATTAAGAACTACGAGGGACTACGGTCCCACAACACCCAGACCTTAAACAAATATCTGTCACAAACATTTGTCTCGGTGCTGGAATCGAACCCACGACTTTTCGTTTCACAGTTGGCTACTCGCCCGCTTCTACTGAGGCTGTCATATCGGAGTATCTAGAGATTAACGAAAACAGTTAAATCTAAAGTGGTATGTCAGAATCAAGCATCGCCGTAATCTAAATAAACCTTTGTATACACTATACATAACATATTGCCCAGAATTCTCTCGGCGTGTAATCAAGAGACGTCCTTCGGGAATTTGGCAGTGAACGGTTCTATTTCGGAATAATACTAACAGTAATGTAAATCATAAACTTACGGCTGTAATCCCCGAATAGGCTGAGGTGTAACTACTACCGTCCCATGATATGACAGGGGGCGAGCCTATCACCATACCGTGCATAATTCCAGACTTTGATATTGAGTATTTCGGGATAGAAAACCCAATATCACTTTATCCGACCCGGGGGTTGAACCCGAGACCTCAGCATAGTCGTCATACTGCGTACGCAATTACAACTACGCCACCGAGGCAGTCATAGTTACATACATACATACATACATATACACTCACGCCTGTAATCCCCGATGGGGTAGGCAGAGGTGTAACCAGTACACCCACTTTTCGCCGAATTTTGGTCCCATAATGTGATAGGGGGCGAGCCTTTTCCGTTAATTTTCCGTATTTATTTTCACACAATATCTCGGCCGTCAGTGTAACTAATTTTTAAACAGCGTCTCGTGCATACATATGAGAAGTTACAGCAAAAAGCACTCGTGTTTTACCCATTCTTGTTCTTTAGGACTCGACACAAGAGGTTAATCTCCTTATTAACACGTGACGCCACTGTCTGTATAATATGACGTTTTAATTCTGCATGTAAGTAAGTAATTACTTGTGATGGGTTTCTTATATTGAAATGTATACATATATTATATAATATATAAAAAATATGGCGGATGATGACTATATGGGTAACTAGCTGTTGCTCGCGGCTCCGCCTGCGTGGAGGTTATATTCGAGAGCAGAAGTATACCATTAAAGGAGTTGGCTTCTGCACTGAGGCACCTGTAGCGATTGTCCAGCCTCTCAGGTGATGTGCCTGAATCTTGAGATTGCATCTAAAGAATACCCCATAAGTTTAACCTCACTTTGCTCCTTATAGGGATGATTTTTCAAAAACGTTGAAACACGTATTTCTTTATTTCCTACGAAAAGCCTTAATATGAATTTACAGATCCCTAAGTCGAGGAATTATGGATTTCCCATACAAATTTTGAACTCCTATTTGACCCCTTTCAAGGTTGTTTTTTTGAGAAAAAAGATAGATAGAGAAAAAAGCCTATGTCCTTCTCCAGGATATAATCTATTCCCTTATCAAATTTCATTACAATCCGTTCAGCCGTTTAGTCGTGAAGAGGTAACAAACAAACAAACAAACAAACAAACAAACAAACAAACAAACAAACAAACAAACAAACAAACAGAGTTACTTTCGCATTTATAGTATTAGTATGGATAAGTGAAAAATTTGGGTTTACTGGTTACATCTCTGGCTACCCTTTCAGGGATTACATGAGTGGGTGTGTATGTACAGTGATATAAAATAGTCAGACACAAAACTTTTATTTATTTTTTATCCGACTTTTAGTCTCTTGTTTTACATAGGTCGTGGTCAACAACGCTTCATTTCTGATCAGGCATTGCCTCCTTAATGTACACCTACAGCACAAATGTAGAAATCCAAACAAAGCCGTGAGAATTTCTAACAGGGTGCCATTATGATTCCCGAGTTATCCTAGGATTGTGCGGCCATTGTTATTGATCGTCTCATGATTGCCATGAAACATAGGCAGTCATGGAACCCTGGATATGAAGCAGGTGAAAGAAGAAGAAGAAGACAGAAGTGAAAACTTATAACATTGGAATTACTGTGTTGTTTTTTGAAATAGCGTCCATTAAGTAGTTAATTTTCTTTATGACTCCTTGTCATTAGTTATAGAACTTCATAGGCGTGCTTATGACAAAAGTAAAATAATCCGAGCGTGCCGGTCACCCGAGTTCAGTGCTTTCCGCATCCCAAAAGTGCCCAACGTGCCTAAAGAAGTTTTCACTTCAAAACGACTTGTTAAAACCTTTGAAACTAGCTAACACTGACGTTTGTTGGTGGTAGGATATTCGTATCCGCCCGGATAGCGACCACCGTACACAGGGCGAAAAACCCGCCATAGTGGCACACGCAAGTGTGTCGCGTTCCGGGATCAGCCAGTGTATGTCCGGTTATCGTCGGGGGGCTAGAGTTGGGGTACGATGTTTGGCCGTGCGGGTATAAGCCGGTTCACAGTCGGTTGGAGGCGTGTTGATCCGTCGGCCAGGGAGACCTGTAGAAACGGTGGTACCGCTGGCCGCCCGCGGTACAGTACAGGGGCCCAATCGTGGCTAACCACCACGAGAGGCTGCCCCACCATGCCGCGCATAATCTTGGGTGGGTCCGTCGTGCCGGTTGGTGACCGGATGTGGGGTCCCGGCGGCCTATCCCGGGAGGGTACGGGGGCCCTTCCGTCCGGCGGATCAGCTCACCTCCTCTCGGCTCTTTTAGTGGACCGGCGCTTGTTACGGCCTTCTGACTACTCTGACACTAGACCCTTGACCGCTTCTTCACCTCCTCCTCCCATAACTCCATGTCAGTGCATACAAAGAGAGCAGGTTTTACAGCGGTGCGTAACCCCACCACCGCCTTCACAATGGAGTTCGCTAACATCCGCGGACTCCATTCTAATCTTAATGCCGTCCACTACCATCTTGAGACGGCCCGGCCTGCTCTGCTCTTCTTGACGGAGACGCAGATTTGTAGTCCGACCGATACTTCATACTTGCTTTACCCCGGCTACTCGCTTGAAGAAAGCTTCAAGCCGAGGGCCGGGGTATGCCTGTATGTTCGGTCGGACGTCTGCTGTCGCCGTCTGCGCTGCATGGAGGACCCCTCCTTCTCTACCCTGTGGGTGCACGTCGACCTCGGCTCCCAGAGTCGGGTTTACGTGTGCCTTTACAGGTCACACGACGGGGACGTAGAGACAACTTGGCTATTTAATTATATTAGCCAGGCGATAGACGACGCGCAGGAGCAGTTTCCAACAGCGGAATTGGTAGTTCTGGGGGACTTTAACGCACACCACGAGTTGTGGTTGGGCTCCTCCAGAACTGACCATGCCGGTAGGACTGCTCATGCATTCGCTTTGACCAATGGCTTGACACAGCTGGTGGATCAGCCTACCAGGATCCCAGATGTGGCAAGTCATGCGCCTTCTCTGCTGGACCTATTGCTGACGAGTCATCCGACCGGGTATAAAGTGACGGTTGGTGCTCCCCTGGGTACCTCCGATCACTGCCTGGTTGGGACGTCGGCTCCTTGCGCTTTGCCTCCACGTCCCGTGAAGGTCAAGCGCAGGGTCTGGCACTACTCGTCGGCAGATTGGGATGGTATGCGGGATTACTTCGCATCTATCCCTTGGCAGCAGCGCTGCTTTGTTGGAAAGGATCCTTCAGCGAGTGCTGACGCCATTGCTTGCGAGATCAGAATAGGAATGGAATATTACATTCCTTCCTCTGAGATCGCAGGCAAGGGCCGAGGACGCTCCTGGTTCAATCGTGCATGCGCCGATGATGTTGGCAAGAAACAGCGGCGTATCGTGCTTGGATCGGGGGTCGCGCTACGAAGGATCCCAACCTCAATTCACTCAAAGCAGCCTATAACCGTGCTGCCAAGGTCTGCAAGAGGGCGTATAACCTAACAAGCAGTCGTGCTTATTGGAGCTTGGCTAAGGCCGTCCAATCTAATTTCTGTCGCCCTTCGCTGCCACCGCTGAGATATCGAAATGGAACACTAGCCCATAGCTCGCAGGAGAAGGGCGATTTACTGGCAAACCTCTTCGCGGCTAATTCGAGACTCGAGGACTGCAATGCTCATTTACCAACTACGCTGCCCGGTTGCGGTCACACAATGCCTGATATCCGTATCAGGCATTGTGTGACCGCAACCGGCTACCGTCCGCTCCGGGGGGAAGCGGAATAAGAATAAAACGGTTATGCTGGACTAGCCGGTCTTACGACCCAGCATCCCCCTCGCCGCCCGGATGATGGCTATCCGGGCAGCCGCTGGGCCGAGTCCCTACCCCCTATGTACACCCTACCCGACACTACCAGCTAAAACCCCGCGGTGGCCTTCTTCGGCGCTTACGGAGCGATCTCGGGGTATTCTAAGGAGTGCTAGAATTGCTGCCGGAACCGCCCCTGCGCGGTGCTGCGTTGCAGCCCATCTCCATGGGAGGGCTTAGGGGCCCCCGCGCACCGATCAACGACAGCGAACGAGGCCTTACCACGCGCGCTGCCGTCCATCTCGGGGTCGCACGATGCTCCGAAACTGGAAGTGCATCGATTCGGGCTGACAGCCCCCCGCTGCGAGCCCGCGACCCCCGATGGCCCCAATTAGTCGCCTCATACGACAGGCAGGGGTTACCGTGGTGAAATTCTCAAAATGCCCCCATTCCACAGGGCGCGAGACGCCGGTCAGTCGTCCACCCGGCGCCTCCTACGTCTTCTCTGGCGGCGGGAGGGATCATTTCGTTCCCGATCCCTCTCGACACTCTCCTTCTGCGAGATGACGCTCTCGCAGAAGTGGGCCACCGCACGCCAGGACCTCCGGCTCACCAGTCGTGTCATGTCGTCCATGGTCACCACCATGGACGACACCACGGCCGGCAGCGAGAGGTCTCCTCCGACGACTGCTCTGAGAGCGCTGCGCTCTTCGTCCCAGGCTGGGCACTCCTCCAACGTGTGTTGGGCCGTGTCCTCGCGGCAGCTGCCACAATGGTGGCACACGGCAGACACCTCCTTTCCGATCCGACACAGGAACGAACCGAAACACCCGTGGTCCGTCAGTACCTGCGTCAGCCGGAAAGTTGGCGCACCGTGGCGCCTGTCTAGCCATCTCTTTAGGACAGGACGCACTGCCGCGACGGTCCTCAAGCCCGCACTTGCAGTGTATAGGCCTGGGATTCAATTATACATTTAAAATGTAAAAATGTATTTTATGTGTGAATTATTTTTGTAATGTAATGACAAACGACAAAAGACCTACGGCTGAGTTTCTTGGTGCTTCTTCTCAGATCAGTAGACATGTAAAAAGTGCCCCTAGTGGCCTAATTTACGAAATAAATGATTTGATTTGAATTAAATCGGAACCTGAAAGACCAATTGCCAGACTTCAAGGCACTCAGAGCTTCTTCACGTAGACTACAACAAATAAAAATTAAAAACTAACTATTTGGGAGGAAGAAACATTCCACTATACTTTCGTGAAGATATACAAGTCAGTCCATCCCGTAACCATGAAGACCAATGGACCATGAAACCATTGGTCGCAATAGTACCAACGTCTCAAAAAACAGCTATTATTTTATTTGGATGGCTCACAGCTATCAATAACAGAGAAATATATAACGAAACGAATACAATAGCTAAGCTAATTACGAGCCACCGCAGATAGTTAAATTCGATAGTTAAATTATTATCGATTTGGGTTTTTGGTTCATCCAGCATAGGGTTACACCCTAGGTCTATGGTTTGTTTCCTACAGCATTCTATACTAATATTATAAAGAGGAAAGATTTGTAGGGGAAGTATTTGTAATGTTTGTAACGAATTGGCTCAAAAAGTACTGGACCGATTTTAAAAATTCTTCACCATTTGAATGCTATATTATCACTGACTAATATAGGCTACATAATATTAAGATTAAGCTTAAGATGTCATCATGGATGTTATATCTTTTCTTTCAAAAATAACTACCACGCGGGCGAAGCCGCGAGCAAAAGCTAGTACATTATAATATTCAAGTTTTAAACATAATATTTCACTCTCACCACCAAGTTCAATAAACTTGAGATAATAAGGGCAAGCGTGCTAATTAGTGAGATGTTTCATTAGCCACTTTTGTTCGTACCAATGTTTAAAATAACAATTATGGCCTTATTCTGGAATTAATTTTAATTCTGTTTTCGAAACAGACGATTTTATCGTAATATTCCCAGCAGCATAATATCTAATTTTAATGTTAATTTTAAGGTAGCCTTCGTCGCGCAGTGGGCGGGTGGCTGTGAAACGAAAGACCGTGGGTTCGATTGCCGCATAAGTGTTTTTGTGACAGACAGATATTTGTTTCGGGTCTGGGTGTTATGGGACCGTAGTCCTTCGTAGTTCTTGATACCCACGATACAGGTTTGACCTAGTGTAGGGTCACTATGTGTGTGACTGTTGTGTATTTATTTATTATAATGTACCAAATAGAAAACAGAAAAACACCATCCTGTATAAATCTAGTCATTCCCTACATCTATTATCATTGAAAAAAAGGAATCGCTTTAAAATATACTTCTTTTTTTAGGCATCCAAATCAGGTAAAGGGTAGTTGTCAAATCATAGAAAAATTATGGAAGATATGAGTTTTTCAGGGCAAAATATGGCATAACCTACAACCCTACCCTATAACCCTTCCTTGGCAGTCGGGTAAATAGGCAGGTATACACTTTCCAGCCAATATTTATCAATTTGAATACACAAATTATTTATTAGGAATAGCTTAAATTGCAAGCAACGTATGGCAATGTCACGTTTCCTCGCCTAAGCAAAAGTGACGCTATCGGCTATGTCGGAAGTCATCTTCTCTTGCCACCGGTGTGAAGTAAGTTTCAACGTGAAAAAATGGCGGCCAACTGTCACCGATTCGCAACAACTTCACGATGTTCCGCACCGTTCACTCTATGCCAACACAAATGAAATTATTATTTTAACCTCTCGTGTCTCAAAAAGATAACGGTGTTCGGAAAAAGATATAAGTAGGGAGTAAATACAAGCGAAAATCAATTTAATTTCCATAACATTAAAGTTAAAAATCGCATGTAAGAACGGCGAGTGTTGCCAGTATCTGTCCGCTTGCCGGCAAGCTAATGATTCATGACTAGTTTATTCCTGACAACGGCACGGTCCATAACGCACACACGTGAATTTTAACTATTTGTAACCAATTATCAGGAACGAAATGTATAGAATATCAAATTAAATTTACCATTGTGTAATCATTATATTGTAACGAATTATCAATTAATCGGCATTGTTCCCATGTAATATAATATCCCAAACAAAGGCGCGTGTAATATTAACACAATGAATATATTGAACATGTAATGATTTGAATATTTCGTTACAAGATGTAAACGTGCCGTGTAAGAATAGACATATCCCAGTAAACGAAGGGTATAAACAAGGTGTTATAGAGATCGGAACACGTTTTTTTTAATTCTGGTATGGCAAAGTGACCAGTGGAGTGTTCCACCTAATGGTAAGCGCAGTGCCGTCCTGTTTGAGTATCAAGTAGCAAGAGACAATCTATCCCTCGCTTCTCAACATATTCATTACACCTTGCCTTCTTTACACTACGCCATGGGCAAGAAGGAGAAGAAGCGGTCGAGGATCTAGTGTCAGAGTACTTAGGAGGCCGCAAAACGGCCAAAGATCCACGACAAAAACTGGATGCACACTGGCTGGTCGCGGAACGCGCAACACTTGCATGTGCCTCTATTGCAGGTTTCCTCACGATGTTTCCCTTCACCGTTAAAGCAAGCGATAATTAACATTGAATACAGACGTAACTTTAGAAAAGTCAGAGACGTACATGCCATTTAGGTTTCGAACATACGACTTTCGTCTTGACAGTCCGTACTACAACCAACTAGGCTATCGCTTGCTTATTAATTTAATTATTTTGAAAAAATATAACTATACTCAAAATTTTCTATAGCTGAAACAACACGGCCTACCTTGGTTACCCGCTATAACATAGACCTAGATTTTTTGGATTATAAATCAAAGTTCAACGCGTAGAAATATCTAGACTCGGAAGCGATTTGTTCTATCGTAAGTCGCATTCGATTGTACGAGTGGATTCTATTGTCGAGGCACCTCACTCCATACTTGCGAGTCTCAGCTCTATATAAAAGTGTAGGGGCGTATTCAGTGACGGATTTGGGGGACATAATTGATTTATTGAAGGTGCTGTTTTTTCTTTAGACTTAAGCTTATACCTTAGTTGAATTTTTAGGTTGTTAACCTACATATACACTCACGTCTGTAATCCCCGAAGGGGTAGGCAGAGGTGTAACCAGTACCCCATCGCCGAATTTCGGTCCCATAATGTCATAGGGGGCGAGTCTATCGCCATACCGGACACCGATTCCAGACTCCGGGCTAATACTGAGAATTTTTAGATAGATAAACCCGATATCACTTTACCCGACCCGAGGATCGAACCCGAAACCTCAGCACAGCAGTCGTAATACATGCGCTTGCATTCGCCAACGAGGCAGTCGAAGATTGTCTCGGTAGCTCAGTTGTATCTGCATACGCGGTATGACTTCTGTGCGTGAGGTCACGGGTTCGATACCACGGTCGGGTAAAATTATATTAGATTTGCGCATGTGGAATTACAACTGCGCCACCGAGGCAGTAGGTTAATAGCATATTACGTCATTAATATGTTACTACCAATAATAATAATATGTTAATACAAATAGTGTTTTTGTTACTGTTATCTTCTGATACGGCAAGTGTTTCAGATAACAAATGATGAAATTATGTTATTCACGAGTTATTTGGATTTTATGTACACGGCTTAAAATAGCAGCATTTTAGCCGTGTCTTGGTCAATTCTTAGGACACACTAAGATACCATATAAAATTCCATAAAATCTTACATAACTTGTAGAGGCGTGACAGATAAAAAGTTTTTTAATTCATAAAAAGTACACCAACTTCAATAAAAAACATATTATGCGTCCCTATAAAATTTGAGGGTTGTCCTTGATTTTCATGAGATCCCATCAGATCCTGACTTGGTGCCAATGGGACCACCTGGGAAGTAAACCCTTTCAAACAAAAAAAGAATTTCTCGAATCGGTCCAGGCGTCTTCGAGTAATCGGGGAACATACGTATAAAAAAAAGATTCCGACGAATTGTTAACCTCCTCCTTTTTGAAGTCGGTTAAAAAGGAGAATATTCGTTACGATGAGCTCTATTATTAGCAGAATAAAACTTAAAAACAAATTAAAAAATCTAGGTGTGATATTTTTTATAAATATTTAAATAAGGAATACCGATAGTATGGGTATTCGAGCCAACAAGCATTTTTTGATCCGCTCCTGTTTGCAGAAAAGAGTCTGCTCGGCTTAATAAATGAAGGTTGCAAAATCCGTGTGATTTTTCAATCGCTTATAACCTCTGACAGCTAAATTAAAGGGGTTCTGCAAATATTTGAGTAAGAGATAATTTTCGTAGATTTTCATAAGAAGGGGTTAAGTTCGCCCCTCGCGAAAATATAGATTGAGTTTTAAGTGCACCTTTTTAACACCCCGTTATATGATAGACCACATTGTTGCCATATTAGACTGTAGGTCTATTGTAGAAAACAAATGAATTACTTTTTTAATTAACCGACTTCAAAAAAGGAGGAGGTTAACAATTCGTCGGAATCATTTTTTTTATGTATGTTACCCGATTACTCGAAGACGCCTGGACCGATTCGAGAAATTCTTTTTTTGTTTAAAAGGGTATAATTCCCAGGTGGTCCCATTGGCACCAAGTCAGGATCTGATGATGGGATCTCAGAAAAATCAAGGGAAACTCACAAATTTTATAGTGACGCATAATTTGTTTTTTATTGAAGTCTGTGTACTTTTTATGAATTAAAAAACTTATACTTTTTTTTAAACATGGTGAAAAAAATCCGATGATATTTAAATTCATAAATGTGCATTAGACCAGTTGGTGGACTAGGGTCTTACTTCTCTGATTGGTAGAAGAAGCCCGACCCAGCAGTGAGATAGTGTAATAGTAACTGAAGCTATCATTATTATATCTATATACTAATTTGTGAATATAGCAGCGATAGCCTAGTTGGTTGCGGTACGGACTGCCAAGACGAAAGTCGTAGGTTCGAAACCCAAGTGGCACACACCTCTGACTTTTCTAAAGTTATGTGTGTATTAAAATGTTAATTATCGCTTGATTTAACGGTGAAGGAAAACATCGTGAGGAAACCTGCATATCTTAGAGTTTTTCGAAGGTATGAGAAGTCTGCCAACCCGCATTAGGCCAGCGTGGTGGACTAAGGCCTAACCCCTCTCATTAGTAGAGGAGGCCCGTGCCCAGCAGTGGGACAATGTTTAATACTATACTAATTTGTAGAGAGAAAACTATGTACCAATTTTTAAGCATATTGCGAGCACCGAGGATTGTGAAATTTGGCACAATTAAAGCTTATATGGAGAATAAGTGCAGAAAGCTAAATTTAACATATAATATGGGCTGCAAGTACATTAAATACCTTCTCATATTTCCATCCCATGGTTGTCAGGCCTAGGCAGAATACCAGCGCCAGGCAGTACTTTACTACCTGGCAAATGCTAAATCTATGGCCTTTTTGGTCATACTCTGGACACAGGTATTCCGAATTGAAGAGTAGCGGGTGTACTTAGGGTCTATAATTGTTTTTTTGTTGTATTAGGTACTCCTTGTGTTTTTTAACCTGTATGTCATCTAAAGTGTTGTTGTGTGACCAAATAATTTTTTTTTTCTTTCTTGAAAAAATCGCCGAGAGCGATAAGACCGCCAATTATACTTTTAATTAATGTTGAGTGCTTCTATTTTGTGTATTTTAAGACCGCCAATTATACTTTTAATTAATATTTTGTGTATTTTTAGTGTACAATAAAGAGTATAAATAAAAAAAATAGAATTTTAAATAAGTTTTTCGAAGGTGTGTTGTGTGAAGTCTACCAATCCACATTAGGCCTGGTGGACTAAGGCACTTACTAGTAGAGGAGACCCGTGCCAAGCAGTGGGACAATGCAGAATACAGGACTATTAAAAAAGAATACACAAAATGTATACTTCACTTTCCTTCATAGCATAATGGCAAGAAAGAAGCGATAATACATCATAAACGTTAGAACCACAGACTGCACACTAGTGTACGTAGGGCAATGGAATCTATACTGTGCCAATATTTGTTTTACCGAACAAGCGATAGCCCGTCAAACAATGACGTCCAAAACCAACAAGACGCCAGGGGAATAAAACATATGCCGAAATTGTGAAGGAAATATGAGATACTAGCTTTTGCCCGCGGCTTAGCCCGCGTGGTAGTTATTTCTGATATAGAGGTATTGCCCGTTTGCAACATTTTTTTCGTAAAAAAGGAGAGACACGCTTGCCCTGTATAAAATTCCAAAAACGCCTTGATATCATCGAAATAACGAAAACAAATTATGTTTCCTCACATAATACTCCTATTATATCATGAGCCCTGATCCCCCGCCATATGGAGATAAGGCGCTTATTTTTCTCCCAAATTTTTTATCCCAACTTCCCTAATGGGCCATAAAAAACTTGGCTCATAAATCACGCTGTTTGCTGTGTATTTAGCTGTGATGTTCAAAACAAACAATAGTTATGTAAGATTTCAAGCTTCGAAAAACATTTATTCAGGGATAGTCAACATATTAGTGTCGTGGATTGACAAAACACTTACAGTAAACCTGTTTTTTAGCAAAGTGGATCACTTACTCTTTTTATTTTATTCTGGCATGGCAATGTTACCACATTGCACGTGATGGTAAGCTCTGTGCAGTCCAGTTAGAGTATCAAGTAGCGAGATACATTAGTGAATACAGATTCAACATTGTCCCACATTCTTATGGGAATTCTCAGGTTTGCAGGTTTCCTCAAGATGTTTTCCTTCACCGTTAAAGCAAGCGATAATTAACATTGAATACACACGTAACTTTAGAAAAGTCAGAGGTGTATGCTAGTTAAGCTGGTCTCGAACATACGACTTTCAAAAGTAGAGAGCATAGATTTTTAATATAAATCATTTGGAAACCTACGAAATTTATTCATGTCTCCAATCCTTAAAAAAATATTATGACACCCTTAAAAAAATTACTTTTATTCCAAAAAATAAAATACACGAACACAGGAAACCTACGCTCCAGCCGCTGTTATATATTAGATCACTGTTCAAATCGTCAAGGTTGTGAGATACAGTGATAAAGAAAAGGGAAATTTATGGAGATGTTGTAAATTAAGAAAAATAAATAAATAACACCCAACAGTCACACAAATAGTACTGACCTCACACTAGGATACGAGTCTTGTGTCGTGGGAATCAAGAACTACAAGGGACTACGGTCCCACAATACCCAGACCTGAAACAAACATTTATGTCAGTGTGAGAATCGAACCTACGGCCTCTTGTTTCACAGCCGACTACTAGCCCAATGCGCCACGGAGGCTCAATTACAAAAAATATTGCTTCAATTGTTGTATAAATTGGAAGATACCTTACAAGCGTTATACATAATTCTTGCATAAGAGAAACCAAGCAATTGGTAACTTCACAGCGTTGTGTAAGCATCTGTTGGTGGTAGGATATTCATATCCGCCCGGATAGCGACCACCGTACACAGGGTGTAAAACCCGCCATAGTGGCTCACGCAAGTGTGTCGCGTTCCGGGATCAGCCAGTGTACATCCGGTTTTTCTCGGGGGTGTAGAGTTGGGGTACGATGTTTGGCCATTTTGCGGCCTTCTGAGTACTCTGACAATAGACCCTCGACCGCTTCTTTACTTTCTTGCCCATGGCGTAGTGTGAAGAAGCAGGCCGGCATGATTGTATTGAGTAGCGGGGGATAGATCATCCCTTGCTACTCGATGCTCTTAATTGGACCGCACTGCGCTTACCATCAGGTGCAGTGGGGACACTTTGCCGTGCCAGGATAAAAAAAAAATGCCAATAAGAAATTTGTATACGAATATTTTTGAATTTCGAATTGAATTAGGCGGGTAATGCCTTGCACTATCAAATGCCGTAAATCTAATGATAATATCTTAGAATTTTCCTGTGAAAAGAGCTGTGCTCTGACTCAGCAGTTTGCGGGACAGTTTTTATAGTAGAGTCAACAAAATCATTTGCTATTTATTCATTAGTAGTTTTTGCGAATCCGACCATGTGATAGTATTTTCTATTTTAGATGCGTGAACAAAAGTACAGAAGACAATCTCGAGATTTGTGCTATAGTTTCGGATGTAATTTTTACAGTTTTTACTTAGAAATACAACTACCGATAAAAACTCGGTCATGATCGGTTCAGCCATTTCGAATAAGCCCGGATAGAAACAGACAATAAATAATTCTATTTCGTGTTTGGCTGTTAGTAATATGCGAAAAACATGTTATTTATAAACTTCTGACAAACGCTATATTTCGATATCATAATGTAATTTGTTTAGTGTTACATTCTAGTGTTTATTATTTCATTTAGTGTTTGTACCATTCTATTCAATAAATAAATTCCCAAATTAAAATGTATTTCCTTAGGTCAGCAAGCAACTAAAACCTAGATGGAAGTGGGACAAACTAAAGTTGTGGGTTAGGTGCCATCTTCAATGTCATACATCAGACTTTTCAAAAGTTTGAAGTATATTCATTGTTAATATATAAAAAAACATTGTTAATCGCTTGCTGTAATGGTGAAGGAAATCATTAAAAAACCTGTACCGAGAATTCTCCATAAGAGATTCAATCTATGTGAATTCTACCAACCCGCATTAGGCCAGCATGGTGGACCTAAGCTTTCTCATCAGTAGAAGGGCCCGTGCCCAGCAGTGGGAGAGTGTATAATATACGGATGTTAATTATTATATGTTTGTGATTACTTAGATTACCCCTTGATTAGACTATGATAAGCTACATAGTATCTGTCTATAACAGGCTTTATGGTATAGTGATCAAGCTGACTATAAAACAAGAGACCACGAGATGACTTGCATCAAGACTTTACTCTAAGCATCAAGACATTAATCTAAGCATCAAGACATTACTCTAAGCATCAAGACATTAATCTAAGCATCAAGACATAACTCTAAGCATCAAGACATTAATCTAAGCATCAAGACATAACTCTAAGCATCAAGACATAACTCTAAGCATCAAGACATTACTCTAAGCATCAAGACATTACTCTAAGCATCAAGACATTACTCTAAGCATCAAGACATTAATCTAAGCATCAAGACATAACTCTAAGCATCAAGACATTACTCTAAGCATCAAGACATTAATCTAAGCATCAAGACATTACTCTAAGCATCAAGACATTACTCTAAGCATCAAGACAATAAATCCATAGACACATTTTTCGATGGGTCTTATTCTATCGTTGTTGTTGTTTTGATGCTGACGTTACAGGTTATCCTAGTGTGGGCTAAGGACTGTCGGCTGTTGGAAAGATGCCTATATTTTTTTGCCTCAGGCAATAAAAACCATAAGTATATTTTGTTATGTCTCCAGTTGACTACAAATAACATGCATTGACAGCCTCAGTGACGCAGCGGGCGAGTAGTCAGTTGTGAAACGAGAGGCCGTGGGTTCGATTCCCACACCGAGATAAATATTTGTGCGACAGACAGATATTTTTTTCGGGTCTGGGTGTTGTGGGACCGTAGTCCCACGTAGTTCTTGATACCCACGATACAGGTTTTACTTAGTGTGGGGTCAGAACTATGTGTGTGACTGTTGGGTGTATTCATTTTATTATTTTATTCAATACAACTGCAAACTAAGAAGCTATTCTGACTGAGCTGGTTAATGGGCACTGTAAAAAATTTACCTTACCCTTTAGTCACATAAAACTGACATATAAGGTGACGTCAGATTGTCATGTCTATCATCAGACGCCAGTGTCAGTGATACTGACATCTGATACTGATGGCACTTCTTCATTCTGGCGTCCATTTACAAAAAGGCCGTTAAAAGACTATTTGATAAATATTTGAATATAATTTTATTATGGGAATATGATGTAGCTATTACCGAGAAATTATGGTGCTATTTATTTTAAAAAATCTACCAAAATTCGTATCACTCTGAGATGACATGAAATTATCGTTCTATTTTATTGTTCCAAATCGTAGTCAAAGCGCGTCTAGACATTGGATTAGATGACCTAAACAATCTAATCTATTTAAATCATTGGATAACTTAATAATCTAAAGAAGACGTCTCCTTTCAAGATAATATCATTTTTCAATATCACAACAAAAATATCCGAAATAAACAGTTAATTTTCCCGCCAGACCGTACTTTAGAAATACGCTTCGGGATTAAATTTTATCCACTTTTGTAATCCAATTTATTGGATCCACGAGATATCTTGAGAACTTATTCGGCTATGCTATATTTACCTGCGAGGGATAAACTTGTAGATGGATGACTATCCAAATACGTTATGGAGACGGCAAACGGGGAAACAGGTAACCTTATAGTCACACTAACAACGAACTTTAGCTGGTGGTAGGCACGGGGTGTAAAACCCGCCATAGAGGAACACGCAAGTATGTCGCGTTCCGGGATTAGCGAGTGTACATCCGGTTTTTGTCGGGGATCTAGAGCTGGGGTACGATGTTTGGCCATGTTGCGGCCTTCTGAATACTCTGACACTAGACACTCCACCGCTTTTTCATCTCCTTGCTCCATGATACATTGTCGCTCGCTACTTGATACTCTAACTGGACTGTGCTTACGATCAGGCGCAGTGTAGTCATTTTGCCGTTCCATAAAAAACAATTAGGTGCGTTACGAATATGTCATGAAATAAATGGCGTCAACGCAGAGTAAATTTTTAAGGCTTCTCGCAATCTTACGAGCTCCACGAATTGCAGACAAGCGAGGGTTTGATGCTGGGTAACTTCGCGTATATTTCAATCGATATACAAAAGGAGAAGGGTTCTCGATTCGTCTGTATCTTGTCTATATAACGCGATAAATTATGACTTGAATTACAATGCCTCGGTGGTGCAGTTGTAATTACGCATGCGTTACGACTTCTGTGCTGAGGTCTCGGGTTCGATCCCCGGTTCGGGTAAAGTGATATTAGGGTTTTTTTCTCGAAATTCTCAGTATTAGTCCGGAGTCTGGAACCTGTGCCCGGTATGGCGATAGGTTCGATTGTAGATTATGGGACCGAAATACGGCGAAAGTGGGTGCATTAGTTACATCTCTGCCTACCCCTTCGAGGATTACAGGCAGTGTATATGTATGTTGAATTTCAATGATATTGATATGAAACCGCCATAAGACTAACAGAACTAAATTAACAGCATTATATTTAAATAAACAGAAAATAAGATGTTACTATGGTTTCTTATTTATGCGAATGTTGCAAAGTGTAATAAACTAATTATGCGGTATCACAGGGTGGCGCTCGCCTCGCGACCATGTAGACTGTAAAGCTTTCGAAACTTCGGGACTAATAAAAAAAAGTATTTTAATTCATAAAAGTACACAAACTTCAATAAAAAACAAATTATGCGTCGAATAAATTATAATTTTTCTGAGATCCCATCATCAGATCCTGACTTGGTGCCAATGGGACCACCTGGGACGTATACCATTTTAAACAAAAAAAGAATTTCTCGAATCGGTCCAGGCGCCTTCGAGTAATAGGAGAACATACATAAAAATAAGATTCCGACGAATTGTGAACCTTCTCCTTTTTTAAAGTCGGTTAAAAAGTAAAATAAACCGCAATCAGATCCGTAAAATTAGTTTTATTTATAAACAAGGTCATCTATCAAAATACTCTTGTTACTCAATAAGAAGATGATAACAATAAACAAATTTGCTTTGTTTATTTCATTATTTCTATTCAGGTTATAGGTTTTGGATTTATTACTCTTTGAATTACAATTATTTTTCCATAATCAGGTTACAATTTTTTAACATAAATAATAACTTACAATTCCATTTGCTGCTAATAGAAATACTATAAATTATTTTAATAAACATCCAAAGGTCTAGTAAAGTAAGTCTTTTTGGTTTATTGGAAGTTTTAGTACCGCAGTAATGTAACGAAATATGTGTAGAATCGAATTGAACAAAGGTGCTCGTAAATTGGTTGACAGCACTAGGATTTGCGTTCTTAAATGTCTTCCACTGCGGTTGAAGATACGGACCGCTATTTTGTTGGCGTCCTACTTTATTGAATCCCGGCTGTCGAGACTGTCAGTAGCTTGGGGGTAAAGAGTAATAAATACACATCAGCACATATCCTATTTTTTCTAGACAGGCCGACAAACGAGCAAGTAAGTCACTTGACGAGCGATCCCCACTCACATTACTAGAATTGTGTTTTTCACAGATGTGACGTATTTTTTAAACATACATATACTTATACATATACACTCACGCCTGTAATCCCCGAAGGGGTAGGCAGAGGTGTAACCAGTAAACCCACTTTTCGCTGAATTTCGGTCCCATAATGTGATAGGGTGCGAGCCTATCGCCATACGGGGCACAATTCCAAGCTCCAGGCTGATACTGAGTATTTCTAGTTATAAAAACCCAATATCACTTTACCTGACCCGGGGATTGTACCCGAGACCTCAGCACAGAGATAGATATTAGATTTTCCAAGATATGCGAAGCCTATCAACCCCTACCAACCCCCATTATGGCAGTGTGGTGGACTAAAGCTATAACGTTCTAGCACAATACAGGACATATTAAACCCGACCAATGTAATAGCAATAATTTATCAAATACCCAAAAAATGTGCGATGAAAGAGCGCATTGTTTGGCCTCAAAAAGTCGTGATATAATTCTGGTCGCTCTGTCATTCCTGCCCCCAACATTATGTGGGAGAGCATTTTCTGGCCGATGCTTAGGCGGATATGGGATGCGGTTTGGTTGGAGTTAAAAGCTATTGGCGATTGGATGAATAAAACAGTACGGCGTATGACAACAGTGACTGCCTCCGTGGCGCGTGGTGAGCAGCCGGCTGTGAAACGTGAGGCCGTGGGTTCAATTCCCGCATCGAGACAAATGTTTGTGTGGTTAGATTTGATACCCACGATACAGGTTTGACCTAGTGTGGGGTGAGAGCTATGTGCATAACGGTTGGGTGTTATTTATTATTATAATTATGATTAGCACAAGATTTTAGTTTGACTTGGATGTAAGACGTTGGGTAACATGGGCTATCGTACCCGCGATAGAAGATAAAATGTTGATACCCATGAATAGGGTAGTTAACACTATTTTTTTAAATTAATTTTATCATCAAGTTACATTACCTAAAACCTATTATCGATAGAATTTTATGAAACCGAACATAAATAAATTAGACGCCTTTTAAATCTGCTGGAAGGGGTCATTATATTAAATGACAGTAAAAGGATGCATGATATGTCCTGTGACGTCACGGTTTTCAGAATGGCCGTTGTGCGAGGGAGATAGTAATATGTTCCCACTACGCAACCATTTTTGCTCATACTAATATTTAAAATAAATATTATGACCTCAATTTTCAAGCAATTTTGTTTTCGCAAAAGGGTTTCTTTTGCGTATTATGTTCGCTTGCATATCGAACAATGTACAAAATTAAACACAAGAAACTACCCTAACACTAAACCTACCTACCTAAACTACCCTATTATGATAGATTTTCGGTCTTAAAACAACGGATATCGTGAACAATGATAGTGGATCAAACATTTGTTTGAGTGCGGGGATCGGAGTCGAGGTCTCTCGTTTAACAGCTGATTATGCATCCACTGCGTCATCGTTTTTTTCTTTCTATATCCTGGCATGGCAAAGTGACAGCATTTGCTTTCATGCATGGCTGACTTTTGATATATTTTTTTTTATATCGTAGTCCGACAAATGAGCCAGTGGGTCACCTGATGTTAAGTGATCTCCACCGCCCATGAACATCTACAATACCGAAAGTATCATGTATGCGCTGTCGGCCTTAAAGGACAGGAATAGGGTTTAGGGAAGGGAAGGGGGAATCTGGGCCTCCGGATATCTCACTTACCATACGAAACGCGACAGTAAACTGTCACTTTACGTTGGTTTTCTGTGAGACAGTGGTACTACCTCAGTCGAGCCGGCCCATTCATGCTGTAGACAAATATGTCTACAGCGTGGCTCTACCACTTCAAAAAGAAGAAGTACTAGTTTTGATTACAGCTATCAATGTGACAACTCATTTTACGTAGTGTGCCAAAAAAGTAAGGTATGAAATCGAATCCATAATTACATGACTCTTAAAGGACATCATAAAAGTACATCCGCCTCAATCCAGCATATTTCAAAGATTTGAGTCTATGTTTGCCGGAGTCTATATTTCCCGAAAATTATAACCTGGAAATCTTCAAATCAAGAGGCTTCTAGGCAAGCGTCCTCCACCGTAGACCACATCATCACTTACCATCAGGCGAGATAGTGGTCAAACGCAAGCCTATCACGATTAATAAATAACAATAAAGATAAGTAACCCGCTACATTCCTCCAGTTAAAACCATAACTTCATATTATGATGATATTCTATGGTATGGTTTCAATACACGTTTAGATAATGGCATCGATTTATTTTACATCCTTTAGGGCTGCCCCGACATTTGACAAGGTTCATCATTTGACAGGGCTGCCTAACATTCAGCTTGTTACGCGGCCTCATTCATTTTCCCGAATTTATCGGTTGGGTTGGAGACAAAAAGGTCTTAGTATTCTTAGGTTCCGTTTTATGAGTTTATTTCGGGTCCTTTGATTGACACTTGGTTGTGTTGTTGTGTCTTTTTGACCCTGATATATTTTGTGTTATTTTAAATCGAGAAGTGGTCATGTAATTTTGACTCTCAACAAAATGAGAAATAGAAATAAGATGGTTTGAGTACGGACTGCTAAGGCGTAGTGGTACGTTCGAAACCAGTCCCAATGGTATACTATGAGTTTTCGAAGCTACGTATCTAATAATAATATAATAATACAAGCCCTGTATTAAACATTGTCCCACTGCTGGGCACGGGCCTCCTCTACTAATGAGAGGGGTTAGGCCGTAGTCCACCACGCTGGCCTAATGCGGGTTGGCAGACTTCTCTTACCTTCGAAAAATTCTCAGATATTCAGGTTTCCTCACGATGTTTTCCTTCACCGTCAAAGCAAGCGATAATTAACATTTTAATACACACTGTGTATGCCACTTGGGTTTCGAACCTACGATCGACTTTCGTCTTGACAGTCCGTACCGCAACCAACTAGGCTATCGCTGCTTATGTATGTAGTCATTGGTAATTATTATCGCTTGCTTTAACGAAGAAAACATCGTGAAGAAACCTGCACTGATAATTTCCTTAAAGAAATTCAAAGGTATGTGAAGTCTACCAACCTGCTGATCGACAAAGGTCTGACTCGAACTGAGTAGAAGAGGCTTGTGGCCAGCACTAAGACAGTGTTTAATACAGGCCTGAAATTATTAACATATTGTAAACATCAAAATCCACCGCGTTTCGTTTCATAATCAGATTCTAAGGCCAAGGTGTAAAAAATAGGCCAATAATGACCTCAAAAAAAATCACTTGGTGAGGCCTTTTGAGTGCTCTGTCACTAGACCTTCGACCACTTCTTCACCTTCTTGCCCATGGCGTAGTGTGAAGAGGCAGGCCGGCATGATTGTGTTGAGTAGCGGTGGATAGATTATCTGTCGCTACTCGATACTCTAATTGGACGGCACTGCGTTTACCATCAGGTGCAGTGTGGTCACTTTGCTGTGCCATGATATAAAAAAATATTCTCTGTAATGAAGTCACTTTTAAATTTCCTAACACTTCATTTATGGATATTAATGAAATTAAAAAGTAAATTGGAAAGCAATCATAATGTATCATCGTGGTAAAAGCAAAAAGCCGAAGACCCATCGGCCCCACCGGTGAAGCATTGTGACGTATATTTAAAAGCCGTGTGCACATCGCACGCATTTGGCGCCGTGCCAGAAAGATCTCACAACACTGCCATCTTGTGTTTATTCAAGCCTATTGGATATTTATGCAGGAAGGAGCCATTTTTAGTGCAAAGGTGTAAATTTATTCAGCCAATGCCAATATACGTCGACGTGATATTTTTATTACTTTAGTCAATAAGTTGTTTTTGTAATTAGAATGATAAATCTGCCCAAAACAAGGTGATTAGTCATTCCAATCTGGTGGAAGAGGCATTTGTCAAATTTTGGAGAGGTTGCTCAATATGATCAGTAAGGACCGACTGCTTTAAGAAATCAAGATTTTTATCACTCTCACGACGGTCATGTGCGGCACTAGGTCTTGTAATGAGTTCTATTTCACAATATTTCAATAAGGCAACTTAACATACATTGAGCTGCTCTAATCTAAGGTAATTAAACTTAAATCGTATATATTATATGACCTATGATTATAACTATATGACCAAATATTGTTAATCGGTGTGAAAAGAGCAACGCTATAGTTTCTTGCCCGTTCTTCTCTAGCGAGACTGCATTCCGAACTGGCGGTAGAGTGAAAAAATTGATTGAATCTAAATGATGTATAACATTTTATGGATTCAATAAATATTTGATTTTGATTTTTGATCCATGACTTCAACAACCCGGGATGGTCATTGCGTGATAGTGAAAATTTACACTACTCACTCTTTGCTCCTGCCATATTTAAAATAACGACTTCTTTATAGATAGTGCAGTGAAACGTTTTTTTAGATTTTTTCAAATCTTTATTACTTTCTTAAACCCTATATCTTTCCTCTAAGGCAGATTATATATCCAACATTCTTCTGGTATTGTGGATATTACGGGATCGTGGTCACTTATCACCATTTAATTTGCTCCTTTGCCTATCTCTGCTTTAAACAGCTAATACCACTCAATCAAACTTACCATCAAGCTATCTTTTTAAATCTAAACAAAACACCTCACCACCTTCAGAACAAGCGTTAATTAGAAACCCTGATTGTGCCAAAACTGATTGAGGTCGATTGAATCCTCTTGTTTGGCCCAATTAATACCGAGTAATTCGAATTGATTTGAATTTATTAGGTTGGTTAATTTGAATTGTTTTAGTTTAATTTGTTTATTTTAGGGATAGTTGTGAAGGCATTGATCAACCAGGAAGTGAAATCACGATTCTAAGGCTGGCTGGTAATTCAATAATCGACAATTTCAGAGGATTGTTTGGATTAACTCAAACACGCTACAAGTTGGAATGTCTTCCTCAACATCTTATGGATAGTATTGAAGAGTATAATTGGCAAGTTTTCTTTCGCAAGCATGTTTGCGGAATCATCTATATTTCCAATACGAGTCAGGAACCTTCTAGAAAAGGCCTGTTCCTCTAAAGGCGACAACGCACAGACGAATCCTATTGTTAAATATTCGTTTTGTGTCTGGGTGTTGTGAGATCGAAAGTCTTCCAAAGTTCCTGATTACCACGATACAAGATTCGTATCTTAGTGTCAGGTCAGGAATATGTCTGTGACTGTTATTTATTATTGTAGGTGTTTATTGGGGCCAGTGATGACTATTTCGTGACCCATCTGCTCGTTTGTTTCCTCTTCCACAAAGAAGTTTCATGCCTTGTCAATCGTTTACTGTTGGCTTACTTGCAGTTGAAAAGCACCAGTCATCATGTTGTCTACAGCACAAATAAGCTAGATCAACTATGTTTTCCTTCACCGTTAAAGCAAGCGATAACTAACAATGAATACACACGTAACTTTAGAAAAGTCAGAGGTGTATGCCAATTAGGCTGGTCTCGAACATACGAGTTTCGACTTGACAGTCCGTAATGCAACCAAGTAGGCTATCGCTGCTTGGAAATAAATACAAAATCATTATAAATTGTCACATTGCTATAACTCAGACTCTCGAAACCTCTCCTTCTATTGCTTTTAGTTTGATCACAGCGCTAATTGACTACTTACTATAATATATTCCACTCAAAGGAAGAATCATCCAATGTATTTCATTATTAAAATAAAACAACTCACTGAATTCACATCGTTAATTCTAAAAGGCGTTAACAACCTAAGTTATTCACATAAAAGAAGTCCCTTTTGATCTTAGAGAACCCGTAATTAGACGTTTCCCGGGCACTTGCGGGACCTCAGAGGAGATGATCCTGCTAATGAGCGCAAGTTCGGGTTGATTGTCTGGAATTTCGGAACGCATTAACACTTGCGCCATGGGATTCACTACTGATTTGTTATTTAAAAAGCCTCCTTATTAATAAATAAATACACCCAACAGTCACACACTAGGTTAAACCCGTATCGTGGGTATCAAGAACTACGAGGGACTAGTCCCACAACAGCGAGACACGAAACAAATATCTGTCTGTCACGCAAACATTTTTTCTCGGTGCGGAATTCGAACCCACGGCCTCTCGTTTTACAGCAGGCTACTCTACTATATTATACTATTTTCGTTATCAAATAGTTGTTATTTCTTTTTGTGTTTCTATTAACCCGTACCATTAAAAGAAGGCCTATACCCTGAAACACATAAAGGGCTGATTTGAATAATTATATAATTGGTGGAAATTCTCACTTTTTAACCGATCTAAAAGTGAGCTTGATAATCTGCAGTATATTTCCTAAAAGTCCGTTAAGTAAATAAAATTAATTTGGAGATAAATAATAAAAAAATAACACCCAACAGTCACACACATAGCCCGACCCTACACTAAGATATGAGTCTTGTGTTGTGGGTATCAGGGACTGTGAGAGACTTTCGGTCTCACAATACCCAGACCCCGGACACAAGTATCTGTCTGTCACACAAATATTTGTTCCGGTGTGGAAATCGAACCCACGACCTCTCGTTTCACAGCTACTCGCCAACTGCGCCACGGAGGCTGCTAATCGGTATATATAAAAGAAGAAACTGACTGACTGACTGATCGATCAACGTACAGCCTAAACGGCTGGGGTTAGAGACTTGAAATTTTGACAGTAGGTACCTTTTATGACGTAGGCATCCACTAAGGAAGGGTTTTTGGATATACCATCCCTAAGGGGGTAAAATAGGGGATGAAAGTTTGTATGAAAATCCGTCATTTTTGAAGTTAAATTCATGAAAATTAGTATTTGGCCTTTTAGTTAAAAATGAAAAATACATGTTTCAGGATTTTTGAAAATTCCGCCACTAAGGGGGTAAAATAGGAGATGAAAATCCGTCATTTTTTAAGTTAAACGCATGAGTATTTTGTATTGTATACTTTTTCTCCCAAACATGACCTCCACGCGGGCGGAGCCGCGAGCAACAGCTAGTAATAGATATTGAATCACGTGATATTAGGTCTCTAGAAATTATGTAGCTGTGTTTGTGTCTTTAGATCCAATAACTTAAAATAGATAGGAAAATATGACCCAGACTGATCGGTAGAGAAAAAGATGCTTTATTACTTAGTCTATATAATTCAAATTTGTTTAAATGTCGTTTATCGGCCTTTTATATTGGAAAAAATAATTTACCACATTTATGTCTAACATACCGTTTTATCACAACGTGATTAAAGTGAGTTTCATATAGAATTTTTGAAAACTTTTCTTGGAAAGGTACTAATGATAAATACGCCGCAAGGGATTTTTATATTATTACAAAATTATTGAAAATTTGTACGCAAAAACATAAAAGTATGGAAACAGTGCTTCTACTACGAATTTCAAACTCGAACGCACTTCACATTTACGGTAGACAGCGGCTTTGCAGTGCCCTGGCATTGCAGAAGTCTATGGGCGGCGGTGACTACTCACCATCAAATGGCCCGTGTGCTCTATCAAGGCACTAAAAAAACAAAAACATAGAGACGGAACAACTTTTAATGACCATTTTATTTTATTTTGCATGGATTATTTTTAGCTGGCCATCGTTGCCAAAGTAATGATAAATGATACTTGTAAATAAATAAATAATTTTAATATGCATGCCAAAATAAAATATAATAATACTAGCCCTGTATTAGACATTGTCCCTCTGCTGGGCATGGGCCTCCACTACTAATGAGAGTAGGCCTTAGTCCGACACGCTGGCCTAATGCGGGTTGGTAGACTTCGCACATACCTTCGAAACTCTCAGGTATGCAGGTTTCCTCACGATGTTTTCCTTCACCGCTGCCAAAAAACCAGCTAATTTAAAATTAATAATTATCATACTCTATAATGTTTATTTATGCCTTGATTTGTATAATCTAGACTTCTAACTTTTTTGTCGAACTAAAAACAAAATACACCGTATCGTGGGTCTAAATCAAAACACCCACACAAATCGATGATACCCGCTTCATTAGGGTTGTTATTGGACCCTCGGTGGGTCCACTTATTTAAATAAAGGTCCGTTGTTTAGAGGTCTAAATTAACTGATATTCAGGGGCTTTTTGTACCTGGTTATAGTAATTCCTATTTTATATTAACTGAATGTGAAAAGAGGACCTTTTGAGATTGTTAATCTGTATATATAAAAGAAGAAACTGACTGACTGACTGACTGACTGACTGACTGACTGACTGATCGATCAACGCACAGCCTAAACGGCTGGGGTTAGAGACTTGAAATTTTGACAGTAGGTACCTTTTATCACGTAGGCATCCACTAAGGAAGGGTTTTTGGAAATACCACCCCTAAGGGGGTAAAATAGGGGATGAAAGTTTGTATGAAAATCCGTCATTTTTGAAGATAAATTCATGAAAATTAGTATTTGGCATTTTAGTTAAAAATAAAAAATATATGTTTCAGGATTTTTGGAAATTCCGCCCCTAAGGGGGTAAAATAAGGTATGAAAGTTTGTATGAAAATCCGTCATTTTTAAGTTAAACACATGAATATTGGTATTTTGTATTGTATACTTTTTCTCCCAAACATGACCTCCACGCGGGCGGAGCCGCGAGCAACAGCTAGTATTTTATATGCGGTTTGTATTTAGGTTCGCATATTTAATAGAAATTACATTTAAGGGTACAAATAAAGAAAGACTCCAAAAATAACTGATTTAAATTGTATGTAATTCTTCTTCTTCTTCAGGTGCCTCTCCAATTACTGAAGGTTGGCCATCAACTCCGAATATTTATCTCTGTCCCTTGCAAGGCGGAACAACTCTGCAGTATTCTTGACTCCAGTCCACTCCCGAATATTCCTGAGGCACGACTTAATTTGACTTAAATTGTATGTAATTAATTGATATAAATGTAACCAATTATTTTTTGGTTTTTAGTTTCTAGGTGATTTTCTAATGGTGTTCTTTAATTTGTTTGTTTGTGTCTGGGTTTTTTTAAATGCGGTTTTATTTTTATTTATATATATACATAGGGCTGCAATAGTCGCCAAGTGACTCAAAGCCCCTATAAAATAAAGATAAAAAATTATCATAATCTCTCTCTGAGCAATTTTAAAAATTGTTCTCAAAAAAACCTTTAAACATTTCCTGCCTCACTGTTGTATAGACATGACATGAAATGGGAGGAAAAACAATGGGGAACCAGTCGGAACGCGGACAATCGTGCTCCGGACGACTGTAGCGACCTCAATACACCAGTTGAATAGAAACTCCGCTGACTTTAATACATCAACGCCTGGGATTGGCTATCAACTAATTGAGTAGCTCGTGCATTACTTTGCACATTATGCAACAAAAATTAATAATTACTATCCCTTTATTAAATATTGTATTGATATATCCAAATTGTAGTTATTTAAAAGACTGTGTAAATTACATGGATTTTTGTAACTATAATTTTATTGTTGCAACACTTGGCATGGGTTTTTTCTTGTAAAAATATGGTGGTTACAATGTTGTTACGACAAATAAATAAATAAATTTTCCCACAGGGCACGGGGCTCCTCTACTAATGAGAGTGGTTAGGCCTTAGTAAGGTCTTAGTCATGCGGGTTTCCTCACGATGTTGTCCTTCACCGTTAAAGCAAGCGATAATTAACAATGAATATACACGATACGACTTTCGTCTTGACAGTCCGTACTGCAACCAACTAGGCTATCGCTGCTAACAAAAATGAATACGTAGATAAAACTTGTAACAATAGATTTAATCAAAATGAAACCGTAATTATTTTTGACAGCGGTCGAGAAGCTGTGAAACGAGAAGCTGTGGGTTCGATTCCCGCGCTAAGACAAATGTTTGCCTAACAGATATTTGTTTCGGGTCTGGGTGTTGTGGACCCGCTGTTCCTCGTAGTTGTTGATACCCATGACACAGGTTTGACCTAGCGTGGGGTCAGGACTGTGTGTGTGTCTAATGTGTATTTATTGTTGTTTACAATTTGATTAATATTCAAAAAAGGAACACTGTTTGAAATAATATCTCCGTACAACGGAACTACATTATTAAGCTTCTCCATCTGACATGCGTATTAGGATTCCTCTATCGGAACTGTAAACCCTATCATAGCCATACATCACGGCAATTGACCATCCCGTGATTTACACATCGATAGTCTGTCTCATTCTCTCTCACACTTTAAGTATCTTATCCGTCTCCCTCTTATCTCCCATTTCCAGATTCCAGAAATATCAGTACACGATCAAACCCCAATTTGGAGGCGTCGCCATCGATCTTGTAGTGTTCTGTTCGACAGCAGTTTAAGTAAAGCCGTCTCCACACTTGATAGATCAGCTCCTATATTAATGTTCCGATTATGAATTGTGGTTTATTCTTTTTTAAATTGATAGCTGCCAGTTCTATGTTACGTCATCGGATTTTTTTTTTGGTTATTGATCATAGGTTTTGTACATTGGCCAGTATCAAGTAATTTTTCTTGTTTTATACAATTCAAATAAGTCAATGTCACTGTGTAGCTTCCGTAAAATGGTGATGACTTAACCGGAGGCTTATTCTCACAAATATTATGAATATTGTAATTTTCAAAATCAGATTTCTTTACATGCAATTAATTTCAATATTCCGCTTATTTTCAATAAGTTTATTTATTCTGATGAAAATAAGGCAAATTAGCACTTACGAAAATTCCATACTGTTCAAACAAACCACGCATCAAAGTTCTAAATAGATTGTCATCTAAATTAAATCTATATATTTCAATCTGACAAAGGTCAGAGACCAAGACTGCCAACTTTTTTTTATATACACTGACGTTATCATTGCGGTGCGTATTAAGCATCGATTTAGTAGTATTAGGTTAGTGCGTGTCGGCTCGTTGTCAAATACATTACGCCAGATTTCTGTACAGGAAGTGATAGGACATACGATGGCCTATAAGTCTTTAGTCTGTATTATAAGGACACCAAACGCCGTATCTAAAATCATCTAAGTAAATAAATTGACATAACATTCAAACACATCTGACCTAATAAACATAGGCAAATAGGTTATGGTTTAAAAGAAAACGAAAGAGAGAAGAAAAATAGATGTTCGAGAGAGGGATTTCTCCATCAAAACAAAGTGAAATGAATAATGTTTATAATTTCTAAAGTTTACATAGTGGTTATTTAACACAGAACACTAGCCATCTTTTTTGTCGCAAGTTAAGTTTCTAAAGTTAGTTTTCATTGAGTCTGCACTGCAGCACGTTTCGTAGACGTCATAGGGCAAAAACTAAGCCGCGTCGCGCTGGTTGGACGTTCGTTCCGGCGCACACGCAGAGGCTCACGCCATTGGACGATTGCTGTGACGCAGCCGCGCTCACGGCGAACGCGCCATAGAGAACGTGGCGTAGACATCCTCACGCCGTTGAAAGCTCTGCCTTTCAAGCGCTGTCAGTGTTAGGTAGGAGGCACAATTTCGTGATGGCCCGTCGAACCACACCACGAGCTGTGATAATGTCAGCCACTCGAGGGACTCCATCGCCGCCAGGAAACAGCTTACAAACTCTTCCAAGACGCCAGCACAGGGGAGGCGTGTTATCTTCTTTGATGAGGACCAGATCGTCAAGTTTTAAGTCTCTGCATCTCTCACGCCACTTGGTTCTTTGTTGAAGTTCAGATACATACTCTGACGACCACCTACGCCAGAAATGCTGTTTCACCTGCTCCAAACGTTCATAGCGATTTAGCCTATTCGTATTTACGTCCACGTACATTTTGTCAGGAAGCGCAGTCAACGGTCTACCAATTAGGAAATGGGCAGGAGTGAGAGGTTGAAAATCATTAGGAGAAGGACTTAGAGGACATAGGGGTCGGCTGTTTAATATAGCTTCTATGTGTGCAAATATTGAGGTCAGTTCCTCAAAGGTTAGATGAGATTGACCAAGAGTTCGCACAAGGTGAAATTTAGCTGATTTGACACCAGCTTCTGCCAACCCGTTAAAATGAGGTGCGTACACCGGGGAAAATCGGAAATCAATCCCTTGATTAGCAGCAAAGTCACAAATAGAGTTACTATTAGAATTCAAAAAATTACCGAGTTCCTTTGCGGCAGCTACAAAATTGCGCCCATTGTCACAATAGACAGTCTTAGGTATGCCCCTACGAGAAATAAATCGTTTTAATGTAAGAATAAAAGCATCTTTACTGAGTTCACTTACCAACTCCAAATGGATACACTTATATCTAAAACATACAAAAATGCAAAGATAGGCTTTAGTTATTTTACACCCTCTACCCTTTCGGTCTGTGATCAAAAAGGGACCAGCAAAGTCAACTCCTACTGTACAGAAGGGAAAATCTGGGTTAACTCGATCGCTGGGCAAGTTACCCATTATATTGGACATGGTTTCACCCTTGAATCGCTGACAGACGTAACAATTTTTTCACAATGTCTCTAGCTAGTTTGCGTCCTCCTAAAGGCCAATATCGATCGCGAACCGAGGCAAGTAGATGCTGAGGCCCAGAATGTAATAGTCGTAGATGTTCACGTTGGAAGATGAGCTTGGTTAAGTCATGATTGGCCTTTAATAGTATGGGATGCTTTTTTGTGTAAGAATATACTGACGTACCTATACGTCCTCCTACACGAAGTATTGATTGATTGTCGAGAAAAGGATTCAATGCACATAGAGGATCCTTGGCCTTCAGAGGCTTTTTTAATTGTATTGAACTAATCTCAGTAGGGAAGGACTCGATTTGAGCCAGTTTAGTAAGAGCTGTTAGGGACCTTTCTAGCTCGTGCGTTTGTAAACATCCTATTACTTTGGATAGAGGATGTTTACAGTTGTGCAAAAATCTAAATACCCACGCATATGTCCTTTGTAAAGCAGATAATTTGGAAAAATTCTTGAAGATTGAATTTGCATCGGCAGGTAAATTCTTATCTATCAAGGCGGGCATTGCTTTCATCTCTGGTAAGTCTATCTTTTCGCTCAAAAGATCCGGCCAGTTCGACTCTGGCAGCTTGAGAAAGGGTGGTCCGTGCCACCATAGTTCTGAATTAACTACTTCCTGAGGATCTACTCCTCGTGAAGCAAGATCTGCTGGATTTTCAGCGGTTGGCACGTGACGCCATGACGCAGGATCAGTGAGTTCGCAAATGGATGCGATTCTGTTTGCTACAAAAGTTTTTGTTTTATGAGGCGACTTTAGCCAGCTAAGCACCACGCTAGAGTCAGTCCAAAATACTTGCCGAACTACTGACTGCCTCAAAGCTGCAATAACAGCATGACTCAATCTTGCACCAAGCAGAGCACCGCATAGTTCTAAGCGAGGAATAGTGCATGCTTTAAGAGGAGCCACACGCGCCTTAGAACATAGTAGATTGACTTGTACTCTATCTTTAGCGTGCAAGGACCTTATGTAGATGCAGCTACCATAAGCCTTTTGGGAAGCGTCACAAAAGCAATGAAGTTCGACATGACACGACTCATTGGTAAGTACATATCTAGGTATTTTTAGAACAGATAGAGTATTTATTTGGCGATAAAAACTTTGCCAAGATACATTAATGTGATCTGGCACTGGCTCATCCCAGTCCAGCTTTGCACACCACAACGATTGAAGTAATATTTTAGCCTTTATAGTACATAGAGATAGTAGCCCAAGTGGGTCAAATATTTTAAAAATTGTGGAAAGAATTATCCTTTTAGTGCATTGTGACTCAGCAGAATAGTAAAGAAGAAAATGGATTTGATCTGTTGTAGGTGTCCAACCAATACCTAGAGTACTAGTGGCATTACTGATGATTACATTGGAATTATCGTTGTTAATTGGATGTGAAAGCAAAAGATTAGGTAGATTTGACCGATATTTTCTTAAAAGAAAACATCCTTTAGAAAGCTCTTTGGAGACTGATTGCTGAATATGACGAAGTTCATCTTCAGTATCAGCGCCTGTTAATAGATCATCACAATAAAAATCTCCTTGAATTATAGTTTTTATTTTAGTACTTTCGCTCTCCTCACCAATCTGCCAAATGCTTCTAGTGGTGAGAAAGCTTGCACTAGCAAATCCGTAGGTGACAGTATTAAGTCTTAAAGTTCGAAGTGGCTCGTATTCATTAGTGCGCCACAGTATGAGTTGCAGATTCCGATCAGACTCCCTTACAAGGACCTGTCGGTACATTTTCTCTATGTCTCCAGACAGAACGTATTTATAAGAACGAAAACGCAACAGAATGTTGAACAAGGTGTCCTGAATAGTAGGACCCACCATTTGTAAATCATTAACAGATAAGCCAGAAGAGGTAGGATTTGAAGCATTGAATACTACTCTGAGTTTTGTGGACTCACTTTTGTCCTTTAGAACAGGATGGTGAGGAAGAAAATAAGATCCTGGTGGATTTGACTCAGTTGACTCTGATAAATGACCAAGATCAGCATACTCTTTTATAAAGTTAGAATAATGTTCTTTAAGTGTTGGATTTTTTGTAAAGCGGCCTTCTAAATTAAAAAACCGTTTTTTTGCAGCATTGTAGGATTGCCCAAGGCAATCTTGGTTATCTTTTAGAGGGAGTCCCACACAAAAACGTCCATCTTTATCTCTTGTAGTGTTGGTAAGATAATGCTTTTCACAAAGCTTCTCTTCCTCTGAATAGGCCTGGGAGCAGGGCACACTCTCTAATGTCCAAAACTTAGACAATTCTAAATCAGTGTTGCAAAAGTTGTCTTGTTTTAAAAGAAAATTGCATATTATTGGTTTAGCAGAATTTGGTTGGCAAATATTGTTTATAGTAGGCATAGGGCCTGATATAAGCCACCCTAGTTTGGAGCTCCGCAGATTAGGTTTATTTGTTCCTAAAGAATGCTGTTTGTTGCCTATTAGATCCCAGAACAAATCACACCCAATTAGCATTTGTACTGGAGAAGGCTCATTAAAATAGGGGTCAGCTAGGTCAAAGCCATTCAGGTTTAGGCACTTGATATCTAAAGGAATCTTGGGTACATCATCGGTTATAGACTTTAGAACTAGGCACATCATTGAAACTTGGAATGATGAAGTATTAGAATGTAATTGAACAGCACACCGGTCTGTGTTCAATTTTAGGGGGTTGTTACCAATAGCTACAATGCTGACATTTGATGGCTGAGAGGTCAATTTTAATTTTAGTTTTATTTCTTCAGAAATAAATGATAGTTGACTCCCGCTGTCAAGCAGAGCTCTAGCGCTAATGGATTCATGGGTTTCTGGATTTGTTAGTCGCACAATGGCAGTGCAAAGCAAAACTTCAGAAGAAGTGAATGTAGGCATAACAATGGAAGTATTGGTGCTTTGATTTGGTGTTCCTCCATCACTAGGGGTGGAGTGAAGCAAAGTATTGTGTCTCTTTTTACAAGACCGACAAGTGCCAGGTAGTTTGCAAGTTTTGACGCTGTGACCTGGCCTTAGGCAGTTATAACATAGATTTAGATTAGATACTACAGAGACTCTTTCTTCTGTAGACTTTGACTTAAATGTTTTGCAGTCATACAAGCGATGACTACCTTTGCACAAGATGCACTCAAGATTGACCTTTGGAATAGTTGGAGGCTCCTTACTAAAGGTTGCTACAAAAGACTTACTCGGTGCCTTAGAATTTGTGAAATGAGACACATGTTTCCCTTTATCAGTGCGGTCAGTTTTACTATGACTAAATGTTTCTAAAATATTGGCACGACTTTTCAAAAAGGAAAAAAAGTCATCAAGTGTAAAAACTTCAGGTAATGTATTCCTATGTTCCTCCCATTTAAAGGCAGTACGATTGTCTAACTTAGATGACAGTGTATGAACAATAAGTATGTCCCATTTATCAGTGGGTAATCCTAAAGTATTAAGAGCACGCAGATTTTTATTAATATGTGTAATGATACACCTTAAGTTTTTGTCAGTTTCACGGAATGACTCAATGTTGAACAAGGCCTTTAGATGATTATTAATTAATTGTCTTTTGTCATCATAGCGGCTACAAAGAAGAGACCAAGCTCCATGATAATTACTTTCAGTTATCTCTAAGTTGCTTAATATATCTGCGGCTTCTCCCTCCAAATAAGAACAAAGATAATGGTATTTATGTATAGTTTTTATCTTATCATTATCATGAATTAAGGAACAATAAATTTCCTTAAATCCTAGCCACTTAGAATAATTTCCTGAAAATTTAGGCACCAGGAGGTCAGGCAATGAATAACCTGCACTATCAGAATTTTCATGGTCATGACAATGATGTGAACAAATAGAGGATTTATCTTCCAGTTTAGAAGGTTGGCCATGTTTATGAATAATTTCTTGAGCAGACACAATACAATTATCAAACTCTTGCTCAAATGAGTCACGGGTATTAAGTTCATTCAATTGATTTGAGTCATTTATAACCTCTATTTGTCCCTGCACATTATCAAACTCAACAAACAATGCTTTTATTCTAGTTAATTTCATATCAAGCTTGCTGAGCTCTAAGGTAGGTATACTCTCTAAAGTTACTAAAGTATCTAGATGACTTTTGAATTTGGTTAGACGTCCTTTAATGGAGCTCCGTTTTGTCGAAAGCTCTTTGAGTTTTGCGTCGGATGTCATTTTAAAAAATAAAAAATTTTTTTTTAGAAGTGCAAACTAATTGACATTAATAGTAAAATGCAAATAATTATGCTTGAATACGCAATTATGTTACTAATCTCTAATAACGAGTTGGCAGTAACTAGTATGAACCGGCATATCTCCGGAGAAAAGTTTGAAATATTAGGTACTTACATATAATAAGGAGTATAAAGAATGTTAGGGATGGTAGCCGTGTGACTTATCTTTGACGCGCATTTTCTTATTTCGGCACATATCACCAGGTGTTTAACTCTGAAGCTGGTAAGACACCATCTTGACTGTCTTGTTTTCGATCACACGCTAGTCCATTGCAATTTGAGCTGGATCCATCGATTTGCTGTTTTGTAGAACATCCGAAGATTGCAGGTTCGTGTCCTGTCACGGTCGCCAAATTTGTTCGAGAGAGGGATTTCTCCATCAAAACAAAGTGAAATGAATAATGTTTATAATTTCTAAAGTTTACATAGTGGTTATTTAACACAGAACACTAGCCATCTTTTTTGTCGCAAGTTAAGTTTCTAAAGTTAGTTTTCATTGAGTCTGCACTGCAGCACGTTTCGTAGACGTCATAGGGCAAAAAACTAAGCCGCGTCGCGCTGGTTGGACGTTCGTTCCGGCGCACACGCAGAGGCTCACGCCATTGGACGATTGCTGTGACGCAGCCGCGCTCACGGCGAACGCGCCATAGAGAACGTGGCGTAGACAATAGATTAAGGAAGAAAGAGATTCAAATGGATGTTTACTTCTCTGCTACACCAAGTGATGGCTGATACATTCCGACACATCTGAACTCACAAACATACGTAATGATGCAAATAGGGCACGGTTCAAAAATTTAAAGAGAAAGAGAGAAGAAAAATAGAGAAAAGAAGAAATAGATTCAAATGGATGTTTCCTTCTCTGCTACAGGAAGTGATAACATTCTGACATTGAATTTACAAACATAGGCAATCATACATAATAGGGAACGGTCCAAAAATAAAAATAAAATGGTTCTTTCCTTCCCATGATGTGATACGAGTTACAAGTATCGTCACATTGAAACATATTTTTTTATGCTGGCACGGCAAAGTGACCACAGTACACCTGAAATATAAAAATATTTTGAACGAATAAATTTTAATATCCCACCTTAGCATCGAACCTGTTAGATAAACTCATGAGCATATACATATTGCTAGCTTTGAATAATCTTATAAATTCACTTCTATTTATAAGGTAACCGGACCTTGACGAAATAAGCTGGAATAATTACAGACTCATCAACAATTTGCGGCGTGCCTTATTTTGAATTAATTTACAAACACAAAGAAGCAGCTCGTTTTCGTTGTCTTGCGAGGGGTAATTTTTGGATGTTCAGTTTGTACCGGGCGTTTGGAAGGCGGATTCAAACTCGACTGGAAAAATTTAAGGAAATTTTAAATAGCAAATAGGTAAAATTTAGTTTTTATATAACACATGTTCAGGGCAGACGTCGTCCTGCCATAAACCACCTTCTCAGAGGTTTTGTTGAAAAAAAAAGAAATTTAGATCTCGCAACAGCGCCACCTATCGGATCTCTATCTTTTAAGTTAGTGGCGCAGTTGTAATTGCGCATGCGTTACGTCTGTTGTGCTGAAGTCTCGGGTTCGTTCCCCGGGTCGGGTAAAGTGGTATTGGGTTTTTCTATCTAGAAAATCCTCAGTATTAGCCTGGAGTCTGGAATCTGTGCCCGGTATGGCGATAGGTTCGCCCTCTATCTACTGGTTGCTTACCCCTTCGGATATTACAGGCGTGAGTGTAAATTAATTAAAAATTTAGTTTTATATAACACAAGTGATCCCGGGTAGACGTTGTCCTGCCATAAACCGCCTTCTTTGTGGACCGAATTTTCGTTGAAAAATCAAAATGACAATTATTCTACTTATAAAACATTTAAAAACCTATGAACCAACGTTTGGCCGAAATATCACGTAACATAAAAAACTATATAGGAGTTTATTTATTTAATTTTAGAGTTAACAAAAGAAGGTACATTAATCATTACAAATATATCAAACAAAATTAGAAACAAAGGTCAATGTTCCTCCGTAAACAGGCAATTACAGCATGCAATGAGTGGCTTATTATAATCACTAGCTGTTGCTCGCGGCTCCGCCCGCGTAGAGGTCATGTTTGGGAGAAAAACACCAATTTTCATGCGTTTAACTTCAAAAATGTCAGATTTTCATACAAACTTTCATCCCCTATTTTACCCCCTTAAGGGTGGTATTGGTATGCCTACGTCATTAAAGGTACCTACTATGAAAATTTTAAGTCTGTAACCCCAGCCGATTAGGCTGTGCGTTGATATGTCAGTCAGTGTCTTCTTTTATATATACAGATAATTGTTAAAAACAAATTCTTAAATCTATAGGAATGGATATATAGAACAACAACAAAAAGGAACATATAGTCAATAGCATACAAACAATAACAAACTAGTAATAATTAAAAGTAGAAACAAAAATCGATACTCTTCATCCAATATTAAAAGAATGGGATGATTTCTGAGTTCCGGCGTGTTTCTTTTGGAGGTCCTCCTTCTGTAGTGTTGATGGAGATAACCATGGGGTTTTTAGCGGGTATAAATTCGGCATACTCCATCGCCAAGACGGGAATCCAAGAAAACTTAACCCATGAAAAAAAATTGCTGTCATGCGGACTGCTGGCAGAAGTGAAAACTTAAAACTTTGGAATTACAATCTTCTTTCTTGAAACAGCGTCCATGAAGTAACTTTTTGTTTATCATTGATTGACAATCATTACAGAACTTAAAACAAAGGACGAAGTATAGCATGTTGGTGATGCGATCCATAATTTCCGCCTTTTTTCTCCGCGGAGAAAATCCATCTTACGGATACCTTCTCCACCTCGGTGGAGGAGAGATGGTTATGCCGGACTCACCGACCTTCCGACCCAGTTTACAAGAGTGACTACTAGTAATTGCGACTGCCTTAGCGGCGCAGTTGTAATTGCGCATGCGTTACAAACGCTGTGCTAAGGTCTCGGGTTCGACCCCCGGGTCGGGTAAAGTGATATTGGGTTTTTCTATCTAGAAATTTTCAGTATTAGCCCGGAGTCTGGAACCTGTGCCCAGTATGGCGATAGACTCGCCCCCTATCACATTATGGGACCGAAATTCGGCGAAAAGTGGGTGTACTGGTTACACCTCTGCCTACCCCTTCGGGGATTATAGGCGTGAGTGTATATGTATGTACTACTAGTAATTTCCCACTATCAAATACGCTAAACACTAAAGAAGTTTTCACTTTCAAAATATTGTCGTGTCGTTTTCACCTAAATCCACCTTCAAGATGCTCGTGTTTTGGCGCTTTTCATTTGACGAAACAAACATAGGGTCGAGAGGGCAAACAATGGCGTATTGTGAAATTACGTCCCGCTTGTACAGTCAGCAGCAGAAGTAGCTAAACAAACAAGGTGATCATATAGTACTACACACTCAAAGTGACCAAAATTATCTACACACCGAAAGTTTCAAAATGATGTGAGCACTCAATCTGTCAATTATAACTGAGCACATACATTGTCAAATATTTAGTAGCAAACTGAAGGCCGTTGTTATGATAAACAATCTGGTATCTAAGCAGATTTCCAGAACAAATTAACAAACATGAATAATAAATCCTATACATATATGTATTTAGACTCATAATTGTTTGGAATAACATTACTATAATGCCATGATTTGTCAAATGGATTTATTTTATCAAATACTAGTCAAGTATTGATTTCATTCCTTGTATGACGTCAGTGACATATCTTTGTTTCGAATTACTTGAATACTATCCGAATTATATGAAATCAAAATAAAATATATCCACTGATATATTTTCTCACGCGTACGATTCATACAAGCGCTCCTTACTCACCTGCCAAATCCAAAGCCAAATAATTATGAAATATATTTTAAAGATATAGATATCATAGCTTTCATAAAATCGTTGTGTATTATTATAATGTTAAAATAATGTAACTTAAGATGTTTAATTTTTTTTTTGTAATTTCTAAATTACTATTTAAGATTCTTGTAATGTAGCATTAAATTATCCACATTATTAAAAATGTCATGCATGCCTATGATCGGTATGATTATATTGTATTTTAAATAATTAGTTTAACAATATGTAAATTGAATTAATATATAATCATTCTGTTGGTGTGCTAAAAAATAAAAATAGAGTGATTCGATTTTGCCTTCTCCGTAAGTAATCTTTACCAGCGGACCCACATGGAATGTATCACTAATTAATCTTAGAAATATCTTTTGAAGTTAAATAATATTAAAATTATAAAAATTTAAAATCGCTGTGATTTGAAACTCGATGAAACAAAAATTTAAAATACGTCACAACTAAGAGACAATCACATAAATACAAGTCGGCAAGAAAATGAGATAGAATACATTACACAGTATATTATATTCTAGGTTTATGTATTTTTTAATGTGTGTTAATACGCGTGTACGCGCCTGCGTATAACAAAGCTTACTCGTAGGTATTTTTTTTCATTTTAGTTTTTTTATGTTAGTACGTGGGTTAATACGCTTGTATGCACCTGCGTATTATAAAGCTGACTCTCACGTTACTTTCTCAAATTTTAGGTTTTGTTATGTTAGTATGTGTTAATACGCGCGTATGCGCCTGCGTATTACAAACCTTACTCGTAGGCTACTTTTCTGAAGTTTCAAGTTTTTTATGTTGGTGTCTGAATGCGTGATTGCGCATGCATATTAAAAAGCTTACTCATAGGCATAGACATATATTCTACCGATAGACACGAATTGTCGTAGAAACAATATGTTCCAAAAACCTTTTCCGCACGCTAATGCCATTTATCCATTTTCTAAGCCAAAGAATAAAGAGCATCACAATGAGCAGATGCGACAGTTCATTTTAATTTTTGAGGAACTCTCCTGGAGATTGTGTAGTTGTGTAAAATTTTATTTTATTATCCAACAGTGGCAGAGACCAAAATAATGTATTTTGTCATCATGTATTTTGTTGAAACAAATTACTTTTATTTTAAACTTTTGTATATACAATTATTTAGGTGACTCAAAGTGAGGTATTATTGAAACCACATAAGTAAATAAAATAATGCAAAATTTAAATTATAGTGTAAAATAAATAAATCACTTTAAATCTATACTTATATATAAAGCTGAAGAGTGAATAAACAATTATTTGAACGCGCTAAGCTCAGGAATTGAAAAAATATTTTAGTGTTAGATCGTCTACATATCGAGGAGCGCTATAGGCTATATAACATCACGCTATGACCAATAGGAGCGGAGCAGCAATGAAAAATGTTTCAAAAACGGGGAAAATTTATTCCTTTTGAGAGCTTCCGTTGCGTGCGCTGCGTAATTGGTTAAAGTTACATAACAATCATGTATCACGGAATTGTTCCTCTTAAAAAGTTCTAAAAGAAAGTCCGCGACAGCATAGCTTCTATCTTTTTCGGTTGGCTCACCGACCTTTTTAATGGTTACCGAATTTGTTCTGAAACAATTGTATTATATTGCCCACTATCACATTATGGGACCGAAATTCGGCGAAAAGTGGGTGTACTGGTTACACCTCTGCCTACCCCTTCGGGGATTATAGGCGTGAGTGTATATGTACAATTGTAATATTTGGGAAGGGGTTTTTATAAACATGGTATTATTCCTCATCCAAATAAATACTTTATTTATCACAAGTATTTAATTTTGAAAAAAGTTACATCTCTTACGTCATTTGATTTCAATGAATATCTTAGGAGATATAACAGTTTAAAAATATCTCCACAGCAAAATTAATATTGTCGTTTGTATGATTGTTTGTTACCTTTTCATGACTAAACGGGTGAACGAATCCTAATAAAATTCAGCAGAGGGATAGATTATATCTTGGGGAATGACATAGGCTATCTTTTTAACCAACTTCAAAAAAAGAGGAGGTTCTCAATTAGTCGGAATCTTTTTTTATGTATGTTCCCCGATTACTCGAAGACGCCTGGACCAATTTGAGAAATTAGTTTGTTGTTTAACAAGGAATACTCCCCAGGTGGTCTCACTGACACCAAGTCAGGATCTGATGATGGGATCACAGAAAAATCGAGGGCTACCCTCAAATTTTATATAGACGCATAATTTATTTTTTATTGAAGTCGGTGTACTTTTTATGATTAATAACTTTTACTAATGTCTCAAAAAAATATCTTGAAGGGGTGAAATAGGGGTTGAAAGTTTGTATGGGCAAACCGTAATACCTCAATTTCTTTTCTCAAATCTGGAAAATATTATTTAGGCTTTTGCTAAGAAATTACCTTTTTTTGTTTGGTAATTTGGTAAGACTGCCTCGGTGGCGCAGTTGTTATTGCGCATGCGTTTACGACTGCTATGCTGAGTTCTCGGGTTCGATCCCCGGGACGGGTAAAGTGATGTTGGGTTTTTCTATCTAAAAATTCCCAGTATTAGCCCGGAGTCTGGAATCTGTGCGGTGTGCCCGGTATGGCGATAGGCTCGTATCCCCCCCCCCCCTATCACATCATGAGACCGAAATTTGGCGAAAAGTGGGTGCACTAGTTACACCTCTGCCTACCCCTTCGGGGATTACAGGCGTGAGCATATGTGTGTGTGTGGTACGAAATTAAGAAATACCTACGTGTTTCAAAGTTTTTACCAAATCATCCCTTATTATATAGTAACTTATGAGGTATTTTTCTAATGCAATTTAAAGCTTCAGGCACAACACCTGACAGTCAGGACAATCGCTACAGGTGCGTCAGTGCAGAAGACAGTTAGTTATAAAATAAACGCTTTTATACAATACTACCTGTTGCTCCGCTCGCGTGGAGGTTATTTTCGGGAGCAGAAATATACAATCCAAGGAGTTGTCTTCTGCACTAAGGCACCTATACGAATCGTCCTGACTCTCAGGTGTTGTGCCTGAAGCTTTAAACTGCATTCGAAAAATACCTCATAAGTTTATATATAATAAGGGATGATTTGGTAAAAACGTTGAAACACGTAGGTATTTCTTAATTGCTTACCACACACATACGCTCACGCCTGTAATCCCCGAAGGGGTAGGCAGAGGTCTAACTAGTGTACCCACTTTTCGCCAAATTTCGGTCCCATGATGTGATAGGGGACGATAGCCTATCGCCATACCGGGCACAGATTCTAAACTCCAGGCTAATATTGGGAATGTCTAGATAGAAAAACCCAACATCACTTTACCCGACCCGGGGATCGAACCCGAGACCTCAGCATAGCAGTCTTAAACGCATGCGCAATTACAACTGCGTCACCGAGGCAGCCATACCAAATAAAAGCCTAAATTAGATTTTCCAGATTTGAGAAAAGAAATTGAGGTATTACGGTTTGCCCATACAAACTTTCAACCCCTTCAAGACATTTTTTTGAGACATAAGTAAACGTTTTTAATTCGTAAAATGTACACCGACTTCAGTAAGACATAAATTATGCGTCTATATAAAATTTGAGGGTAGCCCTCGATTTTTCTGAGATCCCATCATCAGATCCTGACTTGTTGTCAGTGAGACTACCTGGGGAGTATTCCTTTTTAAACAAAAAACTAATTTCTCGAATCGGTCCAGGCGTCTACGAGTAATCGGGAACATACATAAAAAAAAGATTCCGACGAATTGAGAACCTCTTCCTTTTTTGAAGTTGATTAAAAAGAATGCCTATGTCCTTCCCCAGGATATAATCTATCCCTCTGCTGAATTTCATTAGGATTCGTTCACCCGTTTAGTCATGAAAAGGTAACAAACAATCATACAAACGACAATATTAATTTTGCTGTGGAGATATTTTAAAACTGTTATATCTCCTAAGATATTCATTGAAATCAAATGACGTAAGAGATGTAACTTTTTTCAAAATTAAATACTTGTGATAAATAAAGTATTTATTTGGATAAGGAATAATACCATGTTTATAAAAACCCCTTCCCAAATAATACAATTGTACATATACACTCACGTCTATAATCCCCGAAGGGGTAGGCAGAGGTGTAACCAGTACACCAACTTTTCGCCGAATTATATATATATACATATTTATATCCTACTATATATATATAGTAGGATTATTACTAGCCCTGTATTAAACATTGTCCCACTGCTGGGCACGGGCCTCCTCTACTATTGAGAGGGGTTAGTCTGGTTAGTCCAGCACGCTGGCCTAATGCGGGATCTACCTTAGCCTCAAGTTATTACAGTAGATTTATTGACATTTTTGGAAGTGTTTTTACAATAAGTTTTATAATAAGCGGGCACTTACTCGTTTAAAAAAGAAAAATTGGAATTGTATTAAAATTATGTGGATAAACAATACAAAGATAGAACAATACAATTTGCTGGTGGTAGGATATTTATATCCGCTCGGATAGCGACCACCGTACACAGGGTGTAAAACCCCGAGGCGACTAATTGGGGCCATCGGGGGTCGCGGGCTCGCAGCGGGGGGCTGTCAGCCCGAATCGATGCACTCCCAGTTTCGGAGCATCGTGCGATCCCGAGATGGACGGCAGCGCGTGTAGTAAGGCCTCGTTCGCTGTCGTTGTTCGGTGCGCGGGGGCTCCTAAGCCCTCCCATGGAGATGGGCTGCTACGCAGCACCGCGCAGGGGCGGTTCCGGCAGCAATTCTAGCACTCCTTAGAATACCCCGGGATCACTCCGTAAGCGCCGAAGCAGGCCACCGCGGGGTTTTAGCTGGTAGTGTCGGGTGGGGTGTACATAGGGGGTAGGGACTCGGCCCAGCGGCTGCTCGGATAGCCATCATCCGGGCGAGGGGGATGCTGGGTCGTAAGACCGGCTAGTCCAGCATAACCGTTTTATTCTTATTCCGCTTCCCCGGAGCGGGCGGTAGTAATAAAACGCTTTCCCCGCGACAACAAAAAAAAAAAAAAAAAAAGGTGTAAAACCCGCCATAGTGTCACACGCAAGTGTGTCACGTTCCGGGATCAGCCAGTATACATCCGGTTTTTGTCGGGAGTCTAGAGTTGGGGTACGATGTTTGGCAGTTTCGCGGCCTTCTGACAATAGACCCTCGACCGCTTCTTCACCTTCTTGCCCATGGCGTAGTGTGAAGAAGCAGGCCGGCATGATTGTGTTGTGTAGCGGGGGACAGATCGCCTCTCGCTACTCGATACTCTAATTGGATCGCACTGCGCTTACCATCAGGTGCAGTGTCGTAACTTTGCCGCACCAGGATAAAAAAAATGCCTATTTTGCAGCCTCTGGTCGATTGATCTATGACTGTTAGAAGCGTGATAGCTCCGTCCCTTTTTGGGGACAAAAATGGGACAAACTGATGGCCAATTTTGTTGTGGAAAATAGACTCTCCCATATTCAGAATTGAAATTAATTAATTATGTCATTTACCTTACATACTATTAACAGTTGCACTGTATATCAATTTAAGGCAGATTTGTTCGGGAATATTGCTACAAATAATTAAAATTCATTTGACACTGAAAGATGCATTGTGGCGTGATTACTTCGGTAGCATGAAGCAAACTAATGTCAATGCGGTATCGGAACCGCAACTCGATGGAACATTATATTTGTTCTGGTCGCCGCATCTAGTACGTAGTACATATAGATCGCTGCTCATTTAAGGTAACTTTACTTTTGTTTTTAATAATATTTTACGTTTCTAGTTATGTTAAAACGATATCACTTTCAGTTAGAATAACTCATAGGCATTACAATGCCAGTTTAAATTATCCAATTTCCAAGTTGACATTGCTTGGAATCAACCACCCCCAGGTCGGACGGCAGTACTAAAACGCTTTCCCCGTGATAACAAAAAAAGTTTCTTCGTTACGTTTTTCTTTACCATTAAAGCAAGCTATAATTAAAAATGAATATACACGTAACCATAGAAAAGACAGAGGTGTATGCCATTTGAGCTGGTTTCGAACATACTACTTTTTGACCGTTCAAACCACTACCAACTAGACAATTGCTGCTATCCAATAAATTATAAAAAATATACTACAAGTAAGTTAAATATCACAATTCAACAATGTGATAGTATGAAATGCCGTTGCGTTATAGAACTTAAAAAAAAGTTTATTGTATTTAGGTACATTTAGTATGGAAAATCTTTTCAAGCTCTGGGAAAGTACTTACAATTAATATTAAGGGCTATACATAACTTCTAGGGAATTATTTTTTCGATATATCGAATCAATATTAGATGGAGAGTCATAAAAATAGTCGAAAAAACACTATATTATTATATATAAGATATACAAGGTTAGTCAGAAAGGGTTTACTAAGCCGCGGTCATAAACTTTCGGTGACAAGGATTACATCTCTTAAAGGCAATATTTTTATTTTCATACAAAAATCAAATATTATTTATTTTAATTTTAAATACGCACAACCCTGTACGTATAAGTTAGAGAATTGAGTCAATTCCTACTGTGAAGATTTGTTTACAAATATTTGAAAATCGAGTGTGTAGATCATTTTGACGCAATGGATGCTCACGATAATTTGACTACTTTTGTTGTGTAGATGTTATTGATTTTCTTGGGTGTATAGAATTATTTGAACACATTATGTGCTCATTTATATCTGCTGCTGACTGTACAAGCTATGTTTAACGATAAGGCAGATATTAGCAGAACAGAAAGGCCAAGGTAAAATGAAATAGAAAAGTTACTTGTTAAATCTGATAAATAATATTATGGCTGCTCTCTGCTACTTTTCTTGATGGTTTGAGCGTTGAAGCGTACAAAAAGCGGACGAAGTACAGGTTTTTTTTATGGTTTTTTATTTATTACTTTATTTCAGAAAGCAAGCAGCGAAAGCTTAGTTCGTTTCTGTACGGACTGTCAAGACGAAAGTCGTATGTTCAAAACCCAAGTGGCATACACCTCTGACTTTTCTAAAAGTTACGCGAGTATAAATGTTAATTATGGCTTGCTTTAACGGTGAAGGAAAACATCGTGATGAAATCTGCATACCTGAGAATTCTCATGCGAATTTCGAAGGTATGTGAAGTCTACCAACTCGCATTCGGCCTGCGTGGTGGACTAACGACTGACCCGACTAATTAGTAGAGGAGGTTCGTACCCCGCAGTGGGACAGTGTTTAATACAGGGCTGTGGCGTATGGGGTTCTTCAAGAAGGGAGTAAATAGGTTCATGAAGGGTCGGCAACGCGCATGTGATGCTCCTGGTGTTGCGTCCATAGGCTACGGTAACCGCCTATCATTAGACATGCCGTTTGTTTGCCACCATCTAGGTATAAACAAAAACTTCTAACTTATCTGTTTAACGATTTTTTTATTGTGTCCCGCTGCTGGCCAAAGGACTCCCCATTTCCTTCCACTGATACATATTACATGCATTTTCGGGCCACGAAGTTTCAAAGGCGTCTAAGTCATCACACCATCTCTTCCTAGGCTTACCATGCCGCCCTCGGCCAGTAGCCACTCAGTGGCTTAAAGAACTATAATAAATATATCCATAAAAACTGCCAATAAGATGATAGCTATATTTCGTTCTTGTACATCGTTGACATCATTTTTCAAACCAGCCGTTCTCCATTAGAGCGGAACATTAATCACATATTTACAAGTTTATCGATTACAAGAACAAAGCGAGACAATCGATTATAAACATAATGCTTCGCAATCGATCATAGTCACGCGACACGCGGGTCGGTGTTGCGTTTGGTTTTAGGACAGTCATTTTGGTACTGGCTTGTTAATTTACTGGATAAAGCTGGTTTTCTTCAACATCAAAGGCATAATATTTATCGTAACAAAAAATACTGAAATAATAATAATAATACCAGCCCTGTATTAAACATTGTCCCACTGCTGGGCACAGACTTACTTAATAGAGGGGGTCTGTGCCAAGCCCCTCTCATTGGGCTTAATTAGAGAGGAGTTAAGACTTAGTGCACCACGTTGAGTTACTGTGGCAGACCCACAGTAGCTCTTACACTTCATACTTTTGAATTACCTTACCACGATTGTGGCAAACAGGCCTACGGCACGCCTGATGGTAAGCGGTTACCGTACCAATGGACGCTTGCAACACCAGGAGCATCACATGCGCGTTGCCGACCCTTCAAAAACCTATTTAGTCCTTTCTTGAAGAACTCCATACTCTTAGGTATGCAGGTTTCCTCACGATGTTTTCCTTCACCGTTAAAGCAACGATGTACTGGTTACACCTCTGCCTACCCCTTTAGGTATTACAGGCGTGAGTCTATATGTATGTCTCTTATCTCTTGGGCCTTTCCACATTAATGTTATTTTAGGCCACGTATAGTCTTGTACTGGCGCTACATGCACCGCCCATCTATTGTAAAAGCCACTAAAATTTAGTTCGATCAGCGAGTAGCGTAACTTGTCATAATCCAAACACTCCTTACATGGAACTATAGGTTCTACAAGGCTGGCTTTTAAAGAAAAATCTCTTTAATGGACCGGAATATCCTTGTTTAAGATTGATCGATTCACGTCACGCCGCCCTTGAGGATAGGCAGAGGATAACATTATTATCTATCTATTATATATATCTAGCTATTCAGTTTAGTATAACAGAATTATTTTGGGCCTAACAAAATATTATGTGAACTTTTTGTTGCAAATCACACAATAATTAAAACTTTACAGACGAAGCAAAAATGTGGTAATTAAATTAATTTTGTTGGTCGAATAAAATTGATAATTTGTGTTGATGGACTGTATTCTAGAACATAAAATGAGGAAATATCTATTTGTGTTTTAAGAAAAATATATTCCAGAAACTTTGTATTGTATTTTCGAAATAAAGTTAGAATTATACAAAAATACATTGTGCATAGATATATTACTTTTTATTTAATTTTTCACATACATAAATACACATTAATTGTACGGGCTAAAGAAGGTCTGAATAAAAAAGGTCTAAAAAATCACACAACAATTTTTTTCAAGATTTGAAAAAAGTTTTAAGCTTTTTGCTTACTCATTATACATATTTACACGTCTGAGTTTATAAATTCTAATGTGACTAATTTACTATCCGTATATATAAAAGAAGAAACTGACTGACTGATCGATCAACGCACAGCCAAGACGGCTGAGGTTAGAGACTTGAAATTTTGACAGTAGGTGCCTTTTATGACGTAGGCATCCGCTAAGGAAGGGTTTTTGGAAATACCACTCCTAATGGGGTAAAATAGGGAATAATAGTTTGTATGAAAATGCGTCATGTTTGAAGTTAAACGCATGAAAATTGGTATTTTGTATTGTATACTTTTTCTCCCAAATATGACCTTCACGCGAGCGGAGCCGCAAGCAATAGCTAGTTTGTAATATGTGTTAAAACATAAAACATTGTATGTATTGTATAATTGGATGGTCTTTACGAAATCGTTTTTTCGTTAATTTAAAAAATCCGTTTATTAAGTCTTCTTTCATAATCATTCTGGCATAGTTCAAAATTTTCAGGAGAGAAGAAATAACGCGTGTTTTTAAGATTTATGAGTTGCTGAAGGGAATTAATTAATAGTGATTGAGGTTAAATGATGCAGTAATTAGTGCGTACTTTGATACTGGCTTTTGATTTTGAAAATCCACACGTGTGATAACGTTTATCGGTAACAAAATCCCGTACAAAGCTTTAGTTTGGTCAGAATTCCAATATTCCGGACAACAATTCCAATGTTTCTTAAACTAATTCAGACTATCACGTTCATTTAAAAATGCCAAATCGGTCCAGTTGAAGTTATGTGTTTACCAACGAAGCATAAAATTTTTACTTGTGGTCGAAAGTAATTGACGTAAATAATAAATAATTTTACTTAATTTGACAAACCTCCGTGGCGCAGTTGGCGAGTTTTTTTTTTTATTTTGTCTTGGCACGGCAAAGTGACCACACGGCACCTGATGGTAAGTGCAGTGCCGTCCAGTTATAGTATCAAGTAGCGAGTGATAATCTATCCCTTGCTACTCAATACAATCATGCCAGCCTGCTGTGTAGCTTCTTCACACTACGCCTAAAGACCCAGGATCATAGGAAGGAGGGAACACGGTAGCTGGCAAACAGTTCCACAGCTTGATGGTGCGGCAAAAGTACGAGTTTGCGAACCTCTTAGTTCGGCCCGGGGTAGTAGACACCGAGTAGTAGCCGGTAGAGGAGTAGCCGCCTGAGAAACGAGAGGCCGTGGGTTTGATTCCCGCTCCGGGACAAATATTTGTGTGACTTATATTTGTGTCCCGGGTCTAGGTGTTGTGAGACCGTGCGTCTCTCGTAGTCCCTGATACCCACAACACAAGACTCGTATCTTAGTGTGGGGTCGGGGCTATGTGTGTGATTGTTGGATGTTATCTATTTAATTTAACATATATTATAATATAAATTTAGACTTCTCCACTCCTCCATACAAACTTTAACTATGCTAATCCCATACCCATCCGTGCGCGCATCCATAAAAAGGGATACAATTTTTTTACTTTGTATCCCTTTGTATCTTTATTTATATGTGGATAATAATGTTAATATTGAAATGGATTACCTATCACCTTAAGATTTGGATTCATTTTATGTATTCCGTTTTCTTATGTATAGCAATAAAAAAAAACGGTTTTATCTTTGCTTATTTAGAATTAGATTTAAATAGATTAAATCCTGAATCATGAATACCTTACCTTACCTACAGGGGTAAAAGCCTAGGGAGGCTTACCCACTTTTAAAACGAATTAAAAAAAAATTTTTTTTTTTTTACAAATACTGAGTATCAGCACGGAGTGTGGAATTGTACCCGGTATGGTGATAGGCTCGCCCCCTATCACATTATGAGACCGTACCTTGTGGGTGTACTGCCTACCCCTTCGGGGATTACAGGTGTGTATGTAATACAATCTATACGTTGTGATATTTCTTTTAGTTGCAGGTGAGTTACTCAGGTAGCAGAAGTGAAAAAGAGGTTTTCTTCTAAAGGAATATTTTTTTTTTTTTTTTTAGTGCCTCGTTAGGCAGACGAGCAGACGTGTCACCTGATGGTAAGTTGTCACCGCCGCCCATAGACTTCTGCAATACCAGGGCACAGCAAAGCCGCTGCCTACCGTTAATAGTGACTTCATACTGAAGTATCATCTAGGCAAATGCCACGCCAAACTGGCAATACGCGCCCTTATTGAAATGCGTATTAAGCGTATTTGTAACGTTAATATTATGGAAATAAAGTTGATTTTGGCTTGTAGTTTTACTCGCTACTTATTACCTTTTTCCAAACACCGGTGATAGATAGATATATAACTCTTTATTGCACACCATTACAAAAAGAATATTACAAAAAGAAACCTTAAAGCTAAAGTATGTGATACGTTAATACGGTGAGAGGTTAATTTTGTACATAACGCCTAATTAAGAAATAATGCTAATAAGTTGCTCTTATGCGATAAAATTGCTACAAGGCTATTTGTTAGAACATTTTTTTTTTTATTAGTAAAGGGGCGCTATAATAAGCCCCGTTCTTGGTCCCCCTATCCAGGACAAGGGATTTTTTTTTGGGTGTTTTTATTTAATATCTATTAGTTTTTTTTTTTATTAATCTTAACTACTATCTATATTTACTTTACACTATATTTCTTATCCTAGTTATACATAATTCTATTTACCTTATTCTATTTATCATACATACTTTTAACTTTAACTTAATTACTAAAACTATATAATAGCTATAATATTATATGCTTAGTAATCCTAATTTTTACTTATTTCTATTTATTGTCTTACTTACTATTACTTTACAATATTTTAAAAAATCACCTATTACTACTTTATCTCTAATTATTCGTACTTTCTAATTTATAGTCTATCTTATTTTCTAGGTTATATCTATCGACTGCGTGGATGGGACACTCGAGCAGGAGGTGTGGGACCGTCTCCTGAACGTCAGGGTCACATTGGCACGCCGGGCTTCCCTTGCACTTGAACCGATGCAAGTACTCGGAGAAGCCGCCGTGCCCCGTGAACACCTGCGTCAGTATCGGGTCCAGAACGATCCGCCTTACTACCCCGTGCGCCTCGACAGCGTCCGGAAAGAACAGTTTCGTCACCGAAGCCGTCTCTCCGTCCGCGTATCTCCGGCTCCACTCGTCAATAGAGTCCTGACGGATCTGTCTCTTAACGAATGAAACCGGACACTTGTCGTAGTGCGCACGGACCTTCAGGCGCTGTGCGGCCTCCTTCGCGAGCATGTCCGCCCTCTCGTTTCCCTCCAACCCCACATGTGCCTTTACCCAGAAGAGCTCAATTTTCTGGGCGCGTTTCTTGGCTTCTTTAATTAATTTCTTAATTTCAAACGCTATGGGGTGGAGAGAATCACCTCTGGTGACGACTTCGAGGGCGGATCTGGCATCGCTAAAGATGCCGCACGTAGGAAGCCCGCTACGGAGCACCTCCTCCACGGCCTTCCGGAGGGCGAGAAGTTCCGCCTGGTAGACGGAGCAGTACGGCTCCAGCCGCAATTTTCTGGTACTTGTCTCGGCGGCGCCGTTCCATATGGATAGCGCCGCTCCGACTTTCCCATCAATTTTGCTTCCGTCGGTAAAGATGCTAAGACCCTCACCAACGTGCTGGGCCAGCTCCGCCCCATCCACCAGGCATTGGAACATCCCGTTCCCCCGTTCCGCCGGGTGGTCTAAGTTGACGAAGGCCACCGGAGCCTCCACCTCCCGGTCTCCCACCACCTGTCGGGAGTGCCCCTTCCTGACTTCGTAAAGGAGTGCGGTTTCCCTCACCCTTATGTCAAGTGGGAGCACCCTCGCCAGCAGTAGGGCCGACTTGAGTGAGACAGTCCGGTATGCCCTCGTCATCTTCAGCGCAAAGCTGCGCTGGATGGCTCCGAGCTTCTTTCTTACACCCAGCTTCCGGCTGGCTGGAGCCCACGCACTTGCATCATACAAGATTACGGGCTCCACTGCAGCCGTGTAGATCGTCCTGACCACTTCGGGTCCCAGCCCCCACTGAACCTTGGCTGACCTTGCGAGCACTTTGAATAGGCTTATCGCCTTTGCGCACGCCTGCGTCACGTGACCGCCAAAGGTCAGTTTTCGGTCTATGGTTAGGCCAAGCAGCTTTATCTCGTTTGTGAGACCAATATCGACGCCACCCATGCGCAGGATCGGGGTGTCGTACTTCAGCTTGTTCGTTATAAGCATCGCCTGCGTCTTATGCGGCGCGAACTTCAGTTTATTTCGGACACCCCAGTCCCGCACATAGGCGAGCGCCGCATTGGCCTGCTTCTGCGCTTCTCCCGTGGAACCCCCGTCAAACACCAGGACCAGGAATGCGGTTTCAGCATTTAACATTATTACCGTAAACAGCGCGGTAATTGTTGTCAGTTCGCCATCATAACGCGTCCGCATCGCACATATCATATCATCAGTTTATCATAAGTGAACTCAATATATCAGTTAAGAGCAGTTTAACAAGTTTCATTTATATCACAAAAGGTGTACGACTAAACCTAACATCTTTTTGGTCCTTCGAGCCGGATTGTGGTGTCATTTTACATTGAAATGTAAATATATCATCCTTTGCGTTCCAAGTCAATCCTAAAGTTTTCGTTGATGATTGATGTTTAAAGTCAAAATTTTCTTGACTTGTATGTATTTTGCTAACATGCTCTAATAATCTGGCATCATTAGATGACCATTTTCGGAGATTAAACCCCCCTGATTTAAGTAATACCAATAAATCTGTTTGTAGCTGCTTTGCTGATTTAATGCTATGACTCCCACTTAAAAGGTCATCCATATAGAACTGATCCTCTAACACCTTTGCAGCTTCAGGAAATCGGTGGCTCTCATCAGTTGCTAATTGTTTGAGAGTCATCATGGCCAAAAAGGGTGCAGATTTGGTACCATATGTGACAGTTCCTAATTGATAATCTTGTAATGGCCGATCCGCAGATTCTCGCCAAACAATTTTTTGATAATGCTGATCATCTGGATGTAATATAATCTGCCTGTACATTTTTTCAATGTCGGCTGTGAGGGCGTATTTATATTGTCTCCATTTTAACACGAGTAAGAGTAGATCTTGTTGTAGATTTGGACCCCGATACATGAGATCATTTAGGCTATATCCACTGGACGTAGGGCCAGAAGCATTAAATACAACACGCAGTGATGTAGTTGTTGATTCAGCACGTTGCACACTATGATGCGGCAAGTAATAGTCGGGCGACTTGTTACTTGACACCAACTGCATATGACCTAAATTAATATATTGTTGCATAAATGATTTATAGTCGTTAGCTATGTTTTCATGCCTTTTAAATTTACGTTCTATTTGATAAAACTGTGCAACTGCTTTTGGCTTAGATAATCCGAGCTTTTCGTCTACATTTTTATGTAACGGTAATCGAACTATGTACCGCCCATCTGATTGACGTGTGGTTGTAGATTTATATAACTGAATGCACTGTTGATCTTCATTGGATATCTCGCTGTTCTCTGAAATGTCTTCAATTGACCAAAATTTTTGTATTTCCTCTACATCCAATAAAATGACGTTACATTGATACGATTTGATATTACCGCACAGTATCCAACCAAGTCGTGTTTGCTGCACGATTGGTAATGCATCATTGTCTCTTATTATCCCACCTAAAATAATTATAGAGTATATATCGGCGCCTAGCAAGATATCGATTGATCGCCGAATGTAGAATTCTGGATCTGCTAATTGAATGTTTTCTAGATGGCGCCAATGTGGATTACTGAATGATTTGTTTGGTAAGCTGTTAACTACGTGTTTCATAATAAATACATCCGTATTAATAGTATAATTGCTATACATAGATGATATATTGATATTAATAAGTCCTTTGCAATTATTCTCTTTAGCGCCAATGCCAAAAATTATACCTTTACACTGTTTTCGAGGAAGTCCTAATATTTGTGCTGCATTTTCACTTATAAGTGACGTTTGTGAGCCCTGATCTATAAGTGCTCTCATTGTGTGATATGATCCATCTGCAGCTTGAACCCTAATCATAGCTGTTGCTAGCAAAGTTTCTCCCTCGTTGTCTTGTAAAACATTTGTAATATTTTTATGTTGTTTCTGATCTTTCATCGATGTATTAGGTATTGTCCCAGTTAAGCTTTGTGACGTAAATGCGTCATGTAACAAAGTATTGTGATCGGCTTGACACGTGCGACACTTTTTGCTTGAATAACATTCTTTACCACGATGATCATAAAGACAATTTTTGCATAATGATAGGTCCATTATAGTTCTTTGTTTTATGGCTGGTTGATATTGGAGGAATGTGTCGCAATTATAAATTCCGTGATTCTTGTTACAAACTGGACATTTTTGTGCTTTTGTTTGTGAATTATTTTTAATATTTTTAAATGATGGTTTATGATTCAAGTTTTGATTGCTGCTATGATATGCTTTATACTGATGTGATTTTTTTTCAATACATTTTGATGATTCTTTCTGATACTGATTAGACTGTTTCTTCTTAGATGACTCTAAATTGGTGAATTTTGCCTCGAGATATTGCAATAAATCTTGCAGTAATGGTAGATCCCTTGGGTTTTTTAACGAGTCCATATAGTCGTCATGGGTTTCTACGTCTAATTTCTGCGAAATAATGTAGACTATCATGGGGTCCCAGCTAGTTATATCAACACCTAGGTTCTTAATCGCTTGAAGGCATTCATTCGTAATGTCGTGAATATTCTTAATAGCCTTTGCTGATTGTTGTTGAGAAGCTGGCAGATTCAGTATGGTACTGATGTGGGAATTAAATATTGATTTTGTGTTGTTAAAACGATGATTCAGAATATCCCAACTCGCTTGATAGTTATCTGATGAGATACGCAAATGCTGTATTAATCTCTCAGCTTCGCCTCTTACTTTGCTCTTCAAAAATTGCATTTTTTGCGCATTGGATAATGAACGATTGCTATGGATGGCTTCTTTAAATAAATCTCTAAACGAAATCCATTTTTGATAACTTCCGCTGAATATAGGTACATCCATTTTTGGAGTTGAATCTTCTTTGTGGCATTGTGACCACATTCTGCTATTAATTTCTTTCTTCATTTCGCTGAATTTTTTCTCATACCTGCTAAATGTGCGCTCATACTCCTCATTGGCATCGAAGAGCTCGCTGTCAATCTCCCAATGTAAGGTGTCAATGACAGACCAACGGCTTTGTATAGACTTCAAAACGTCTTCAAACTCCCATTTTTCCGAAATTTCTTCCAGATTGATGCTGCTGATAGTTCTTGCAAACGCTTTGAAGTTGCTTTGTTGCCTTCTCAACATCTCTTCTAACTTGCTGCTAGTTCCTTGAGTCTTGGAAGAACTGGCTCCAGATGTTCCATGAAATGATGGAGGTTGAGCTAATAAAAGTTCAGGTTGCGAAGATACCTGTGCTTGCTGGTTGCTACCAGATGGACGTGCCATTAATCCGGGCGATGCTAAAGGGGTTGCTGGTCGTAGAAGAGATTTATCTTCGCCTTTTGAATCCGCGGGCAAATGTTTAAGAATGTATGCTCGCGTGTCGGTGTAAAAATCTGCTGTATTATTATAGTAATTTTTAATAAAATACTCATGTGACCTGTCATCAAACTCACACAATTTTATATGATTACATTGGAATTCTTGCCAATAGCCTTCCAACGTGCTAAGTCGCTTTTTGATATAAGATGGTGTCTTACGATCGGCACCGTCTTTCTTGAAATTGACGAGAAGATGATCCATATCTCCCATGATTTTGTTTTGGGCTGATAATAGAGACTCCATGCTTATTCTTTTTTTTTTTTTTGCTAGTTAAGGATAATAATGATACGACTCACCGAAGGCCGCTGACTCACCCACGTGGCAATATTATATGCCAGGAAATCGCAATGAAATGTGATCTCACTCGCGTAGCGGTCCTGCCTTTCCGGAGGCTCGAAGGACCAAAAAGATGTTAGGTTTAGTCGTACACCTTTTGTGATATAAATGAAACTTGTTAAACTGCTCTTAACTGATATATTGAGTTCACTTATGATAAACTGATGATATGATATGTGCGATGCGGACGCGTTATGATGGCGAACTGACAACAATTACCGCGCTGTTTACGGTAATAATGTTAAATGCTGAAACCGCATATTTGTACGGTTGGACCGTACAGACATCGTCAGCAAAAGCTTGACAATAGTCGCCCCGGCGCTCGAGCTCCTGTAGAAGGGGGTCGAGGAGGAGGTTCCACAGGATTGGCCCACCAATTGAACCTTGAACGCAGCCCTTAACGGTCCTGCGCACAGACTCGGCACCCGCGTACCGAACCCTGACCATCCGATCATCCAGATAGCTGGCGACCATCCTTCTGATGTTTGGTGGGCAGCGTTCTTCCGCCAACCGGACCTTGATGGCTGGCCACCAGGCGCTATCGAAGGCTCCCTCTATGTCCAACGATATCATAATTATGACTTGCTTGTTCAGAAGTTTCGCCCTAATATGACCCAACAGGTCATAGAGGGAGTCTTCGGTGCCCCTCTGTGGCATGAAGCCGTATTGGCGGTGGCTTATCCTGGGAAGGATGTGCCATTTTAGCCGACCGACCATCATCTTTTCCAGGATCTTCCCCATCACCGGCAACAACCCTATTGGCTGATGCGCCTTGGGAACCGAGTAATCATCCTTACCCGGCTTCCGCAGCACAACGACCGTGGCCTCTTTCCAAATCTTTGGAAAGTAGGCCAGTTCCAGGCACTTGTTGGCCAGCGATAGGAAAGACTCCGGATCTTGGGCGATCGCCTGCGAGCAGATATCGGAGGTCAGGCCGTCCGACCCCGGTGTCTTCTTCGGATTGAAGGTCACCAGCGTCGCCGTAAGCTCCCCCAGCGCGAACGGTGGGTCATGTACTTCACCATGGACCCAGTCGTTCACGCGTGAGGCAAGCTCCCTGGTGCGCCGGTGGTCCTCATTATCCTCGTGGTCGGGGTCGTCCGGGTAGAAGGTTTCGGCAAGATATCTTGCCGATTCCTCCCGACCCAGGGTTTGCCCGTCCCTCACGAGTGGCTGGTCTTCGTGCCGCTTGGTCAGCCTGCCCATAACTCGATATATCCCATCCCACAGTCCTTCCTTGGTCTGCTTCCCGCAGAACTCCTTCCAGCTTCGGCATTGGGCTTCTCTGGCTTCTTTCTCGTATGCCTCCTTTGCTTCTTTATATGCCCGGATTACATATTTCTTCCTCACAGGTGCCGCCCATCGGATGCGGCGTTTCCGTCGCATCATTTCCCTCTTGGATCTTTCGAGCTCCTTTGACCACCAAGGGACCGCATATCTGGTGTTTGTCTTCTTTGCCGGTATTACTTCTTTACTAGTTTCAGTAATGATTCGTGTATATTTTTCTATTTGCTTTTCTAATTCCTGTACGTTATCTAATTTGTCTATTTCTATTTTGTTTATGTTATGTTCCCTAATACAATTTTTAAATTTTTCGCCGAATTCCGTCCAGTTGACCTTCTTCGTGTTGTATATCCTAGTTGTTCTTTTTATTGCGGTCCCTTGGCCCTTCTGTAAGGTGTTTGAACATTTTATGACTGACTCGGTGGCGCAGTTGTTAACGCATGCGTTACGACTGCTGTGCTGAGGTCTCGGGTTCGATCCCTGGATTGGGTAAAGTAATATTAGGTGTCTATCTGGAAATTCACAGTATTAGCCCGGAGTTTGGAATTGTGCCCGGTATGGCGATGCCCCCTGTCACAGTATATGGGACCTACATTTGGCGGAAAGTGGGTACCTAACCCTTCGGGGATTACAGGCGTAAGTGTACCTATATGTATTTTTTTATTTATTTTTTTCTTGTGCGGCAAAGTGACCACACTGCACCTGATGGTAAGCACAGTGCCGTCCAGATAGAATATCAAGTAGCGAGAGACAGTCTATCCCCCGCTACTCAACACAATCATGCCGGCCTGCTGTTTAGTTTCTTCACATTACGCCTAAAGGACCCAGGATCATGTAAGCATTTTATTAGTAACTAAAATGTATGCTGGCGAAAACCGGTACCTGTACAATAAAATACAATATAGGGCTATGTTATCAAAATTATAATCTATCACTTCTGAGAAATCCGGATAGTCAAGAATATTGGTTAGGTTAGTCGAATTTGCCGTTTTCCGTCTCAGTGGAAAACTGGGAAGTTGGTCCTGCTCAAGAAGGAGGGGCGGCCCGCAGAGTCGCCATCGGCCTACCGGCCCATCGTATTGCTCGACGAGGTCTGCAAGCTCTTCGAGCGTATCATTCACGCTCGCCTCGTCGAGCATCTTGTAGAGGTCGGGCCGGACTTGGCACAGTGCCAGTATGGGTTTCGGCAAGGCCGATCTACTGTACATGCGATTTTGCGGGTCAAGGCACAAGCGGAGGATGCAGTGGCTCGGGGTGAAGTGGTGGTGGCGGTGTCTCTAGACATCGCCAACGCGTTCAACACATTGCCCTGGGTCTGCATAATGGAAGCACTGCGGTACCATGTGGTGCCACCGTATCTCCGGCGTCTGGTGCGCTCGTATCTATCAGATAGGTACATAGTGTATCCAGGCGCCGACAGGTGGCACCGAAGAGCGATGGCCTGCGGTGTTCCACAGGGCTCAGTCCTGGGCCCTCTCCTGTGGAACATCGGCTACGATTGGGTGCTCCGTGGTACTAACCCCCGAGGCGTCGCTGTCGTCTGTTATGCAGACGACACACTAGTGACAGCGTCGGCCAGGTCTTTCCAGGAGGCCACCCTGCTCGCCTCGTTTGCAACAGAACAGGTGGTGGGCAGGATTCGGCGACTGGGTCTTAAGGTGGCCCTGAACAAAACCGAGGCCCTTTGCTTTCACGGGCCTCGGATTCGGCCACCTTTAGGGCCCCACATCGATGTGGAGGGGGTGCGGATTCCCATCGGCTGTAAAATGAAGTACTTGGGATTGATTCTGGACAGCCGATGGGATTTCCGTGCCCATTTCCAGGAGTTGTCGCCGAAATTGGTGCGGGCGGCGGGCGCGCTCGGACGCCTGCTGCCGAACCTGGAGGGACCAAGTAACCCTTGCCGAAGTTTATACGCTGGAGTCGTGCGGTCAATGGCCCTGTACGGATGTCCCGTATGGGCTGAGTCCCTGAAAGCCCGATGCGTCGCCTTGCTGCGCAAACCGCAGCGTTTGGTGGCGCAGCGAATAGTAAGGGGCTACCGCACGGTCTCCCACGAGGCGGCCTGCGTATTGGCCGGCACACTCCCTTGGGAGCTGGACGCAAAACTCCTCTCGTCAGCGTTCTTCTGGCGGGAGGAGGCGTCCAGTCGCCGACAGGAGAGACTGGCCCCAAGGGAGATTGCGGCCCGGTTCCGCAGAACCGCTGTGGAGGAGTGGCATACCAGGCTGGAAAGCCCAAGTGCAGGCTTGAGGACCGTCGCGGCAGTGCGTCCTGTCCTAAAGAGATGGTTAGACAGGCGCCACGGTGCGCCAACGTTCCGGCTGACGCAGGTACTGACGGACCACGGGTGTTTCGGTTCGTTCCTGTGTCGGATCGGAAAGGAGGTGTCTGCCGTGTGCCACCACTGTGGCAACTGCCGTGAGGACACGGCCCAACACACGTTGGAGGAGTGCCCAGCCTGGGACGAAGAGCGCAGCGCTCTCAGAGCAGTCGTCGGAGGAGACCTATCGCTGCCGGCCGTGGTGTCGTCCATGGTCGCCAGCCGGAGGTCCTGGCGTGCGGTGGCCCACTTCTGCGAGAACGTCATCTCGCAGAAGGAGAGTGCTGAGAGGGATCGGGAACGATATGATCCCTCCCGCCGCCAGAGAAGACGTAGGAGGCGCCGGGTGGACGACTGACCGGCGTCTCCCGCCCTGTGGAATGGGGGCGTGTTGAGAATTTCACCACGGCAACCCCTGCCTGTCGTACGAGGCGACTAATTGGGGCCATCGGGGGTCGCGGGCGCGCAGCGGAGGGCTGTCAGCCCGTATCGATGCACTCCCAAATTCGGGGCATCGTGCGACCCCGAGATGGACGGCAGCGTGGGTGGTAAGGCCTCGTTCGCTGTCGTTGCTCGGTGCGCGGGGGCTCCTTAGCCTCCCATGGAGATGGGCCCGTACAGGGCACCGCGCAGGGGCGATTCCGGCTGCAATTCTAGCACTCCTTAGAATACCCCGGGATCGCTCCGCAAGCGCCGAAGAAGGCCACCGCGGGGTTTTAGCTGGTAGTGTCGGGTGGGGTGTACATAGGGGTTAGGGACTCGGCCCAGCGGCAGCACGGATAGCCATCATCCGTGCGAGGGGGATGCTGGGTCGTAAGACCGGCTAGTCCAGCATACCCGTTTTATTCTTAATCCGCTTCCCTCCGGAGCGGGCGGCAGTAATAAAACGCTTTCCCCGCGATAACAAAAAAAAAAAAAAAAAAAAAGGTTAGTCGAATTTCATTCCGCCGTTCTTGGAAGGCTTTCATGATATTCGACGTATTTTCGTAATTGTTCGTAATCGGGAATGAAATCGTTTATAAAACATATAGGCTATCACATAGCTTTGAAATAAAAAATATTTTTTAAATAAAATTAGTTTTATTTCTATGTCTAATATTCGTGTAAACATAAGAAACCATTACATTAGGTAGCTCTTATGACAACTTATGTATACTACGTGTAACGGGAATAACGCACATCCTCAGACAACCCAATTTAAAAATATTATTACAATCATAATCCATGTATTGAAATTAGACGATGAATATAAATATTGTTTTTATAAAGTTAGTTGTACTAATTTTTTACATAAAGTTCGTTATTTTAATTATTTGATTTTTTTTTAATGTTCGTTTATTATTGCATTTAGAAAAGACTTTATCGCATCGAGTTATGTTTCAGTTTCGTTTGTCTTGAACGTTAAATTAAAGGGTGACAATTATTTACCTGAGTGTTAATTATGTTTGGAAAAAAATAGTCTATTAAATTTTTTTTGATGTCGATTCAGTTGCTTATTCTGAAGAAACTACTTTCAGAGTGTGCGTTAATCATGTTACATGTTGTATATCACTTAAATAGATTCTCAATACAATAAAAAATATAAACAAAGAAATAGGTTATCATTTTTTAAGGTTATGAGTAGGTATCTCTATATATTTTTCACAAAGGTTTTTTTTGACAGAATTCATATCTTCCATAATTATTCGCCAAATTTAATGACCCAAACACCAGTTTGAAGATTAGATAGGCTTGGCAAAACAGTATGAGAAACTAACAGTGTCATCAATTTTGTATTGTTAATTTAGGATTACACGCATAAAGAATTTTAAAAGCGCTATCTATTGTCGTTTAAGACTAAATTCGTGACAAGTTTGTAGATTATAAAGTATTTAAAATAAATAAATATTTACATTTATTTATTTCGACTTTATTATATTACGTAACAGGCCACTATCGGTACTCGTACGGGTCGTAAATAATAATATAGCCAGGTTTAATTGAAAAATAAAAAAAACTAATACTAGCCCTGTATTAAACATTGTCCTATTGCTGGGCACGGACCTCCTCTATTAATGGGATGGATTAGGCTTTAATTCACCACGCTGGTCTAATGCCATGGTAGACTTCACATACCTTTTTTTTAGTGCCTGAATAGGCAGACGAGCAGACGGGCCACCTGGTGGTAAGTAGCCATCGCCGCCCATAGACTTCTGCAATGCCAAGGCACATCCAAAGCCAGCCAAAACCACTGCCTACCATGACCTACTCATACCTTTAGAATTGGTATGAGAATTCTCAGGTATGCAGGGTTCCTCACGATGTTCTCCTGCACCGTTAAAGCAAGCGATAATTAACAATGAATACACACGTGACTTTAGAAAGGTCAGAGGTGTAGGCCATTTGGACTGGTTTTGAACATACGTCTTCGTCTTGACAGTCTGTATCGCAACCAACTAGGCTATGGCTGCTAAAAAAATGGCCAAAAGAAGATGATCAAAGCACACAAGTGTGATCAGTACATTTACAGCAAATTCTTGTGAATCCACGCGGATTCCTTAAGTGCTTCTAACATAATTAAGTTTCTGTGCTCACTTATCTTTACAACTTTTATTAACTTCGGTAACAGTAATTAGGACCGGGATCTCAAAAACATTCGAGTAAAGAGCAATTTCCTTTGAATGTAGTCTGGATGATACTGAGTTTTACTTGATTACAGTTGATTTTCCTTGAGTTTTGTGACATACGGTAGCGCTGTGCTGTGACCAGTTCTTTGTCGTATGGACCTGATTCACTGTGACTTGATTAGAAGTGATAATAATTGTTGCGTTTAGGACAGTTAACAAGAGTTCCGGAAACCCAACAAATAAATATTGACCCGATACATACATACATACATATACATATACACTCACGCTTGTAATCCCCGAAGGGGTAGGCAGAGGTGTAACCAGTACACCCACTGTTCGCCGAATTTGGGTCCCATAATGTGATAGGGGGCGAGCCTATCGCCACACCGGGCACCATTCCAGACTCCGGGTTAATACTGAGTATTTCTAGGTAGAAAAACCCAATATCACTTTACCCGACCCGGGGATCGAACCCGAGACCTCAGCACAGCAATCGTAACGCATGCGCAATTACAACTGCGCCACCGAGGCAGTCAGTGACCCAATACTTATACATATATACTTTTTTTATCCTGGCACGGTTAAGTGACCACACTGTACCTGATGGTAAGCACAGTTTCGTCCAGTTAGAGTGTCCAGTAGCGAGAGACAACCGTATCACGCCACTCAACACAATCATACTGGTTTGCTGAGTACTCTTCTTCACACTACGCCTAAAGGGCCCAGCATCATAGAGCGAACACGGTAGTCGGTAATCTGTTCCACAGCTTGATGGTGCGGCATAGATACGAATTTGTGAACCGTTTGAGTCAGGCTGGGGTCGAAGACACTACGAAGCTGTGACTCCACAAGCCAGTACGCGTGGTTCTGACGTCCCAATCGTAATTTAAGATTCCAATCAGCTTGATGCTTATTTTTAACCGACTTCAAAAAAGGAGGAGGTTCTCAATTCGTCGGAATCTTTTTTTTATGTATGTTCCCCGATTACTCGAAGACGCCTAGACCGATTCGAGAAATGGTTTTTTTTTGTTTAAAAGGATATACTTCTCAGGTGGTCCCATTGGCACCAAGTCAGGATCCGATGATGGGATCTCAGAAAAATCGAGGGCAACCCTCAAATTTTATAGGGACGCATAATGTTTTTTATTGAAATCGGTGTACTTTTTGAGGCCATGATAATGAATTAATGTTAAATTTACCGTTTTCCAACAATTTATTTCTATGCCAATAGTTTTTCTATCACGATTCTTGTAGCATTAGAGGATTTTCCACTAATCACATCATATAATACGCTTAGAGCCGATTACTTACTAATTGAACAGCTTAGCATTCTGAAAATACATACGTTGCAAGCATTTCGTCGTGGCTTCGCCCCAGTAAAAATAAAAAAAATACGAAATCTTATCAAATTTGTGAAAACGTAACAGAAATAAAACTTAAGACCACCAATTCACCCACTTATCGGTAAAATTATGAAAAACGCCGAAAAACTTCTATATTTATTTCCAACCAAAAGCATGTGTACGAAATTTCATGCTTCTTACTTTCAAAATTACGAACTTCCATACAAACGTTGTCCCCTTATTTTACCCCGTTAGGGGTGACATTTTCAAAAATCCCTTCTTATTGGGTACTTACAACATGAAAGGCATCAACTGCCAAAATTTCAAGTTTGTAACCCTAGCGGTTTAGGCTCTGTGTTAATGAATCAGTCAGTCAGGACAAGTATATATGTATAATAATATTGTTGGCGTTACCAATATAATATGAGGGTAGTCTCTGTTTATTGGAGATGTTGGTGGTCTCTTACAAAATATTTACGGGTAGATCTATGACACCACCACATGTTATGATTTGTAACACCCAGTGGGGGAGGGTATGCTATAAAAGTGTGCGCCTCTGCGCTGCTCGCGTCAGTCAGTTTACTAGAGTCTAGCTCATTCTGTGTCTAATTCAACTAGTTTATCTGCAGTAGTATATGTGCTGGTGGTAGGATATTCGTATCCGCCCGGATAGCGACCACCGTACACAGGGCGAAAAACCCGCCATAGTGGCACACGCAAGTGTGTCGCGTTCCGGGATCAGCCAGTGTATTTCCGGTTATCGTCGGGGGGCTAGAGTTGGGGTACGATGTTTGGCCGTGCCGGTATTAGCCGGTTCACAGTCGGTTGGAGGCGTGTTGATCCGTCGGCCAGGGAGACCTGTAGAAACGGTTGTACCGCTGGCCGCCCGCGGTACAGTACAGGGGCCCAATCGTGGCTAACCACCACGAGAGGCTGCCCCACCATGCCGCGCATAATCTTGGGTGGGTCCGTCGTGCCGGTTGGTGACCGGATGTGGGGTCCCGGCGGCCTATCCCGGGAGGGTACGGGGGCCCTTCCGTCCGGCGGATCAGCTCGCCTCCTCTTGGCTCTATTAGTGGACCGGCGCTTGTTGCGGCCTTCTGATTACTCTGACACTAGACCCTCGACCGCTTCTTCACATCCTCCCCCCATAACTCCATGACAGTGCCTATAAAGAGAACAGGACCTACAGCGGTGCGTAACCCCACCACCGCTTTCACAATGGAGTTCGCTAACATCCGCGGACTCCATTCGAACCTTGATGCCGTCCACCACCATCTTGAGACGGCCCGGCCTGCTCTTCTCTTCCTGACGGAGACGCAGATTTGTAGTCCGACCGATACCACATACTTGCTTTACCCCGGCTACTCACTTGAAGAAAACTTCAGGCCGAGGGCCGGGGTATGCCTGTATGTTCTCTCTCTCTCCTATAGAGAGCAAGGGTGAGGCTATGGCCGTCGGTCTAGACATCGCGAAGGCGTTTGATCGGGTATGGCATGGGGGCCTTCTGTCGAAGCTTCCATCATATGGAATCCCCGAGGGGCTCTGCAACTGGATCGCTAGTTTTTTGGATGGTCGGAGCATTAAAGTCGTCGTAGACGGCTACTGCTCCGACGCTTTATCCATTAATGCTGGCGTTCCACAAGGCTCGGTGTTGTCGCCGACACTATTCATACTGCATATCAATGACATGCTGTCTATTGATAGCATGCATTGCTATGCAGATGATAGTACTATCGACGTGCGATACACCGGCCAGCAGGGTATCCCTCGGAGCACTTTGGAAGAAAGACGGTTAGAACTTGTGTCGGAAATCGAGAGCTCTCTAGGGCGGGCCTCTGAATGGGGTGAAAGGAACCTAGTTCACTTCAACCCCACGAAGACACAAGTTTGCGCGTTCACCGCTAAGAAGGACCCATTTGTCATGGCGCCACAGTTTCAAGGAGTCACTCTCCAGGTTTCCGAGGGTATTGGGATCCTCGGCGTCAATATATCTAACACGGTCCAGTTTAGGAGTCAAGTGGAGGACAAAGCCAAATTGGCAAGCAAAAAATTGGGGATCCTGAACAGAGCGAGGCGGTATTTCACGTCGGGCCATAGATTGGCGCTTTATAAAGCGCAAGTCCGGCCCCACGTGGAGTACTGTTCTCATCTCTGGGCAGGGGCCCCAAAATACTTGCTGGACCCACTTGACTCCTTACAGAGGCGGGCCGTTCGGATTGTCGGGGATCCTGATATTACGGATAGCCTGGAACCGTTGGGGCTGCGGAGAGACTTCGGGTCTCTCTGCTTGTTCTATCGGTTGTTCCACGGGGAGTGCTCCGAGGAACTGTTTAAAATGGTGCCTACATCACCATTTTATCATCGCACCACCCGACACCGCAACAGAGTTCATCCATACCACCTGGAAACGATTCCGTCTAGCACGGTTCGTTTCCGGCGTTCATTTTTACTACGTACGTGCAAGCTCTGGAATGAACTCCCTGCTGCGGTGTTCCCTGAGCGCTATGACATGTCCTTCTTTAAACGAGGCTTAAAGAGAGTAGTCCTTCAACGGTAGGCAGCGGCTTTGCTGTGCCCTGGTATTGCAGAAGTCTATGGGCGGCGGTGACTACTTACCATCAGGTGGCCCGTCTGCTCGTCTGCCTATCGAGGCACTAAAAAAAAAAAAAAAAAATGTTCGGTCGGACGTCTGCTGTCGCCGTCTGCGCTGCATGGAGGACCCCTCCTTCTCCACCCTGTGGGTACACGTCGACCTCGGCTCTCAGAGTCGGGTTTACGTGTGCCTTTACAGGTCACACGACGGGGACGTTGAGACAACTCGGCTATTTGATTACATTAGCCAGGCGACAGACGACGCGCAGGAGCAGTTCCCAACAGCGGAATTGGTAGTTCTGGGGGACTTCAACGCACACCATGAGTTGTGGTTGGGCTCCTCCAGAACTGACCATGCTGGCAGAACTGCTCATGCATTCGCCTTGACTCATGGCTTGACACAGCTGGTGAACCAGCCTACCAGGATCCCAGATGTGGCGAGTCATGCGCCCTCACTGCTGGACCTTCTGTTGACGAGTCACCCGACCGGGTATACGGTGTCGGTTGGTGCTCCTCTGGGGACCTCCGATCACTGTCTGGTTGGGACGTCAGTACCTCGCGCTTTGCCTCCACGTCCCGTGAAGGTCAAGCGTAGGGTCTGGCACTACTCGTTGGCAGATTGGGATGGTATGCGGGATTATTTCGCATCCATCCCTTGGCAGCAGCGCTGCTTTGAGGGAAAGGATCCTTCTGCGAGTGCCGACGCCGTTGCCTGCGAGATCAGACTAGGAATGGAATATTACATTCCTTCCTCTGAGATCGCGGGCAACGGCCGAGGACGCTCCTGGTTCAATCGTGCATGCGCCGATGCTGTTGGTAAAAAACAGACGGCGTATCGCGCTTGGATCAGGGGTCGCGCTAAGAAGGATCCCAATCTCAAGTCCCTCAAAGCAGCCTACAACCGTGCTGCCAAGGCTTGCAAGAGGGAGTATGTTAGAGCGGATGCCCAGCGCGTCTCCAAGATTGGATGTGCTTTGGCCGATCACCCGACAAGCAGTCGTGCTTATTGGAGCTTGGCTAAGGCGGTCCAATCTAATTTCTGTCGCCCTTCGCTGCCACCGCTGAGATATCGTAATGGAACACTGGCCCATAGCTTGCAAGAGAAGGCCGATTTACTGGCAAACCTCTTCGCGGCTAATTCGAGACTCGAGGACTGCAATGCTCCTTTACCACCTACGCTGCCCGGTTGCGGTCACACAATGCCTGATATCCGTATCAGGCATTGTGATGTGCGGCGTGAGCTGCAGTCTCTCGACGTCCGGAAGGCCAGTGGTCCGGATGGTATCCCAGCGCTTGTTCTCAAAAAGTGTGCAGCGGAGTTGTCTCCTGCACTGACGCGCCTATACCGATCGTCCTACCTCTCAGGTGTTGTGCCTGAATCGTGGAGGGAGGCCAATGTGCAGCCGATCCCCAAAAAGGGTGATCGGTCAGACCCTAACAATTACCGCCCAATCGCCATCACCTCAGTGATCTGTAAAGTCATGGAGCGACTAATTAACAGCCAATTAGTTCGTTACCTGGAGGATCACTCGTTGATCAGTGACAGACAATATGGTTTCCGCCATAACCGATCAACGGGTGATCTTCTAGCGTTTGTATTGCATCACTGGGGTGAGGCGATTGACAGGCATGGCGAGGCTCTGGCTGTGAGTCTCGACATAGCCAAGGCGTTTGATAGGGTCTGGCACCGTGGCCTTCTCTCCAAGCTCCTGGCATACGGTCTGCCCGACAACCTGTGCAAGTGGACACGCTTCGCAGTTCATGTCAGTAAATGCCGGAGTACCACAAGGTTCTGTGATTTCGCCCACCTTGTTTCTTCTGCATATCAATGATATGTTGTCGCTTGGCAACATTCATTGCTATGCAGACGACAGCACGGTTCATGGGCGTTATTGCAGCAAGCCTCCTGGTTGCCGGGTGGATACTGAGAGGAGACGCGAGGATCTTGTCATGGAGCTCAATCAGGCCTTGGATCTCATATCATCATGGGGTACCAGGAATCGGGTTGAGTTTAATGCCAAGAAAACCCAGGTGTGCGCGTTCTCGTGCAAGAAGTCTCCGTTTTCTCCAATCCCCGTTCTTCAGGGTGTTCCACTCGCAATGCGGAATGACCTTAGTGTCCTAGGTATGGATATCCGCTGCGATCTTAATCCAAGGAGTCACATCGAGGGCGTAATATCCGCCACTTTCCGCAGGGTCGGAATCCTGAACAGGGTGCGGCGGTTTTTCACGCCCGGTCAGCTCTACCGCTTATATAAAGCACAGGTGCGACCGGGAATGGAATACTGCTCGCACCTCTGGGACGGTTCCGCAAAATACCTCCTCGATGCCTTGGACGGGTTGCAGCGGCGGGCCATCCGCATTGTGAATGATGCAGACGTGAGTAACAGCCTGGAGCCGCTACAGCTGCGTAGGGATATTTCCTCGCTTAGCGTGTTCTACCGTCTGTATCATGGTGAATGCTCTGAAGAATTGTTTGATCTTATCCCATCCTCTCCCTTCCATACCAGAACCACGCGTACTGGATTGCGGAGCCACAGCTTTGTGGTGTCTACTACCCCGGCCCGAACTAAGAGGTTCGCAAACTCGTACTTTTGCCGCACCATTAAGCTGTGGAACAGTTTGCCAGCTACCGTGTTCCCTCCTTCCTATGATCCTGGGTCCTTTAGGCGTAGTGTGAAGAAGCTACACAGCAGGCCGGCATGATTGTATTGAGTAGCGAGTGATAATCTATCCCTCGCTACTTGATACTATAACTGGACGGCACTGCACTTACCATCAGGTGCAGTGTGGTCACTTTGACGAGCCACGATAAAAAAAAAAAAAAAAGTCCGATTAGCGTGCGTACAGTTGTTCTCAGTGCAGTGTGTGCTTAGATGTATCGCTACATGACTCTAGATTCATGGCAAAATCTGTTAGCAAAAACTAAAAAAGTCTTTGTTTCAATTCAAGTCAGAAAACTCGTCCCTTTACAAAATTTATCGCCGCCATTGACACCTGCCCTGCTCTTATTTGTTTTCGAAACAAGCAATAGCCGGGCCATGGGCGGGGTTCGAGATCTTTAGGACCGACCGTATGGGTAAACTGCCTTTTGAGTGTACAGACAAGGAATAATTGTTTGGTGGTCTATTTCCTAGTGTATTGATAGAACTATTTGTTTTATGAAACGATCAAATGGTAGATTTAGGTCTATGATACAATGAAAATTTTCTTATTTTTTTTTACAATCTCACGCATATTCTTGACGCTCAATAATTTAATCCTGCAGCTTGGATATCACACAAAGAAAATGTTTGTATATCACAAAAACATTTGGTCTTGCGGGAATCGAACCCGCGTCCTTTCGCTCCAGGGCCGAATACTCCCCGCTACGCTTCTGTCGATTTCTTTTTTTCTGTTATTCCAAGAGTGCTCTGGTAAAATGTTTAAGATGCTTGCAACATCTTTACTTTCATATGAATCGCCTAAAATCACTATACAGTTCATATATATTGCCTGGAAACAGTTATATATATCGCGCTCCTTATTCAGCGTTTTATTAGTACAAATAAGCTGTGGAATGAACTCTCTGCCTCCGTATTCCTCGAACTATGACGCATTTTCTTCTTTAAACAATACTTAATTTTCCTTCAATAAGCGGCTTAGCTGTGTCTTGGCTGGCCTAAGTTAATTAGCAGTAGTGAACTTACGATCAATCCATGAAAAAAAATCTCAGCTTTTCTTAATATTATTTTTAAGATTATCATTAAGTCTACTTATGAGAAGAGGGCTTAGTCCACCATGCTGGTCTAATGTGAGTTAGTAGATTTCACATACATTTTAAATTTTTATGAGAATTCGTGAAGAAACCTGCATACCCAACAGGTTTCCTCACGATATTTTTCGTCACCGTTAAAGCAAGCAATTTATAATGAATATACATGTAACTTTAAAAATTACAAAGGTGTGCAATATAGGCTTGTTTCGAACCTACTAATTTCATCTTGTCAATCCATACCATAGTAGACCTAGACTATAACTGCCATTTTTGAACTAAATACCCTAAATAAAACAAAACCTTAATTGAATTTCTCTCAATGGTTCCAATCACTCTATCTATAAGCTACGAAGCTAAACAGTTTGTCAATGTGATGTGAAATAAGTGAGGAAAGCTGCAACGTAAGAATTCTAAAGTGGGGGCGGGTAGTGCACTGTCAATACAAGATAGAATATTCCTACTTAACTAAACGAATTGGGGAAGTTTGTACAACTCCAGTGGAGTCGGATAGAATTTGGCCATCTTAAAGTGAACTACTTTAACATGCATTCGGGTATTTCCCTTTTATTAGAAATACCGAAGGTATTTAGGAGAGTAGTTGCGGGTACGTTAATAATGACAACCTAAGTGGGGAGTAAGTGTTTAGCAGTAAACGGAGTGCCTTCCGCGCTCCGGAGTTCAGTTGCGTTGTGAAGAAGACTAGTTGATAACCAGGACATTCGTGGTTCGTTCGCGGGTCACTAAGTGAAAACAGTTTAATGGCCGCATAGTTCAGCTTAGAGGGTAATGCTGGTAGATTAATTATAAAGAGAAGCCTGAAGTAAATCCAGATATACGTTTGTGTTAATATTAAGCACTGACATATGTAACAGTGTTATTTAAATCAATCAATAAAATGGTAAACATTGTATTTGTGCCTTTAGTATCATCAATCTTGCATAGTTTTGTTGATGTTGCTTACACATGTGGCAGTAGGATTTTCACAGATAATTTCAACGAAAAGAAACAACATCTTCACCATGTTAAACTTCTAGAAGAAGACTAAGACCTAAGCAAGCGTTTCCGTGGCGCAGCAGGTGAGTAGCCGGCTGTGAAACGAGAAGCCGGGGGTTCGATCCCGCACCAAGACAGATGTAGTTTGATCACCAAATATTTGTTTCGGATCTGGGTCCCTTGTAGTTCTTGATACCCAAGATACAGGTTTGACCTAGTTTGTCAGCACTATTTATTTATTTATTGAATAGAACGGTACAAACACCACTTACACTATTCACAGATATTACATTATATTTATTGAAGTTTAATTAATTTGATTATATTGATCAATAACATTAAGATACACAGTATTTAATAATTAAACGTAACATTCATACATCGTACTCACAAAACCTCAGGCATTCTAGCAAAAATATACGTCTGTCACTCGCAAATTAATATGTATATTATTTATTTGTTTAATGTGGGCCATATTTCCGAAACGTCGCATGTTTCTGTTGTATTTGCTCCAGACCTTTTTTGTTTGTTTACTTTATAAAAAATATTTGCAGTAAAATAACAATGTATTTTTCAGCTCCCTACAGCAATATCAGAGTATTAAATAATGCCTTTCTCCTAGGTTATTAGCCTCTGATTAGACCCAAGTCTTTGTAGCTGCTTTTTGCTCTGAATTTTCCTTTCGTGGAAATGGGTCGCGTAAGAAAGCTGTTAGCGGGCCGTAACTGGTGACGGAGAAATTGTTTGCTTCTACCTAATTGCATGAGGCTTCCAAAAACCAATTTTTAGGATACGTCGTTAAGATTTTTGGGTTAAAGGTCGAAGTTCAAATTGAATGTATAATGTTTCCTGGCTTATATATTGTATTTCGATAAATAATATTTTTTTTTAAATGTTTCCAATAAACTAAATTAGACAGAGCTATTTTGGTAATATACATTGCTAATTGGACAGATGGCTGATGGAGCAGACATGTGTTGGAGTGGAGACCGCGTTTAGGCAAACGTAGTGTGGGACGCCCTGATGCACGATGGACCGACGACTTGAAGAAGGTGGCGGGTAGCGGGTGGATGCGGGCTACCCAAGACCGGGATGGTTGGCGTTCACTTGGGGAGGCCTACGTCCAACAGTGGACGGCAACAGGCTGAGTATATACATTGCTAAACACACACATTGAAGGTTGATTTCCTCTGTGGTCAGTATTATCTGTATAAAGGTCCGAATTAGTACCTCTGTCTTAACGAAAACAGATGCGTTATTTATGTATTAAATTTCATTGTGAGATTTTTGTGTTTGTTTTGTGCCCATAATTCATATGGTTTTGTGGGATTCACGGGCTGTGTAGATCAGAGTGGTCGGCATTATTGTGTTGAGTAGCGAGGAATAGTTTGTCTCTCCCTACTTGATACTCTAACTGCACTGCACTGCACTGCACTTACTATCAGGTGCAGTGTGATACCTTGCCGTGCCAGGATAAAAAAAACGTTACACTAACGTAGATCACTTACAAAATAGATCACTAACTACTACTTTGCTTGATTGATGGATAAATAATAATACCAGCCCTGTATTAAACTTTTCCCACGGCTGGACTCGGGCCTTCTCTACTAATGAGAGGGTTGAAGCCTTAGTCCACCATACTAGCCTAATGCCGGTTGGGAGACATCACAAACCTACGAAATTCTCATGAGATTTTTTCAGGTATGCAGATTTCCTCACGATGTTTTCGTTCACCGCTAAAGCAAGCGATAATTAACAGTAAATACACGTCACTTTAGACAAGTCAGAGGTATGCCATGTGGACTGGTTTGACTATACCTATGACTTTCGTCTGAACGGTCCGTACCAACACGGCTATCACTGCTACTATGTATGTATGAACAAATACATTTCCAAAAACCAATACAACACACACACAACGAACAAACTAGCGATCCCATTCGAATGCTTTTTTAATTCGTTTCGATTGAGACGGACACGAGAGCGGTTCATTACTCTGTGGAACTTTTCGATTCGTTCCCATCAGACAATACTGGCTTGTTCATTATCCGGCAAGATTGGACTCCGATCGATTTGTACGTTGTTGGAAGGTATAATACTAGACTTCTTCGAAATGTCCCTTTTTAATTGGATGAATGCTGGAGCTGTGTCGATGCTGGCTAAATCGATTACGTTTAAAGGTGAAATTCAGTAGAGGTGAAAAAAAACTGGAAACAACAGATTCATCAACTATAGCAGCGATAGCCTAGTTGGTTGCGGTACGGACTGCCAAGACGAAAGTCGTATATTCGAAACCCAAGTGGCACACCTCTAACTTTTCTAAAGTAACGTGTGTATTAAATGTTAATTTTCGCTTGTTTTAACGGTGAAGGAAAACATCGTGAGGAAACCTGCATACCTGAGAATTCTCATAAGAATTTCGAAAGTATGTGAAGTCTACCAACCCGCATTCGGCCAGCGTGGCAGACTAAGGCCTAACCCCTCTCAATAGTAGAGGAGGCTCGTGCCCAGCAATGGGACAATGTTTAATACAGGGCTAGTATTATATTATTATTAAAATTTGGACATTTTCACGTTTCTATACAATATTTTGACAGCCTTTTTGGCACAATGGGGGAGTAACGAGGATCATATTTGACAATATATTAAATCACAGTGGACCTTTAAGGGAGCCAACATTATTAAGCTTACGATAATATTCGGAGCTGCTAGAAACTTAAATAAATATTCAGCGGATAAAAACGACAGTAAACTTTCAGCTGTTAAACAGAAGAACTTTATAAAAGTGACATTGTTCTGTTTTCGAAATAATTTTTTTTATAGCATAGGTTCTTCGCGTAATGCCTTATCCCACAACATCTTACGGCCTATAGTTTCATAATCGAATGAACATTTTGTGTCTGTATCGGAAACGATTTCAGTCGAATACCGGGAGTCTATTGTGGAGATTTTAACTTCGATTCCAGTAATTGTGTGTTACTGGCATATTGGAATCACACCTCTGGAAATAGGCTTTTATCCAAGCATTCATTAGTCCTTTCCAGAAAGTTTAAGCAAACTATATATTTTTATGGTACTAGATATATATAAAAATCATGGGTAAGTTGCTGACTTCAAAGAATCATACATAGATATACATCCGGTTTTTATCGGGGATCTAGAGTTGGGGTACGATGTTTGGCCGTTTTTTCGCCTTCTGAGTAATCTGACACTAGACCCTTGGCCGCTTCTTGACCTCCCTGCCCCATGGCATACGGAATGGAATGTGAAAGGCTGGCATAATTGTGTCGATTAGCAAGGTATGATTGTCTCTCGCTACTTGATACTCTACGTGGTCGACACTCCGCTTACCATCAGGTACAGTGTGGTCACTTTGCCGTGCCAAGATATAAAATCAATTTGTTACTTCACCGGGTATAAGACAGTGGTAACAATGCGGTCAAACTGGCTTATTCAAGCCACTTTACCACCTATCTACTGCTTTCTTAGAGTATTTAACACGGGAGACGCCATTGAAGCGCTTACCCCGTTTGACAAATGTAAGAGCACGGTGCTCATACACGTTCTATAAAACTAGTTGCGCTTCGTGATCCGCCACTAAAAAAGTGACATCACGTGCGAATTGAGCTCCATGAAAATGCCCGCCTGTAGCGGTATTAACATGTAAAAATAGATGTGACACATCAAACTTCCAAAAATACAACATTATTTTTCACCTGGACGTATTTTTTTAAAGTAATATTATCCTTAAAAGCAACAAAACATATAATTTCTAAAAATGATCATCGGGTAATAAATGTTGCCAGGTTAAACTTTTAGCCACAGTAGTGTAAAATTTATTTGCATTCAATATCTTAAACGCAAGTTGTTTTTTAATATTCATTTTTAACTAGATGTTGCCCGCGGCTCCGCCCCCGTGTAGGTCTTGGAGCATTTTAACCTTCTATATTTTGCTATTCCATAGGAAGCGTGCATTTTTCGAGATAAAAGTGGTCTTTGTCATTTTCTGATCCCTAAACTGCCACTTTCCTAAAAATAGGTCGATCCCTTGCTATGTGAAAAACTAAACTATCCCATGGGAACTGTACATTTCTCCGGGATAAAAAGTGGCCTATGTGCCTACAGACTATAATCTATCTCTGTGCCAAATTTTAAGTAGATCCGTCCAACCGTTGTAGCGTGATTGGATATCAAACAACCATGCATCCATCCAAACATACGCATTTATAATATTAGTAGGATTACTTTATTTATGCTTCCTTAACCTAATTTATAATTTAAAAATATTAGGAGAGTTGACATATCGACTAAGTTTACAATTTCATAAACTTTATTACACTGGCATTTTAGGTGGTTTATGTGGTAACACTGTCGTTTATGCAAGACTCAAATAGTGTTGTAGATAAACTTATAAAGGTTATCGATAAAATTACTAATCCATCTGGACTGTCTTCTAAACACATACTTTTAATGTAAATAGTTCTAACACACTAGGAATGTCACAAAATATACCAAAACCATAATCAGGTATTTGTCAAAAAAATTAGATCCTAAAAATGTATCCGGTATATTTAAAAAATACCTAACACGTTGGTGGACAGTACTTCCTTGGTGAAAATGCGTGCTGAGGCACTACTAAATTTCATATTTTTTTTTTATCCTGGCACGGCAAAATTACCGCACTGTACCTGATGGTAAGCGCAGTGCGGTCCAAATAGAGTACTGAGTAGCGAGAGACGATCTATCCCCGCTACTCAACACACTCATGCCGGCCTGCTTCTTCACACTACGCCATGAGCAAGAAGGTGAAGAAGGGGTCGAGGGTCTAGTGTCAGAGTACTAAGAAGGCCGCAAAATGGCCATTGTACCCCAACTCCAGACCCCCGACAAAAACCGGATGTACACTGGCTGATCCCGGAACGCGACACACTAGCGTGTGCCACTATGGCGGGTTTTTCGCCCTGTGTATGGTGGTCGCTATCCAGGCGGATATGAATATCCTACCACCAGCATATATTGCCTGTAGGCGTAGCGTCACAACGCACATGTATATAAATTATGTTATATGACAGAACGGATTAAGACGTTTCCGTCGTAAGTCAAAACATTGCCAGATGGCTCTTAATTTTGGCCTGAGCCATACTCGCCTTCATCAGCAAAGGGGTCTTAACTAGAGGCAGGCACAATAATAGGTCTTGAATACGTGTTTGTTCGATTTCTTACAAATTTCGTGACGCCATCTGCAAAAAGTTGGTATTGAATGGAATGCAACGAAATTGTATTTAAAATATACATTAGACAAAATCATTCACTTATTTGATACTCGGCAGGACTTCTAAACTATAAACTAGCGTTTTTTACTAAATAAAACTATATATCCATAAAACAAGCACTGTATTTACCTTTTAGAAAATGCGCACCACCGCGGTACACTGCCCGACCAATCGTATGAAAAAACGACGGCCACAGGCGTAGTGTATGTGTGTAGCGAAACAAAAATGTTGATGTGTGCATTGACATCATTTCTTTGAATGAGTTTTTGAACATTGCGATGTGCCAGTACGCAGATCTTAATTGTACCTACGGTGACAGTATAACATGCCGCTCCATGTAATCCTACTAAAAATCGAACATCTCATGGCGTACTTATATTATAAAGGTACTTGGACGTCGTCAGGCGTACTGTGATAACATTTCGCTCTCCTTGACGCCTTAGGGCGTTACTGTCCACCAACGTGTAAGTATGAATTTTGGCGCCATTCATTTATTACGTAAGATGATGTAGGGGGGAGTCAATCATGTCTTATTTTTTCTTACAAGGGGTGGGAGGGAGTCTTAATAGTTCTTACGTAAGATCACAAATATAGAGATTATACTTTGAAAAAGCACGGGCCATGCCTATAATTTTAAAAACATGCAACTTAGATTTTTTTATATTTTTTTGATAACCGGTATGACTTGCCTTTTCACCCGGTTCCGGCTTTACGTCGGCTTTTGGGACACCCTGTATTCATGGCAAGATGTCAAGCCCTTTTTATATGCTCTTCATAATCGATAGCCGTTAGCCAGCTACCACACCAAAACAGCCGATAATCGCTCTCAATGACATGCAATAATTTCATTCGCAGCATTCGCTAATCGCATTCGTTACCAGCAACACTGTATTTCTTGGCATCGCTTATTTAATTTGAAATTTTATGGAATAACAGAACATTTTCTCACAAATTATATACCATTGAAAAGGTCGTGTTGTGTACTTTCCGGTAGAATATTTGCTGAATCGGAATACCTCAAAACGAGTGAGTAATCATAAATTTTAAAATAATTTGCAACGGCCGTCATTGTTGTGTTCCGTGTGCTGACATACCTGAAAAACGCTTCTCTACATTAAGTGTTGACAAAAAATAAATAAATGGAAGTGTCACGGATGTTGTGCAAAGCAACCAAAAACTGATACACCTTTACGTCCCATTGATTCACGCGGCAAGTCAAGGAACAATGATGACTCTCTACCTTTTAATGACAATATTACGCATCGAAAAAAAGCCACTGTTGATACTAGCGCTATTAGTGGAAGCTCCGGCTTAAACTTGTCCGCGTCAGTTATTACAAAGGAAGACGTTACGGAAATTATACGAGAAGAATTCAATGTCATGAAATTGGCTTTAGCACAGGAGCTTAACCAAACCCTTAAGCAGATGGTGAGAACCGAATTTCAATCTATAAAACAGGAAGTAACTGTTTTGGAGAATAATGTTTCGTTTCTGAATGAAAATTATGAAACCACCAAATCCGCCATCGCCAAATACCAAGACACACTGGGAGAGCTAAAGAAAGAGAACGTTCAGTTAGCAAATACGTTACAGGATCCTCAAATCAGGCTTCAGGTTGCCGAGCAGCATAACCGTTCTAACAATCTTGAGATACAGTGTGTCCCCGAGCACAGACAGGAAAACTTGCTATCTATGATTACTCAGCTGTCTAAGCGACTTGAAAGAATCCGACATTCATCATTGCACCCGTGTGGTAAAAAGTAACAGAGACGACAAGAGACCTCGCTCAATCATTGTTTAATTGGCTACCCCTAGGCTTCGGGATACATTTTTAGTGAAAACAATAAATTTTAATAAGGAAAATCTAAACGACAAGATCAGTACTGCTCACATAGGCATTGGAGGTAATAAATTGCCGTTTTACATTGTTGAGCACCTATCACCTAGAAACAAACATTACACGCAGCGGCTGGCCAGATCGCCAAAGATAAAGAGTACAAATTCGTGTAGATTAAGCAAGGTCGTGTTTTCATTAGGAAAACAGGTGAAAACGAGTTTACTTATATAAGAAACCAAGAGACCAGAACCAACCTAAAACAATTATCTGCTATATCCCGTTTGTCCAAATCATATAACTCTATTTGTGAAACGATGTATGTATGATATATTTGTTGATAAATTGCCAAAATTCAAAAAAGCTGTTGTGGCAAAATGGTTAGCTGTACATACAGCTAACCATTTTTTCTTATAGCTACAATTCTATAATATTGTTATACTTAGATATAATATATATATATATATTTTAATATTAATTTATTAATTAAATTCTCATTTGGTCATGCTTATTGTTATTTTTGAAAATTTTATTAACCTTTTACTCTTATTGAAAACTGGTGTTACTTTTTTTCTCAACGCATGTCGTGGTATCCTTAAAATGTTGTTCATTAATATTAAGATTATTGTTACCTCATTATAACTTAGTCCTAAGTAATGTAACAACAGCTGGATATCCATTTTAAACAAATTAAACGGGTATTATTTAAAATTCATTTTCTAAAAAATATAGCTTTTATTTTTGCTTTTTTGGCTTGTATTTTTCTCACTAGTCATTACCATTACTATCTTTACAGTATTTCGATTAAATTAGAAATATTAATTTACACTATTTTTAACTATACCTCTCTACTTCCGTCCCTTTTCATGAAATCACACCCAGAGATTGCAAGAAAGCGATAGAAAAGATGATACACATAAAAAATAATCTTAAAATATTTCATAAATTATAATTGTTTTATTTTATCTATCGATAGATAAGGACAACGCTATCTATACCTCATGTCGACATTGCTACGCTCTACTGTTTTTACACAGTTGTCAATATATGACATTGTAAATACATAACACACCAAGATAAATTTGTAACTGTGTGCATAAATTTGCCAGTGTTGTATGAAATGGTGTAGTGTGCGTAGCGACGTGATTACATTTTGCATTTGTGTGCACATGTTTATTTGTAGTTGTACGAAGCCCCCCACCGACATTGCTGAATTTTTTGTTCAAGATTCGAGCGTAATGCCGTCTCCTTTTGGTTGCGTACTCTAAGACTGCTTTAGATTGTCCGGGAGTTTGAGACAGTATGGTATATATAGATAAACTAGATGGCCCGGGGCTCTACAAGGTTATTTTTGTAAGAAAAGGTACACAATCAATGCAGGCATCCTAAGTTATTACACTTTTCTATGTTTTGTTATCCCATAGAAAGCCTGCATTTTTCCGGGATAAAAAGTAGCCTATATCATTTTCTGATCCCTAAACTGCCATATGCAAGAAATCATGTCGATCCCTTGGTCTGTGAAAAGCTAAGCTATCCCGCGGGAACTGTACATTTTTCCTGGATAAAAAATAGCCTATTTGCTATTCCAGACTATAATCTATCTTTGTGCCATTGAGTAACTGAGTAGGACAAGAATCTATGATAAATAAGAACGTTTGTGATGAAAATTCTATAAATAGAACTCCGGAATAAGTATTAATTACTTGTGATTTTTATTAACCGACTTCAAAAAAGGAGGAGGTTAACAATTCGTCGGAATCTTTTTTTTTATGTATGTCACCTGATTACTCGAAGACGCCTGGACCGATTCGAGAAATTCTTTTTTTGTTTAAAAGGGTATACTTCCCAGGTGGTCCCATTGGCACCAAGTCAGGATCTGATGTTGGGATCTCAGAAAAATCAAGGGAAACCCTCAAATTTTATAGTGACGCATAATTTGTTTTTTATTGAAGTCGGTGTACTTTTTATGAATTAAAAAACTTTTATGAATAGAGGCTCGAATCTTGGTCCTTTCTTAATAAACTAACCGCAAAATCCGCAAAACCGCAAATGTGAGATGGGACAACTTGTCGTCATTCGACTTGTGAACCGATATTTAGACGTAGGTAGGCGAAAATGAAGATCTAACATTTTGGGAACATTCCTTTGATATTGACTATCCTTCCATTAACAAATTTGAATAATTTGCATATTTATAAATGGCTGAATTATAAGATGACATGATTTTGAATTTAATTGTAAAGCTATTACGGTATTGCTATTCAAATAGTGGCGATAGCCAAGTAAGGAACGGTTTAGACTGTCCAGAAAAAGTCCCAGGTTGGAAATTAAATGGCATTCACCGCTGATTCACATGTCTTAGTAGCTATCATTTTATTAAAGGATGCTGTCACAGCATTTCTGCCTCCATATCTGGATGAAAATATAATGCTTCGGTGTTTTCTTGGAAACAGCTTCTGCTTACAATTTTTTTTTTTAATTATTGCTTATTTACAATTTTATGCGTGCGCAACTAGTACAGAGGGCGCGCACCAGCGATAAGTGCTTCTTACCGTGAATGAAGGAGACAGCAATATTTTATAGGACGTGTCACACACGCTTGCAACTAGTAAAGAGTGCGCGTGATCAGCGGAGAGTGAGTAAGACAGTCCTTCACTCCTATACGCCTATTTTCACATTAATAATAATAATATTAGCCCTGTATTTCATTGTCCCACTGCTGGCCACGGGCCTCCTCTACTAATGAGAGGGGTTAGGCCTTAGTCTACCACGCTGGCCTAATGCGGGTTGGTAGACTTCACATACCTTCGATATTCTTTTGAGAATTCGCAGATTTGCAGGTTACTTCACAATAACGATAATTAACATTTAAGACACACGTAACTTCAGAAAAGTCAGAGGTGTATACTATTTGGGTTCCGAACATACGAATTTCGTCTTGACGGTCCGTACCGCAACCAACTAGGCTATCGCTGCTATTATATGCTATCCATACTATATTTACAAGTATTCTGATTAAATGTTCATCATTGCTCGGTGAACTCAACATTGTAATAATACCAGCTTTTTGTAGCCCACGGTTTGCTCTGTGCGTTGATGCATCACTGAGAACATGTAATATTAAATATATAAACCACAACTCAAAGCTTACAGTGCCACAGATTTTAATTGTATGTTAAATCGGACAGAAAGTTTGAAACGTGCATACCACAATATTTAATTTGTGTACAATTTTAAAGGTCTTGGCTAATTTGTGGAAATATAAACGCAAAACTAGAAATCGAATTGAGAAATTCCCTGGTAACCCTAGTATAAGCGCATGAATGTGCCGCTAACTTTTCTTATTTCTATTGATTAAACAACGAAGTATCTCTTGCCCGTTCTTTTCTAGCGAAACTGCATTCTGTACTGGAGGAAGAGTGAAAAAGACTAAATCTAAATAATGTATAACATGTCATGGATTCAATAAATATTTGATATGACTTGATTGCATTAATTAATTGATTCATCTGCCTCGGTGGCGCAGTTGTAATTGCATACGCGGAACGACTGCTGTGCTGAGGTCTCAGGTTCGATTCCGGGTCGGGTAAACATTGGGTTGTTCTATCCCGAAATGCTCAGTATTAGCCCGGAGTCTGGAATTGTGACCGTTATGGCGATAGGCTCGCTCCCCATCACATTATGGGACGGTAATAATCTCAGCTAAATTTGGGTGTACTGGTTACACCTCTGCCTACCCCTTCTAGGATTACAGGCGTGAGTGTATATGTATGTATTTCTATCTCTCATAGCTGAACGTTAAACTCGACTTGTACCAAAATAATTATCATTAATGTAGGTTGATGTTTATACGCGGAAGTGAATAGTGGAAGCTTTGACGGAAGCCGGTTTTAAGGATATTGAAGCTATAATGGGCCTTAATATCTTATGCCTCTTAAACGAACGTACAATATCATTAAGTTAATGTAATCTAAGTTCTCGATATACTTTATGAGCGTTTACGACGAGCGTCTAGCTAATCTCGTCTAGCTATCATTTAGTTAAACATCATTCTACTAATATTATAAATGCGAATGTATGGATGTTTGTTACTCAATCACGCTACAGCGGCTGCACGGATCTGGTTGAAAGAAACAGATAGATTATTATAGTCTGGAATAGCACATAGGTTACTTTTTATCCCGGAAAATGTACAGTTCCCGTGGGATAATTGAGTCATTCACAGAGCAAGGGTTCGACATGATTTTTTGCAAAGTAGCAGTTTAGGGATCAGAAAATGACATAGGCCTCCTTTTATCCCGGAAAAATGCACGCTTCTGATGGAATAGCAAAATATAGAAAGGTGTAATAGCTTAAGATACCACCATGGCTTGTATACCTTTTCTTCCAAAAATAACCTCCACGCAGGCGGAGCCGCGGGCAACATCTAGTGTAATATAATAAAGATGCAGCCTGAAAATAGTTTGTTAAAAACGGAGCAATGAATCGATTTTAGTATTTCTTAAAACAAGATCTTATCTAAAAAAAAATAGAACTAAGTAAATGACGTCATAGTTCTCAGAATGGCAATTACTGGGCCGTTGTGCGAGGGAGATAGTGATATGTTCCCACTATGCAACCATATTTGCTCATACCAATATTTCAAATAAATATTGTAACCTCAATTTTCAAGCAATTTTGATTCTGTTTTCGCAAAACGGTTTCTTTTGCGTATTATATTCATATCGAATAATGTACAAAATTAAACACAGGAACCTACCATATTGTAGTTATGTTTTAATTGAAGTGTCTGAGGGTATGCGTTATTCCTTTCAAATCCTGTATAAACATCAAATAGGTGCATCAACCTAAAATCCTTCCAAAACCACTGCTTCTGATAAGCCCTGGGCTTAAAATGTTCTAACCTCCATCTTATGAGCTAAAATAAATGTTGAATATTCATGCATTTATGTTTACTAATTTTGTTCTCAATCTACATTTGTATTTTATAATATTGCATTATTCAAAATGTTTGAAACAAACCCATTTGAACGTGTTATGTTAATTTATTTGAGCTCCGAAGCCAAGCTTGTTTTGCAAGGGTATTGAATAATTATATTGTCTTACTAGGTTTTGACCGTGACTCCGCCTGCTTAAAGATCTTCTAGAATAGGGGTCGGCAATTATTTTTAAGTAGGGTTGATACTAAGATACGAGTCTTGTGTCGTGGGTATCAGGGACTACGAGAGACTTTCGGTCTCACAACAGCCAGACCCGACACAAATATCTGTCTGTCACACAAAAATTTGTCCCCTTGTGGGAATCGAATCCACATTCTCACGTTTCACAGCCGGTTACTCGCCAACTGCGCCACGGAGGCTATCTATGTCTAAAAATCTATCTCTCTATGTCTATCTGTATAAAACCCATGTCTTACTAAGCTCGTACAGGCAAATCTCTGAAACCGCCCAACCGATAACAATGAAAGGTTCTGAATAGGTTAGTTGACACGATTGTTTTTATTAATTTAATCAACAAGTTACATGAGCTAAAACCATTATAATTATATATTGTCTTACTAGGTTTTGACCATGACTCCGCCTGCTTAAAGATCTTCTAGACCAGGGGTCGGCAAGTAGTTTTAAGTAGAGTTCGGGCACTGTTGAATTTTTTTAATCGAGGTCCAGAAAAATATAATTTTTTATAAAATATAATATAGGAATGTAAATATATTTTACAATATTTCGCGGTCCGAAGTTCGACTTCCGAAGTCCCCTGTTGCTGACTGCTGTCCTAGAATAAACAATATATTTTTTTGGGATAAAAGTAGCCTACCTGCTAATCCAGACTATAATCTATCTCTGTGCTAAATTTCAACCAGATCTGATGACCGTTCTGGTGTGATTGAGTAACAAACATCCATCCAATCATTCACATTTATTAGTAAGATTACTACTGCTATAGAAACATTTTAAACATTTTCTTCCCCGTAAATATGAAAACTAACACTTCACACCAAATTTTGCTATTTCGCCCTCAATATTCAACCACGAGCATACCAGCCCTCATCTTATTAACATAACTGATTATTTATAGTCAAAAAGGAAAGTTTACAGGTAAACATCCTCCTGAGAAGTAATTTAATTTAAATAAAAACACGCTCGAGACGTTGGAGAGTCTTTTATCCCCCATAATGGGGATCAACCCTTCTGGTTGCGGTTTTTGATGGCACCCAAATCTTGATTGGAGGTTGAATAAAGTAAAATTTTACGATTATATCCGGCTCTTGTATTAAGATGCTTTGGATGCCTGTTATTTTTCCATGGAAATATGCTGGAAGTTAATATTAATAGCTTACATTTTAAATTAAATAAAATATTTTTGTACATAGTCCATGTATATAAAACACAAATATTGATTCTACCTATGTCCGTTATAGACTTTGAAACCACCCAACAGATTACAATAAAATTTCGTGTATGTGTGTGGTTGGGTACAACTTAAAAGATGGTATAGTTTTAAATAAGATAGGCCGTTGTTGAGATCTGAATTTCTTATTTTTTCAATGAAACTTTTTTATTTAACCTAGCACTGCAAAATGACCACACTGCACTTGATGGTAAGCGCAGAGCCGTCATACAATCTATCCCCCACTACTCAACACAATCATGCATTCCTTCCTACCTGCTTCTTCACACTACGCCATGGGCAAGAAGGTGAAGAAGCGGTCTAATGTCAGAGTACTCAGAAGGCCGCAACACGGCCAAACATCGTACCCCAACCCTAGACCGCCGACAGAAAACGGATGTACACTTACTGATCCCGGAACGCGACACACTTGCGTGTGCCACTATGGCGGGTTTTACACCCTGTGTACGGTGGTCGCTATCCCGGCGGATATGAATATCCTACCACCAGCAATTTCGGTCCGCAGAGAAGGCGGTTTATGGCAGGAAAACGTCAGCTTGGATCACTAGTTGGCCATAATAGTTATGCATAAAAATGAAATGTACTAATACATAGGATTATGGTGAAAATTTACAGCGAAGATGTGTACGTGAAAATAACTAACAGATAAAACTAAGTAAATACATAATTTACATACACTTAACTAATGTTTCATTAAATCTCTCCTTAACGGGAATAAAGGTAATTTGAAACACTCTTTTTCTATCACGAAATAACTCAGTATTCCTCTGGGCTTCCAGACACTGGTCTGGAACTGTCCTCCGTATGACGATAGGTGCGCCCCCTATCACATTATGGATGGGTAGTAGCTGGAAACAGACGTGAAAGCGTATGAAGATGAATATGTCAACTATAACATCAAAATCAAATCAAATTACATCAAATGTTTATTGGCTCCACGAAATCTTATAATGTTATAATTATTTAGATTCAGTATTTTTTTTTACTTTACGGCCATTAGGAATGTAGGTACGCTAGAGAAAAACGGGCGAGAAACTCTAGAAGATATACCTAGTCAGGTCATAAATTCTGTCACATGTTTAATATAAAATAATTGAAACAAGTTTATTCATTATGTAACCATTTATATACCAAAATGAACTAAACAAAACATAGATTCTTATGACACTAAAGTTTATTCAAAATGACCTCCGTGATTTTGAATACAGGCCTTCAATCTGCGCGACCAGTTGTCTATCGCAGCACGAACGAGGTCCATGTCCATATCGGCGGCTGCCTTAATCAAGGATGTCTTGAGTGACTCCAAATTGGGATGAGGCTTTGAGCACGCCTTTTCCTCCAAGTGTTGCCATATATTGTAATCTAACGGATTCAAATCTGGACTGGAGGAGGGCCAGTCTTCGTGCCAGATGAAGTCGATTTCACGCGCCGCCAGCCAGTCTTGTGTGCTCTTCGCTCTATGAGCTGGCGCCGAATCTTGTTGGAATACCCAGTGCCTGTTATTGAACATGGTATGAGAAACAGGTTCCACAAGGTTCGTCAGGACTGTATTTTGATACACAACTGCATTCGTTTTTACACCTTTCTCACAAAAATGTACCTCTGTTAAGCCCCAATAAGAAACTCCCAACCATACCATGAGCGAGGATGGAAAATGACCTCGTTGGACACGCGGAATACGGTTGCTCGCTTCTTCACTACTGTGTGCGTACACCTTATCATTTTGTTTGTTGTAGCTCTCTACTACGGTAAAAAAAATTTCATCTGAAAAAAGAATTTCCCGATATTTTTTTCCCGCGTACCGCTTCAACAAAGCGCGGCATCTCTTCAGTCTCAGGTCCATTAGACGAGCATTCAAACGATGTCCTGTTTTTCTTCGATATGCCTGAAGCCCTAAGTCTTCATTTAACACCCTTTTCACCGTGGTTCTGCTTAACCCCATCTGAAGGGCCAACAGTTTCTGCTTACGTTTGGGATTTCTTTGAATTCGCGCCTTCACAGCTTTTATCACTGCTGGAGTCCTAACAGACCGGGGGCGACCACTTCTTGACCTGTCATCTACACTAGAGTCTTCATTGTATCGTTTGATGGTACGATAAACGAATCTTTTGTTTATATTCAAATTTTTCAGTATGTCGAAAATTTGAATTGGCGCGTAACCGCAACGATGCAACGCAATTACTGCAACACGGTCTTCTTTAAGCGTCCACTCCATATTTAAAAATGAGTAAAATTCTAAAAAATATACATTTTTATTTTCATGAACAATTTGAAATTCGAATTCAATAAACTTTTTTGTGGCCAGCATTCTAAAATAAAAGTTTTTACTGTGTGACAATACTTATGACCTGACTAGGTATAACCATTGGTTTTATATCTTCAGAGATATGGATGGATTCGTCAGGGATGTTATGGACCTCCGTAACTGAAACTATCGGATATCCGAAATAAAATTCTATCCGTAACCCGCGCGTACCTCAATGCGTTGTTTATGTTTATTTCTGTTGCTTAGACATAGCCAGTCAGTAATTTAACGGTAGGCAGCGGCTTTGCTGTGCCCTAGCATTGCAGAAGTCTATGGGCGGCGGTGACTACTTACCATCAGGTGGCCCGTCTGCTCGTCTGCCTATCGAGGCACTAAAAAAAATTACTGTGGGATTACATTTTCTTACTTAAAATAGTTAGTACATAAATTACCAAATGATAACCTAAATAAAGCTACTTGTATTTTAGTTTTACAATTTCTTCAAAACCTAATATCTATAACTGAAATATCCGAAACTAACGGATAATCATTTCATATCCGTAACCGTGTCCGGAACCGATATAATATTATTCACATATCTATATTCATATCCAGATCCGCAATTTCAAATTCGTAACATCTCTAATAACCATTATTAATGCGAAACATAAGGTGGGATTTTGATTAATGCCTACACATCTAAAATCCTAATTCTATTCGGCAAAGTAATGAAGCGTATTTTTCGACTTCACGTATCAGAACGTACATCACTATTACGTGAGTAAAGCCGTGTAAATTCTCTAGAGAATTTCGCACAAAGATTAATGAGATAACGTGCATATTTCCATGCCTTATCTTGAACAAGGTTCAGCTTAAAGTTCATGTATCCTTCATGCGCCTTTCAACAGAACAATTTAGTTAGTGGGCAAATGGAATGAATACTTTCCTGTGTTTAATTTTGTACATTATTCGATATGCAATCGAACATAATACGCAAAAGAAACCCTTTTGTGAAAACATAATCAAAAATGAAAAATTAGTTCACAATATTTTAATTTTAGTTTGAGCAAAAATGATCATCTCAATATTTCCCTCGCACAACGGCACAGTAAAGGCAATTCTGAGAACCATGACGTCACGGGACATATCATCCATCCTTTTAATGTCATTTGACAATCCCTTCCACCAGATTTGAATGGCGTCTAATTTACTTATTTTTGTTCTAATTCATAGAATTCTCTCAATAATAGTTTTAAGGTAATGTAAATTGTTGATTGAAATATTTAAAATTAATAAATATTAATATTTACTTATTTCTACTATATAATATTACGTAACTGAAGACTATTGGTGGGATGTATTGCCACGGGTCAGCTAGTCCTTATTTATTCATCGATTTTATAAACTTTATCAAACTCTTCAATATTTGCTTCCACTACTACGTCACATACATATACACAGTCAGGTCATAAGTATTGTCACACAGTAAAAACTTTTATTTTAGAATGCTGGCCACAAAAAAGTTTATTGAATTCGAATTTCAAATTGTTCATGAAAATAAAAATGTATAATTTTTAGAATTTTACTCATTTTTAAATATGGAGTGGACGCTTAAAGAAGACCGTGTTGCAGTAATTGCGTTGATCCTTGCGGTTACGCGCTAATTAAAATTTTTGACATACTGAAAAATTTGAATATAACCAAAAGATTCGTTTATCGTACCATCAAACGATACAATGAAGACTCTAGTGTAGATGACAGGTCAAGAAGTGGTCGCCCTCGGTCTGTTAGGACTCCAGCAGTAATAAAAGCTGTGAAGGCGCGAATTCAAAGAAATCCCAAACGTAAGCAGAAACTGTTGGCCCTTCAGATGGGGTTAAGCAGAACCACGGTGAAAAGGGTGTTAAATGAAGACTTAGGGCTTCGGGCAAATCGAAGAAAAACAGGACATCGTTTGAATGCTCGTCTAATGGACCTGAGACTGAAGAGATGCCGCGCTTTGATGAAGCGGTACGCGGGAAAAAAATATCGGGAAATTCTTTTTTCAGATGAAAAATTTTTTACCGTAGAAGAGAGCTACAACAAACAAAATGATAAGGTGTGAAGTACACACACAGTAGTGAAGAAGCGAGCAACCGTATTCCGCGTGTCCAACGAGGTCATTTTCCATCCTCGCTCATGGTAAGGTTGGGAGTTTCTTATTGGGGCTTAACAGAGGTACTTTTTGTGAGAAAGGTGTAAAAATGATTGCAGTTGTGTATCAAAATACAGTCATGACGAACCTTGTGGAACCTGTTTCTTATACCATGTTCAATAACAGGCACTGGGTATTCCAACAAGATTCGGCGCCAGCTCATAGAGCGAAGAGCACACAAGACTGGCTGGCGGCGCGTGAAATTGACTTCATCCGGCACGAAGACTGGCCCTCCTCCAGTCCAGATTTGAATCCGTTAGATTACAAGATATGGCAACACTTGGAGGAAAAGGCGTGCTCAAAGCCTCATCCCAATTTGGGGTCACTCAAGACATCCTTGATTAAGGCAGCCGCCGATATTGACATGGACCTCGTTCGTGATGCGATAGACAACTGGCCGCGCAGATTGAAGGCCTGTATTCAAAATCACGGAGGTCATTTTGAATAAACTTTAGTGTCATAAGAATCTATGTTTTGTTAAGTTCATTTTGGTATATAAATGGTTACACAATGAATAAACTTGTTTCAATTATTTTATATTAAACATGTGACAGAATTTATGACCTGACTAGGTATATACACTCACGCGTGTAATCCCCGAAGGGGTAGGTAGGTGTAGCCAGTACACACACTTTTCGCCATAATGTGATAGGGGGCGAGCTTATCGCCATACCGGGCACAGGTTCCAGACTCCGGGCTAATACTGAGAATTTCTAGATAGAAAAACCCAATATCACTTTGCCCGACCCGGGGATCCAACCCGAGGCAGCACAGCAGTAGTAACGCATGCGCAATTACAACTGCGCCACCGAGGCAGTCAGCAGGTGATTTAATCCCTCTCCAGGTATAAACACGAACTCAGCACAGCAACAAATCTCAAATACCTTCCCGACCCCACAAACAACCCGACGTCCCATTCAAATCCAGATTTACAACATCAAGAGACGGATTTGGAATTAGAAATTTGCTTTAACGGCTTCCAAAACTATCCGGTTTAACGTTCCACAATTATTTCGGCCGCGGAACTGCGTAATCGAGATAAAATAGAAAGTTACAGTTGGATTTTCAATTTAATCTGCATAGTAATGAGTTTGCATGGCCGCGTTTAGTTTGCCAGTTTTCAGTTTGACTGTTCGCGTAGTTAATTATAGAGATCTCTGATCTTAACATGGGTGGTCTTTAATCTTTAACCGACTTCAAAAAAAAGGAGAAGGTTCTCAATTCGTCAGAATCTTTTTTTTATGTATATTCCCCTATTACTCGTAGACACCTGGACCGATTCGAGAAATTATTTTTTTGTTTAAAGGGGTATACTTCCCAGGTGGTCCAATTGGCACCAAGTCAGGATCTGATGATGGGATCTCAGAAAAATCGAGAGAAACCTTTAAATTTTATAGGGACGCGTTATGCGCTTATTATTGAAGTCGGTGTACTTTTGGTGCCCACAATTTTAGATTTAGCAAAGGGGACTATAGAGCAGCGATCGCCTAGTTGGAAATGGTAGATTAACGAGATGAAAGTACAGACTGCCGAATCCACACTAAGATACGAGTCTTGTATCGTGGGTATCAGGGATTACGAGAGACTTTCGGTCTCCAGCCAGACCCGACACAAATATCTGTCTGTCACACAAACATTTGTCCCGGTGTGGGAATCGAGCCCACGGCTTCTCGTTTCACAGCTGGTTACTCGCATACTGCGCCACGGAGGCTGTCTATGTCTAAAAATCTATCTGTCTATGTCTATCTGTATAAAAGCATGTCTTGCTCTCATTTGTAATATTAGTAGGATTCCAACTCAAAATAATAGTCGAGGATTGTCAAACCAACGGTATTCTTAATACAAATACCAAAGTATAAAATACAGTTTCCAATGCATTTACAGAAATACATATACGTATTTTATATTTCCAACTCCGGCTTATTCTTGGTGTAGGGCAGTTTGTTCGATAAAAGTTTGGTATGATATTTTGAAAAGGATGGCCTCGATGCTGGATATGACAATAGGGTATTCAGGTCTTTCAACTGGGAATATTCTTCTTGTATATTTCTTTGTAATAACTACGCTCAACTTAACTATGTGATTGTGAATCTCTGCCGATTTTTTCCAAGGGTATTACAGTATGGGGTTCTTCAAGAAGGGACTAAATAGAATTATGGAGGGCTGGCGATGCGCATGTGCCAGGAGCATCACATGCGCATTGCGTGTTGCAAGCGTCCATAGGCTACGGTTACCATCAGGCGAGCCGTAAGCTTGTTTGCCACCATCGGGGTATAAAAAACTATTTCCGCGAAGTTTATGGTACTTCGTAGCGTTTATAAGCCCGGAATTATTGATTTACTATCTTGTTAATTTAAGCGACTGTCTGTATATTAAGGCAGCTACGACGTGAGGTATTAAGTTGAAATTATCCACACTTTCTAACTGCCTCGGTGGCGCAGTGGTAATTGCTCATACGGCTGCTGTACTGAGTTCTCGTGTTCGATCCCCGGGCTAGGTAAAGTGATATTGGGTTTTTCTGTTAAGAAATTCTCAGTATCACCATTGAGTCTGGAATTGTGCCTGTTATAGCGTTGGGCTCGCCCCCTATCACATTATGGGACCGTGATAAATTCGGTGAAAAGTGGGTGTACTGGTTACACCTCTGCCTACTCCTTCGCCGATTGCAGGCATGAGTGTATATATATGTACTAATATTATAAATGCAAAAGTGACTTAGTCTGTTTGTCACGTTTCATGGTTAAAATACTGAACAAATAATGAAATTGTATACAAAGAAAGCTTCAACCGTAGATAAGGGCGTATGATACCTTTTATTTAAAAACCGGGAGGAACAGAAACAAGGGATGAATGTTTGTTTATAGAATTTACCATTTCCCAAGTTGGAGATTGAAAATCATATTTAGGCATTTAGCAAGCAATATAAAATTACATGTTTCAGCGTTTTTGCAAAATCATTTCTCTAGGGGGTTAAATAGGGGATTTCAAAATTCACATCTTATGACGGATCTTTATTAATATAATAATATATAATAATAAAATAAACTTTATTGCAACAAAAACACAGAGTTAAGTAGAAGTTACAGAAAACATAATGTAAAGCATAAATTGCATATCTGAATTAAATTTTACGTTGTTAACAGAGGTCCCCAAACTAGGCGCTGCCTGTATCTTGGGGTACCCGAAAATGTTTATATTTATAGAGTTACACAAACAGTAGCAAAGATTATAATATTGTAGTGTTACAATATTTTAAGATAATTTTAAACATTTAAATTATGGAACTGAATTAAACATTTATATAAACTAAAATAAATAAAAACGCATTTCACTACAAAGCGTCAACTAATCGTTCTTACACAATGCTAGTTGAAAATAAAGATAATAATAATAATATAACTAAAATACAAAAATAGAAAACGAGTATAAAAAATAAGAAAAATAATGTACAAGGCAATAACAGTGTTGTGTTAAACTAGTGTTTTCACTATAAGTTATTGCCCTCACCCCAGGGGGCTTGGTGCACAAAGTGTTTCATTTCGGTAGCCTAATTAATGTGAGATCAGTAGCGAGAAGCAAAAAATTATTCCAATACAGATTCTGTGTGTTTGTAGTTCAGAGTAAGCAACCATTTGGTGAGTAACTTTTTGGCTTCACGTGCAGAACAGTGTTTAACGTTGCAAACTTTGACTACAGTATTGTAAGTACGTGCTCTTATGAAAAAACCGAATCTACGTGCGAAGGAAGTGTGGATGCATGGTAAAGTAAGTTTGAATACCCTTTGTTGAAGCATTTCCTTGTATGTGTCTGTGCCGATATATTAATAAATACACTCAACAGTCACACACATAGTTATGACCCCACACTAGGTCAAACTTGTATCGTAGGTATCAACTACGAGGGACCATGGTCCCACAACACCCAGACCCGGAACAAATATCTGTCTGTCACACGAACATTTGTCTCGGTGGGGGACTCGAACCCACGGCCTCCCGTTTCACAACTTGCCCACTGCGCCACGGAGGCTGTCTAATTTTAATGATATATCATAAAAATAGCATTTTGAGGAATATATTGATATCAAACAAAATAGATTATACTTATTTCCTGCGATAAACTTTGGTGCACAGAAAGTTTGAACCCTTAGGACATCAACTATATTCTATCCGCGAAACAACCGCAGCTATTTTCGGATGGCAATTCGAAACTCGAGCAACTGCAACGCAGTAAAACTCAAATTAAACGTGCAATTTCAACTAACTATTAATATCTATAACTCCACTGCGCTTACCATCAGGTGCAGTGTGGTTACTTTGCCGTACCAGGATAAAAAAAACTGCGGAGAAAAGCTTAGAATAAAAGTCTATGGCATAGAGCTGACGTTTTAATTCTTAATGCGACTCAGTAAAACTCAAATTTAATGTGCAATTTCAACTAACTATCAATGCCTATAACTTACCTTGTAACCTATTATCATTAAGGGACAAAAGGTATTCTTGTGGCAGAAGTGTAGATATAATAAAAATACTATTATTATATCTACACTTTTGCTGGTGGTAGGATATTCATATCCGCCCGGATACGCCCGCGACGGTGGTCGCACCGTACACAGGGTGAAAAACCCGCCATAGTGGCACACGCAAGTGTGTCGCGTTCCGGGATCAGCTAGTGTACATCCGGTTTTTTGGGGGTCTAGAGTTGGGGTACAATGTTGGCCATTTTGCGGCCTTCTAAGTACTCTGACAATAGACCCTCGACCGCTTCTTCACCTTCTTGCACATGGCGTAGTGTGAAGGAGCAGGCCGGCATGATTGTGTTGAGTAGCGGGGGATAGATCATCTCTCGCTACTCGATACTCTAATAAGACAGCACTGCGATTACCATTAGGATTACATTAGATTACTTTGCTGTACCAGTATAAAAAAAAACACTCAGCAGTAGCATTTAGTCCTTTTTTTGTCGCGGGGAAAGCGTTTTATTACTGCCGCCCGCTCCGGAGGGAAGCGGATTAAGAATAAAACGCTAATGAATAATATGCTGGACTAGCCGGTCTTACGACACAGCATCCCCCTCGCACGGATGATGGCTATCCGTGCTGCCGCTGGGCCGAGTCCTTAACCCCTGTGTACACCCCAACCGACACTACCAGCTAAAACCCCGCGGTCGGCGCTTGCGGAGCGATCCCGGGGTATTCTAAGGAGAGTAGCATTTAGTCCTGACCCCACACTAGGTCAAATCTGTATCATGGGCATCAAGAACTACAGGAATTACGGTCCCACAACCAACCGAAACAAATATTCGTGGTTTATACTATCTGGGTATCAATCAAATCTGCCATGTTCACAAATATTACTCGCCCGGATTACAAAGGCTGTTAAAGTCGAAAATCAATAAATTCAACTAGTAGTACTCATAAGAGAAACCTTATATCTTCGTGGCGGCTTTCCTTAGAAATACCTTGATAAGTCAAAGGGATGTTAATAAGGAAAAACATATGCAGTCATGAGGACTACCGAGAGATACAAGACGCATAATGTGTTTTTTTATTGAAGTCGGTGTACTTTTTGAGGTTGTCATAATGGTTTTTAAAGGAAATAAATCGTGGAGAAACCTGCATATCTCATAACTTCTAATAACTTTCATTGGCATTAGCATCATCAGCATTAGGACTACGTGAAGAAAGTTCTATCCCCGATTTAAAATATTATTAAGTAAAAAAGTTTATAAGTCATAAAAAGTACACCGACTTCAATAAAAAACAATATAAAATCCCTATAAAATTTGAGGGTTGCCCTCGATTTTTCTGCGATCCCATCATCAGATCCTGACTTGGTGCCAATGGGACCACCTGGGAAGTATACCCTTTTAAACAAAAAAAGAATTTCTGAAATCAGTCCAGGCGTCTTCGAGTAATCGGGAAACATACATAAAAAAAGATTCCGATGAATTGAGAACTCCTTTTTTGAAGTCTGTTAATGATTGTTTTAAACCAATGCCTCAGATCTCCAATCTATTCATAAAAAAACATATAGCAAAATAATGCACATATGTTAAGCATAGGGTATAGAAACAGCCCGGGTCTCCGACATAACAAATGAATTGGACACAGATTTTCATGACACGACACGACTTATTTAGTGACGATATTGTGCATGAGTTTTACTGAGAAATATCGGACGATAAGATCGGTCCCTCACATTTCAATGTTGTCAGAACAAAAATGCGACGCTATATGACCCTGTCTCGCCGAGTTTGTAACGTCATAGTAAGTTAACGGATATATTATTTTTAAAAACTGGCGCAGCAGGCGAGTATCCATCTTTGAAACAAGAGGCCGTGGGTTCGATTCCCGCACCGATACTAATGTTTGTGTGATAGTATTTTTTTCGAGTCTGTGATACGTGGAACCGTAGTCCCTCGTAGTTCTTGATACCCACGATACAGGTTTGACCCAGTGTAGGGTCAGAACCATGTGTGTGACTGTTGGGTGTATTAAAAAGCGCTATACCGTTCATTTAAAGTATCAAGTAGCGAGAGTCAACCTTCGATCGCTACTCGACACAATTATTATTACAATCGTAGCTTGCCTGTACATCCTCTTCTACTAAGGTTTGACAGCCTCCGTGGCGCAGTAGGTGAGTAGCCGGCTGTGAAACGAGAGGCCGTGGGTTCGATTCCCACACCAGGACAAATGTTTGTGTGACAGACAGATATTTGTGTCCGGGGTCTTGGTGTTGTGAGGTCGAATGTCTCTCTTAGTCCCTGATACTGACACAAGACTCGTATCTTAGTATGGGATCAGGGCAATGTGTGTGACTGTTGGGTGTTATTTATTATTATTATTATTGAGGTCGTATCGTACGATGTCTCGTGGAACCCTGTAAATACTTTTCACAAGGGTTGTCTACAAAAACTTGTAACACTAGGGGTTGCGTAATGTGGGCGCGCCCGTTCCTGATAATTGACAGGGAAAAGCGGTTGGGTGGGACCAATCTACTTTAGCACATTGTGCTGGGAAATGTTACTGGTTATTTTTGTGATCAGCTGTGGTATTTACTATTGAAGTCTAAAAATTTATTTAAATGAATTTGTGTTCTTTCTGTAAATAGTATTTATAACACACTTGCTTCTACCCGCGGCTACGCCCGCGTGGAGGTTATTTTTGGAAGAAAAGGTATAGAACCAATGGAGGCATCTTCAGGTATTACCTTTCTAAATTTGGCTATCCCATAACAAGTGTGCATTTTTCAGGGATATAAAGTAGCCTATGTCATTTTCTGATCCATAAACTGCCACTATGCAAAATTATGTCGATCTCTTGAAATCGATCTGTGATCGAGATCGCTCTGTGAAAAACTTATCCATCCCACGAGAACTGTACTTTTTTCCGGGTTAAAACGTAGCCTATGTGTGCCACACAATAATCTATCTCTGTGCCAATTTCCAGGACTATGTGAACTGGGTATATTTATTTATTTGTCATAGAATCAAACAGTTATCCTACTTAAAGGAACGGGTACGGGAAACGTTTCTTTAGCGAAGGGGACTCCTGTCAGGTATTTTTTTTACTGGTAATTCGTAATTTGACGCACCGTCAAGTGCTCATACAGTGCCCCCAACTTCCTATGATCCTGGGTCCTTTAGGCATTGTGTGAAGAAGCTATTTATTTATTTATTGAATAGCACGGTAACAAAACCACTTACACTATTCACTATGGTATTTGAGACATTACATTTGATTACATTATATTATATTTGATTAATTAATTTGATTATATTAATGTATATGATTAATAACATAGTAAATTGATAAACATAGTAATAATTAAATGATTCATTCATACATCGTACTCGCAAAACCTCAGGCATTCTAACAAAAATAATCGTCTGTCACACGTAAATATATCACACTCTGGTTTTGAGTCCAGGAATCTGTTAAGCATCTTAAGAGTGCGAGGCAACGGAGATGTTGCTCCAGCAACCGTTCTTCCGTGCGGTACTGAGAATAACGAATGGTTTCGAGTTCTGCAGTAATTATTGGGTACAAAAATGCGCAAAAGCTGATTGTGGAGGTCTGGTGCATCTATTTTATTGTGGATAGTTTTTAAAACAATCAAGACCTGTTGCATTTGACGCCGAACCTGAAGAGAATTGTATCCAAGTAAGCCCAGCAGGAACAGAGTTGGATACAGGTATGGATAGTATCCATTGACGCGCTTGTACAAGGATCGTAGAAACGTCTTCTGTACCTTTTCCAAGAGTAACACATATTTACTTTCGTGTGGATTCCACACGGCAGCACTAGACTCAAGTTTGCTTCGCACAAGGGTGTTATACAAAAGTTTAATGGCGTGCTGACTCTGGAAATCGCAAGTATTCCGCAGGACAAATCCAAGTTTACGGAAGGATTCCTTGGCCACAGATACAATGTGATCATGGAAGGTAAGTTTCTGCTATACAGCAGGCCGGCATGATAGTGTTGAGTAGCGATGGACTGATGTCTCACGCTACTTGATACTCTAACTGGACGGCACTGCACTTACCACCAGGTGCAGGGGATCAAGAGCAATAGGGTCAATGTAGCAGTGGGCTGGGGCTCTCAGTATCACTCATTATGTCTTCTCAAATGTCGTAAGACAAAAAATAAAACCGCCTTCAAAAAAACCCAGATACAACTAAAAAGCAAAAAATAACTGGTACTATAATAATAATAATAATTGGTAAAATACTTGGATTTATGAATCTAAAAGTAAAGAAAACAACACCGGCAACGACACCAAAAATAATTGATTTAAATTGTATGTAATTAATTGATGTAAATGTAACCAATTATTTTTTGCTGTTTGGTTGTCTGGATTTTTTTGAAGACGGTTGTATTTTTATTTAAAAAGTAATAATTTTTAATTCCGATGTTTCAAAAGCCTTCATGGTCACAGGGCGTACGGAGTTATATGTAGTCACGAAAGAATAGTATAATGTTTCTTCTCTCAACATGACTTTTAATATTATTGTAGACTTTTCATTGGCTGACTGCATGGATTGTACCATATACATGCAAACAACATTAACCGTCTAAAAATAATCTTCCTTCCAAAATTATCTAGGCCAAACATATTCCCGATTCGGAATCAATGTTTAAAATACGCTGAGCAAACGGCCCGCGTCGCGTCGTATTAAAATTGTCACAATTCAAGTCACGGCCTAACAGAATTATCACTCTCATTTTGCAGAGGCCAATTTCTGTCAGCGCTGTGGGGGAATGCTAAAACTCTCAGGGTGGGGAAATTAAACTTGCTGTTTTTAACGCTTTTGCAGAATCGCTTGCGCTTGTGACGTAGACTGAGCCGTATTAATCTTAATAAATGACTACTTAAAATGTTTTTATTATTGAATGTCTTATACTAATTATAGCATTTTTATCGAATAAATTTTCTTTTTTTTTTTTTATTGCATAGTCCGACAAACGAGCATGTGTATCACCTGATGTTAAGTGATCTCCACCGCCCATGAACATCCACAATACCGAAAGTATCATGTATGCGCTGTCGGCCTTAAAGAACAGGAATAGGGATTAGGGAAGGGAAGGGGGAATCTGGGCCTCCGGATATCTCACTTACCATACGAAACGCGACAGTAAACTGTCACTTTACGTTGGTTTTCTGTGAGACAGTGGTACTACGCCGGTCGAGCCGGCCCATTCATGCTGCAGACAAATATGTCTACAGCGTGGCTCTACCACTATAATTAATATATTCGGGTGTGATTCTTTAAATTGATATGACGTTTTTATTTATGAACCGATTAAAATAAATAAATATTAATATGTTAAGTGAAGCTTACCACAATAAATTAATGAAAACCACAACCAAATCGGTTAAGCCGTTTCTGAGATTAGCGCGCACAAACGCACAGACAAACATTCTAAAACTCATTGGTTTGGGTTCTATTGCATTAATAAAGACCCCCAATAATAGTTTTTCTCATATATCTTCCATGTACAGACAGCGATCAGTTACAAATATGTTATATGTATAGATATAGATCATAATTAAAGTTTGTTAGCTGTGATTGTCTGTAACTGGGTAGCATTGACCAATAATTGTGTTTATTTATACTGTAATAAACCACCCACTGGCGATCCAATGAAATAAATAAGGATAAAGGTGATAGAAGGATTGGTACTCACTTTATAGGGGAGGTATAATCTGCATGTCTGATTTTCATTAGAATTTCGTAAATATTTAAAGTCTACATTAGTTGGATTATAGCCTAACTCCTCTCACTCGCAAAGGAAATACGTGCACGTCAGTGGGGCTGTGTAATACAGTGCGTATGAGTGTGTGAGTGTGTGTGTGTGTGTGTGTGTACACCAAGTGTCAACAATCACACTCATAGTTCTGACTCCACACTAGGTAAAACCTGTACCTATCGTGGGTATCAAGAATTACCTTACCATCAGGTGCAGTGTGGTCACTTTGCCGCGCAAGAATAAAAAAATTACGAGAGACTACGGTCCCACAACATCCAGACCCAAAACTAACATATGTCTGTCATACAAACATTTGTCTCGGTGTGGAAATCGATCCCACGGCCTCTCGCTTCACAGCTATATACTACATTTAAAACTGGGACCTAACATTTTTACTGATAAATCCTGAATCCGCTTATCTCCTAGCCCATAACAAACGCAAATTGTAAATCTCTACCATTTTGCACAGAAGTGAATACAAGATGAAACCTAAATTGTTTTACAAATTGTTTACATTTAAGGGTAGCTTAACTTGTTTCCATGTCAGGGCGATATTTTATAGACGTCCATTATGATTCGTGGGAGCGTAAAGTTGGATTCCTGATTGCCATAGAAATGGAAAGGCGAAACAATGAACCGAAATGGAATAATTAAAATGCGATAACGGCTTGATGGTTTCAGCTTCCGTGTCTTTTGTTGGTAGCATTTTTAACCGACTTCAAAAAAGGAGGAGGTTCTCAATTCGTCGGAATCTTTTTTATGTATGTTCCCCGATAACTCGAAGATGCCTGGACTGATTTGAGAAATTCTTTTTTTGTTTAAAAGGGTGTACTTCCCAGGTGGTCCCATTGCCACTAAGACAGTATCTGATGATGAACTCTCAGAAAAATCGAAGGCAACCCTAAAATTTTATAGGGACGCATAATTTGTTTTTTATTGAAGTCGGTGTACTTTTTATGAATTAAAAAACTTTTTCTTATATCATTGAGGATGGTAAAGATATATAACCACTCAACTGGACATATTTGGCGAACGCAAAACTGGCAATACTCGCCCTTATTGACGTGTGTATTAGGCGTATTTGTAACGCTATTCTTATGAAAATAAAGTTGATTTTGGTTTGTATTTTTATTCACTACTTATTACCTTTTTCCGAACACCGGTGCCTTTGATACTTGAGAGGTAAACTCGGTTTAGACATTGATTTACTTTATAAGATCAGCTATAGCCTAATGGTACAGACCACGGAGATAAAAGTCCTAAACACACTAGCCCAAAATGGCATACAATTCTGACTTTTCTAAAGTTATATGTGTATACATTGTTATTTACGCTTGCTTTAACGGTGAAGGAAAACATCGAGAAGAAAGCATGCGTGAGAATTCTAAATAAGAATTGCGTCCTCTAAGAAATACAGATTATCTCATGGAGCCTTCACTGACAAAGCGAGTAATAAATAACAATGAATATATCCGTAGCTTCGAAAAATTACAGGTATTTGTGCCCTTTGTCTCAGAAGTCCGTTTTATTCTCCAGCAGAGACCACACTCATTATACGCACATCATTATACATGTGATAGGGGGCAAGCCTATCACCATACCGGAAATTTCAGAGTATTTTGTGGTCGAAAAATTCAATATCACTTTTACCCGACCCGGGGACCGAACCCGATACTACAGCAATACCCTGTACGCAATTACTGTGGCACCGTAGCAGTAATATTTTAACATACCATCTTATTCTCTCAAAGGAGTTTTTGACTTCGTTGATGTATCCTTTGCTTTTCAATTCCCAAATGTACTGACATAAAAGCAATATCATGAAACATCTATTAATCTTCAGATTAAACGAAGAAGGTCAATTGGAAAAGTGAATTTTTGCTCGGCTTCGTACAACCTACTAGTTCTGAATAGACCTGAAATAGACATCATTCAGCAGACCATATCAATGCAATGTGTATCTTGCTTCGTAGATTTAAGGTATAGTATTGAAGGGGGAATTCAATTTGATTTATTATATCGGATTAGAGAAAATGTTTGGGATAATAAAGGAGTAAATTCTTAATATGATCTGAATGGTGATGCTGGGTGCCAGATTGGGGTACAAGGAACGAATAAATAACACCCAACAGTCACACACATAGCTCCGATCCCACACTAAGATACGAGTCTTGTGTTGTGTTTACCAAGGACTACGAGAGACGGTTCCACAACACCCAGACCTCGGACACAAATATCTGTCCGTCATACAAACATTCCCGTTGTGTTAACCGAACCCACGGCCTCTCGTTTCACAGCTGGCTACTCGCCAACTGCGTCACGGAGGCTGTCTAAGGCCTGTTATGATGGAAAAAGTAATTAGATAAATATACACAGCCTCCGTGACCCAATGGGCGACTAACCACCCGTACAGTAAAGTTTTTAGTTTATCGCGTTCAGAAGACAGGCTTGCGTTTGACCACTATCTAGCCAGATTATATTATAATTATTATTACTAGATGTTGTCCGCGGCTACGCCCGCGTGGAGGTTATATTTGAGAGAAAATATATACAATCAATGGAGGCATCTTAAGCTATTACACCTTCTTATATTTTGCTATCTCATAGGAAGCGCGCCTTTTTCCGGGATAAAAAGTAGCCTATGTAATTTTCTGATCCCTAAACTGCCACTATGCAAAAAATCACCTTGCTCTGTGAAAAACTAAACTATCCCGCGGGAACCGTACATTTTCCGGGATAAAAAGCCTATGTGCTATTCTAGACTATTTATTTATTTATTTATTTATTTATTTGATTAGCCAACAATGACTATAATCTATGTCTGTGCCAAATTTAAACCAGATCCGTCCAGCCGTTGTAGCGTGATTGAGTAACAAACATCCATCTATCCAAACATTCGCATTTATAATATTAGTAGAAAGTACGGTGAATTTGGACTTGTAATACGATTTATATATGCCTAAAACGTGCTATCACATAACAATTTCCTGACTAATACAAAAGGAAGACTTTGAAGTGCTCAAACACCTTTCACCAGAAACAAAGCGCTTTACAAAATCCCAACTACAACACCGCTGGACAAAGCGGCGCATTTGTGCCTCCAGCTATAAATAAAGATTACTGTGGCGTGGCCTGACCGAAATGCGCGTATACGTGTGGCCATTACATGGATGCTGCTTATTAGTTCACAAGGGGCTTACCCAACTGCACAGAAAGAGGATTTTTTATCCTGGCAAAGTGATCACACAGCACCTGTTGGTAAGTGCAGTGCCGCCAGTTAGAGTATCAAGTAGCGAGTGATAATCTATCCCTCGCTGTTCAACACAATCATGCCGGTAGGTACGGATTATTACCAGACTACATAACAGAAGGGAAGTTTCAAAGATTCTTTAGTTTTTAACCGACTTCAAAAAAGGAGGAGGTTAACAATTCGTCGGTTTTTTTTATGTATGTTCCCCGATTACTCGAAGACGCCTGGACCGATTTGAGCAATATTTTTTTTGTTTAAAAGGGTATACTTCCTAGGTAGTTCCATTGGCACCAAGTCAGGATCTGATACAAATCGGGGGCAACCATAATTTTTTTTAATGTCGCATGGTTTTTATTGATGTCGGTGTACTTTTATGATTATAGCTTTTAACTTTAGGCGCAGATGAAGCTCCTTTGTGAAGTATTTACATCTCCTCATGACGACATACACTGCAGTCCGCCCCGTGACATAAAAGCTGTAGTTTTCAAAACGTCATGACTATAAAGTAAAAAAATACCGCATAAAAATCCGTAAAATTAGTTTTATTTCCTTGTTTGTGTACGCAACCCTACCGCCATATTGGACACATACTTCAATGTCGCATTTTTTTTGTCTTCAAATACAGAATGAATAGTTTTTTTCTAAATAACACCCAACAGTCACACACATAGCCCCGACCCATACTAAAATAATAGTCTTGTGTTGTGGGTATCAGGGACTACGAGAGACTTTCGGTCTCACAACATCCAGACCCCGGACACAAATGTCTGTCACACAAAAATTTGTTCAGGTGTGGGAATCGAACCCACGTCCTCTCGTTTCACAGCCGGATGCTCGCCTACTGCCCCATAGTTAGCTATATATATAGTTATAACATGTGTTATAAGTATTAGAACACACAACAACCCAAACAATATACGAAAAGAATATGTTACAAAACAAACGCTTTCTTAGAAACCCCAAAGAGAAGTAACAAGACGTGCTATTGTTATCATTACGCCGGCGAGTTTGGGGGTCGGTTAGGCTTAATAAGGCTCGATAAATATGCCGAAAAAATGGCCACCACCGTCTATTTACTTAGAAAACTATGCTTGAGTGAATGTAAGGGAGAGAATAGAAGTAATGACGTGGTGAAACTGAAAGCGGGGATGTAAAATAAACCTGTTTCTATTTGAATATAGTTTTTTTATTCTAGAAAATGTCATAGACACTCCAAATGAAACATAAAATTATATACATGCATCACGTATGTAATGAGAGTGTGTAGGCAGAGAGGCAACGCGTAAACAAACTTTTCGCTGATTTTATTCCCATGCGATAGGGGGCGAGCCTATCGTCATACCGAGCACAATGCCAGAATCCGGATAGATACTATGTATTTAATGATAGAGAAACCCAACATTTTACCTGACTCGGGTATTGAACCCGAGACTTCAGCACAGCAATCGTACCGCATATTACAGCTGCATGACCAAAGCAGTCATTACAACTGCACCATCGAGGCAACTAAACTATTTTTGTAAAAACCTTTATTTCATTAAGAAAGAAACAAATAAAGAAAAAGTCTTTAATTGCTAAAAAAAATAAAACTGGAAAATACAAAATAAAACTTAAACCTAAAAAATGAGACTATTCCTTCGACATAAAGTTTTATTTGATAAGGGATTTCGTTTACTGTTCCGTTTATAAAACGCCTTATCACTTGGATTTCTTTTTCGATTTTGTTTGTATTGACTGTTGCGAAAAGTGACCGTTAAGTTGTTCTTATTTTTCCTTAAAATTAAAAAAACTTAATGACCAACGTCATCTATTGGCAGAACTTAGTAAATGCCAAATAAGCATTTATTTCCCCGCTCTCAGAATAACCGAATCCCGCCGAAAGCTTAGGGACGCTGTACATTAGGCAAGCGTGAAGCAAATGTGGTACACACATGCTTTGAATATGGATATTACACAAGTTTCATTCGTGATAGAAAAATAATAGCCTGTGGAACGATCGTTAGTATAAAGTTCCCTTTAAGTTGGTTCTAAGCGACTTGAGATTTTGGTTGTCATGTTTTTTTTTTTTAGTGCCTTGATAGGCAGACGAGCAGGCGGGCCACCTGATGGTAAGTAGTCACCGCCGCCCATAGACTTCTGCAATGCCAGGGCACAGCAAAGCCGCTGCCTACCGTTAAATGTCATCGACTTGTATTAGCCTCCATGACTCCGTGGGTGTCTGTAAAATTAGAGGCCTTGGGTTCGATTCCCGCACAGATTTTTGTGTGACAGACGGTTATTTGTTTCGGGTCTGGATGTTATGGAACCGTAGTCCCCCATAGTTCATGATACCCACGATACAGGTTTGACCTTGTGTGTGGTCAGGACTATATTGTGTGTAACTGTTTAGTGTGTTATTTTTAAGGTAGTGGATTGAAGTCCTAAGTTTTTTTGGGGGGTCTAGAGTTGGGGTACGATGTTTGGCCGTTTTGCAGCCTTCTGAGTACTCTGACACTAGCCCCTCGACCGCTTCTTCACCTTTTTGCCCATGGCGTAGTGTGAAGAAGCAGGCATGATTATGTTGAGTAGCGGTGGATACATTGCCTCTCGCTACTTGATACTCTAACTGGACTGCGCTTACCATCAGCTGCAGTGTGGTCACTTTGCCGTGCCAGGATAAAAACAACAAGAGATCACGGATTCAAGTCTTGCAACGAGATAATTGTTTGTGCGCAGATCGGACTATAACAAATAATATTTAATATAATCTGTAAAGAGGGTAGATTGCACTATACTCTCGTGACCCCATACAACTCAGTCTGCCCCCGACCATGAAGGCTGTGAAACTTTCGGAACGTCGGATTAAAAAAGTAAAATATCCCGCTATATAATCCGTAAAAGATTTAATGTGCAATATTTGCATAACAAACATAAGAAACCATTATGATAAATCTGTCTGCCTCAGCTTGTCAACTTGGGTAGTGATTTTCCACGACACAAGCCTAGCTTAGTGTGGGAATCGCGGTACCCAATATGGTTAAAACTTAGACAATGTTTGTAAATCTAAACCATACTACTGAAAATCTGTTACTATATTTCAAATATTGTATAAATAAAGATATATTATTTTTATTTTTTTGTTTTTATACATCTCCCATTTCTGGGGTAGTACACCAACGGGCTTTTGGCCAAACATTTTCAGCGGTTGAAATCCTTGTTGTTATTATTACGAAATTCTTATCATTCTATTGATAAAAAAATCTAACTATTCTACAAGTGTTTATTATTAAATAATAATACTAGCCCTGTATTAAACATTGTCCCACTGCTGGGCACGGGCCTCCGCTACTAATGGGGTATACCTTAGTCCACCACGCTATCCTAATGCGGGTTGGTAGTCTTCACATACCTTCAAAATTCTTATAAGAATTCTCAGGTATGCAGGTTTCCTCACGATGTTTTCCTTCACCTTTAAAGCAAGCAACAATTAACAAAGAATACACACATAACTTTAGAAAATTCAGAGGTGTATGCCATTTGGATTTCGAATATACTAGTTTCGTCTTGACAGTCCGTACCGCAACCAACTAGGCTTATTATCGTTGCTATTTTGTTTAAAAATTCAGATCAACAGTTCGATGGTTTAGTTCAACATTCTAATCAAGGAAATACCAACGCTAACTTTAGCAGAATAAGATACAAAATAATTTGGCGTAAACACTGCTTTACCAGTACGTATTGAGCATTTACTTTGACATGATCTAAAAGTAATTTCCTCCGATAAAGTTCTGGACAGGAGCAAAAGCCGAAAAGGAAGGGAAATAATTGTAATTATCCTGTGTGCTTAGACTTTGTTAGCTATTCGCAGATTCCCCCGGGATGAACAAGGATATCGATTGGGACGAAATTGTTTGTTTTGTATTTAGAGCGTTTAGGGACCGGGAAACAACCAGGATAAGCGCCGATAGACGTAATTTATCCTACGCAAAATAGAGGGCGATTGGCATCGCGTGTATTATTATGCTTTTTTTATACTGGCACTGCAAATTGACTACACTGCACCTGATGGTAAGTACCGTCCAGTTAGAGTATCAAAGAGCGAAGAGAATCGTCCCTTGGTACTCAATACAATCATGCCGGCCTGATGAGTAGCTTCTTCGCACTACGCCTAAAGGACCTGGGACCATACACTGTATATGATTGTGGCCAAGACTAGTGAGAGTAAAAAATAACCACAATAAATAGAAAAGTACATACATATAAACTCACGCCTATAATCCCCGAAGAGGTAGGCACAGGTGTAACCAATACACCCACTTTTCGCCGAATTTGTTATTGCTCCATAATGTGATAGGGGGCGAGCCTGTCGCCATACCGGGCACAATTCCAGACTCCGGAATGATACTGAGTATTTTTGAATAGAAAACACAATATCACTTTACCCACCCCAGGGATCGAACCTAACAGCACAGCAGTCGTAACGCATAGAACTGCGCCACCGAGGCAGCATCGAGAAGTAATTCAAGTTAATATTTTCCTTAAAATATTTTATCTCAATTCAAATTTGTTAACGTTAATTTTAAAATAATGTAACGTAATTGAGTCCGATAAAGTTTATTAATTAACACTGCAAATAGTTTTTGACTGCTTTAAAATACTACTTCAATTTCTCTCTAAATTCGAGCGAATTTGTTTAAATACCTTAAATAACTTAGAGACGGGCTTCTTTGTAAGTATGAATAGAAGCTTCTTAAAACATTTTTCTTTGTCACTGAATTCAGCTACCATTACGGTACCCGTTAATTCATTATTCCCAAAGTATAATAAGTCTCGATAGCTGAGTGGGAGAGTAACTGGCTGTGAAACGAGACCGCGGGTTCGATTTCCGAACCGAGACAAATGTTTGTGTAATATTTGTTTTGGGACCGAATGGCAGTAATATAATGCATGATATGTACCGTGACGTCACAGTACTCAGAATACCCATTACTGTGTGTTGTGTTGTGTTCTGCTGCGACAAATTCTATATAGCGCACTCCTTTTCGGCATTGTGGTTATATATTATCTATTACAAACGAAAGGCGCAGCGTGCGATTGTTACCGAGCACAACAGAGGTAAAAATTATTTTGACACCGCAAAATGACGATAAAACGAAAATATTTTTTAAAAAATCGTTTTATTGACAACTCTAAAAATTGGGCGATGTTGCCTGGTAAATAGGTGTACTACATGGTATTCAGATCATATCTGAAGAATGAAGCGAAGAAATATAATAAGGGAATATTCGTAAACATCCGATGTAGTATGAAATAGGGAATGCTGAAGTCGAGACAGTAAAGTATCAACCCGGCTTGTCGTTTGCAACAATGGGCGGACATGAAGCTCTTTGCTGCAAGCTTGGTGCAGATATTGTTGTCCTGGAAGTGTTTATTAATACATTTTTTTTGGATAAAGTTTTTTTCTCTACGTACTTTTTATATATTTTTATATTTAATTTTATTAGGAAAAGAAACAGTACAATAGGCTGTTTGACTGGTGTAACCAAAAAATATAAAACTGCACTAGGAGAAAGGATAGTGGGCAAACATATTTATTAAAAACATTTTTTTTATTTTAAATGTATTATAAACATTTTATTTTCCTCATTAAAATTTAGAATTTTTAATCTGTATCACTCGGTGCCAAAAACTAAGCAATACCGGCCGCCATTACTCGTGACGACATCGCACATAAACATTGCATCCTACGACAAATAAAATAGTAAGGAACAACATATTTTTCGATGTGTAACCGTGTGGAAACGTGTTAATTTCGTCTTCAAGTCTTCTATAAGAATGGAAGAAGGCATTACAAGGGCTGATAGTCGAAATCTGCCACTTCTTTCTTAAAACTTTTGATTTTGGCACATGGATGAACATTTATCGGGATTTAGTGTCGAGTTTTTACACAAAGGCATTGAACAATATTTATATGCTGGCTCATTCATTTTTGTGGAAAAACTAACAGATAAATGCAAATAATTTGTTATGTTGTTAGCTGTCACGAATGTTTGTATATGTGCGATGACGTCACATAGAGATAATGTCACGTGACAACGCGTTTATGAAAAAATTCAATCACGAATTTTATATAAATTGAGTATATTACAATAATAAAAATATTACGGGGGCTATAAGTGAAGAGTCCTCTATCGATGTCCATCAATTTTCAAAAATTGTCAAATACCCTATTATACATATAACATTAATATAGTAAAACTAATACATTGACCAGTAAAGTTTAATAAATGTTAGAAAAACCGCAATGTCACAGCAAGAGCAAAATTAGAATAGAGGTAAGTAAAAAAAAACATTAAAACAAAAAAAAATAACATTATGGTAAGCAACTAAATGTTATTTAAAGATGAAAACAGTCTAATATATTAATTTTAAACTTCAAGTAGGCGCCTGTAAATAAGTCAATATGATGAACTTTTTGTTATACCCATTACAGACTCTAAAGTTGTAGTGAGATTGCCTCGGTGGCGCAGTTGTAATTGCCCATGCGTTACGACTTTTGTGCCGAGTTCTCGGGTTCGATCCCCGGGTCGGGTAAAGTGATATTGGGTTTTTCTATTTAGAAATACCAAGTATCAGCCCGGAGTCTGATATTGAGCCCGGTGTGGCGATAGGCTCGCCCCCTATCGACCCCTCGACCCGGGGATCGAACCCGAGACCTCAGCACAGCAATCGTAACGCATGCGCAATTACAACTGCGCCACCGAGGCAGTCTAGGGGGGAATAAATCAACATCAAAAGAATCACAGATGCGCTGTCGACCTTTGTCCTTCGTATAATCCGTCCTTTAAGCGTAGTATGAAGAAGCTACTAGCAAGTCGTAGTCTGATAGCAAGGTATAGTTGCCTTACCAGCAGATGCAGTGTAGTCTCTTTGCAAAGAAAAAAAGAACAGGAATGGAGATTTAAAAGGGTTGAGGGATTTATTCCTAGGGAGTATAAAAATTACTCACGGCGGAGAAATCAACATTGACACACAGTAAATAAAAACACACTGAATTAATATCCTTTATTTAATTCTTATTTCGTCGCATGTAACGGTCTTACATCTTGATCGCCTCTACTATCGCGTATCACCAGTGAAGCTGTGGGCATGAACTATAATAAATAAATGCTGTAACTTGTAGCAAAAAATTCGCAGAGATTACCTTACTTAAAATCTATATCAACCGTTGGCGGGTTATTTGAATGTATATTGGCACGCGCATTATATGAGAATAGCTGGACTGTATGGATGGATTGCGCTCTTGGAACGAATGAGCATTGTTAACTTCGAAAATTTGCCTTCTAGTCTCTCTAAATCTCTGCACCGCGTCGAGTGGGCTACTAAGTGACGGCCGGGAACGCATTTCATTCTAAGGACGTCACCGCTCCGTGTTTTACAGTTACTATGTGAATTAAATTTGTGGCCTGATAGTAAACGAAGATTCTCCGTAGTCCGCCATGCCGGTAGTTCCTTGACAACGTCTGTGTACATCCGGTTTTTGTCGGGGGTCTAGAGTTAGGGTACGATGTTTGGTCGTTTTGCGTCCTTCTGTGTACTCTGACACTAGACTCTGGACCGCTTCTTCACCTTCTTGCCCATGGCGTAGTGTCAAGAATCAAGCAATGATTGTGTAGAGTAGCGGCGGACAAATTGTCTCTTGCTACTTGATACTCTAATTGGACAGCACTGCGCTTACCATCAGGTAAAAAGTGGTCACTAATTAATAAAAAAAAATGTAATCTATATAAATAAAATATAGCTATGCTTTACTAAGCGCAACACTTGATAAGACAACATTTATATACACTCACGCCTATAACCCCTCAAGAGGTAGACAGAAGTGCAACCAGTACATCCACTTTTCACCGAATTTATTACGGTCCGATAATAGGTCCGGTGATAGGCGGCGAGTCTATCGCCATACCGGGCACAATTCCAGACTCCGGGCTGATACTGAGTATTTCTAAATAGAAAAACCCAATATCACTTTACCCGATCCGGGGATCATTATAGCAGTAAAGTTTGCGCAATTACAACTGCGCCACCGAAGCACTTGATATAACAGATGTCGTAAATCATCTTGAAAACTACGCAAAAGTCCGAATAAAGTTATTTAGAGAAACAACAATTGGGAAAGTTACCCGGGAAATTGGGATAAATCTAAAAAGCTTTTTTCTTTGAGTTTCCAACAGTACAGATAAACGTAATCACGCAAATCTGCGAAAGCTAGTTGACAGATAAATCTGACAGGGGATAAATTGTTGTAAAAAATTGATATAAATACTTCAGTTTATTTTTGCTCGTGTTTCGATATGTTTGTATAAATATCTTGACTGTGTATCAAATGGCTTTAACGAATAGAATGAGAGCTGACGAACCTCTCATTAACCGACTTCAAAAAAAGGAGAAGGTTAACAATTCGTTGGAATCTTTTTTTTTATGTATGTCGGGTACGATTACTCGAAGGCGCCTGGACCGATTTGAGAAATTATTTTTTTGTTTAAAAGGGTATACTTCCCAGGTGGTCCCATTGGCACCAAGTCAGGATCTGATGATGGGATCTCAGAAAAATCAAGGGCAACCCGAAAAATTTTATAGTGACGCAATAATTTGTTTTTTAATGAAGTCGGTGTACTTTTTGATTGATAAAAAGTTATATAATTTATTTATGTTCAAGAACAATACTTAAGAGTGCTATTTCCGAATCAATTATTTCTCTATACGGGATTGGACAGTGTTTGGCTGGCGCTAAAAATAACCAACAGGGTAGTTTCCTGTCTTTAATTTTGTACATTATTCGATATAATACGCAAAAGAAACTTTTTGCGAAAACAGAATCAAATTTGCTTGAAAATTTTGGTTACACTTTTAAATATTGGTATGAGCAAAAGGGTTGCGGAGTGGTAACATATCACTATTTCACCCGCTCAAGGACACAGTAATGGCCATCTGCGAACCGTGACGTCACAGGACATATCATGCACTCTTTTTATTAAACTAAAACAGTACTATCCAATTATAATGCAACATTCCACAACCATCACGAGAAATGTAAAAAAGCGTAAAATTAAAACTTCAATTTTTGCAATAATAAGTTTTAACAAAAAATCTGTTTCAAAAGTTAGACACAGCTCATATTGCCAGAAGGGAATCAAAGGCGTTATCCAGCTGTTCTTAATTGGCGTCAGCATTCTATCGACAGAAGTAGCTGAACTATTAGTTTCTTTGTCTGCCTTTTTGTTCATTGTCATTGTTCGGAGAATGGCTTCGATATAATTCGGATGGTTGAATTGTATATTCATAGTCTAGCTTTGTCAGTTTATACTAGTTTTTTTATCCTGGCAAAGTGACCACACTGCACCTGGTATATAGCACATATGTAAATATTTTATACCTGAAGAGATTGTTTGTTTGAAACTCAGGAACTACTGTAAAAATATTTTTTGTTTTTAAACCTGTTTATTGAGGAAGGCCATAAATGATCTCGCTCTGACTTATAGGAAGTTAAGTAAAGTAGGAAAGTTAACTGAAAAATGCCAAACTGCGTATGCTGAGGTCATAGGGGTACCATGTCGTGCCGTGCCATACCAACCTTATTGAACTTAAGTCTGAATAAAAATATTTATTAAATCATAAAGACTTAATTTTAATCATAAGGATTTAATTATTAGATTTAGGATTTAATTTCATTAACGGTAGGCAGCGGCTTAACAGTGCCCTAGCACTGCAGAAGAAAAAAATTTCTGTCCTCGGTTTTCGAAAATCATGGAATACCTACTTCATATCAGTTGTGTTGATTTAGTCTCTTCGATCTACAGCCAATATATTGTGCAATTGGCGCTACAAAAGTACAAAATGGAGCAAAAACTAAGAAAGTATGTATTATTTTTCCTAATAACACCGACTCTAGGAAATGAGAGCTTGCTCACTAATTGCCCTTCACGCTTTTTCTTTTCTGTATCAACGCTGTATTACAGTTCGATTGCAGGGTTTTCTTTACAAATAAGAAGAATTGGGCTTTATTTCAGTATCAATTGGCGTTTGAAACTCTCAGATTTTTGATCTCAGAATTCTTGCCATGTTTACTTGGATTTACATGTGAATAAATTCTTTACTTTTACGTATCAGAACTGATTGTTTAAAATGAGTGTTTTCCATACTAATACTATAAATGCGAAAGTAACTCTGTTTGTTTGTTTGTTTGTTACCTTTTCACGACTAAGCGGCTGACCAGATTGTGATGAAATTTGGCAAGGAGATAGAATATATTCTGAAGAAGAACATAGACTATCTTTTTCTCAAAAAACAACCTTGAAAGGGGTCAAATAGGAGTTCAAAATTTGTATGGGAGATCCATAATTGCTTGACTTAGGGATCTGAAAATTCATATTTAGGCTTTTGGTAGGAAAAAAAGAAATACGTGTTTCACATTTTTTTCAAAACCATCCTCAAATTTGGCAAAGTGAGGTTAAACTTATGATGTATTCTTTAGATACAATCTCAAGATTCAGGCACAACGCCTGAGAGGCTGGACAATCGCTACAGGTGCCTCAGTGTAGAAGACAACTCCTTGGATTGTATACTTCTGCTCCCGAAAATAACCTCAACGCGGGCGGAGCCGCGAGCAACAGCTAGTACTGAACATTTCCAACAAAATTGTGTTTTATCAGGACATCATAAATTGCTATTGTTATAAGTATATTTAAATCTTGGATTCGCATAATAGGGTAGTCGACACGATTTCTTTAATTACCTTAATAAATAAGTTACATTACCCAAAAACTATTACCGAAGGAATTTTATGTATCCGAACAAAAATAAATAAATAGACGCTATTCAAATCTAAATAGCAGCGATAGGCTAGTTGGTTGCGGTACGGACTGTCAATACGAAAGTCGTAGGTTCGAAACCCAAGTGGCATACACCTCTGACTTTTCTAAAGTTATGTGTGTATTAAAATGTTAATTGTCGCTTGCTTTAACGGTGAAGGAAAACATCGTGAGGAAACCTGCATATCTGAGAGTTTTTCGAAGGTATGAGAAGTCTGCCAACCCGCATTAGGCCAGCGTGGTGGACTAAGGCCTAACCCCTCTCATTAGTAGAGGAGGCCCGTGCCCAGCAGTGGGACAATATTTAATATGGGCTAGTATTATTTTTATTTATTCATATCTACTAGAAGGGGTAATTGTCAACTGATAGTAAAAGGATACATGATATGAGCTATGACGTCACCTCTCAGAACCGCCATTACTGTGCCGTCGTGCGAGAGAGATAATAAGATGTTCCCACTACGCACCCATTTTTATTCATATCAATATTTAAAATAAATATTCTGAACTCATTCTCAAAGCAATTTTGATTCTTTTTTCACAAAAGGATATCTTTTAAGTATTATATTCGGTTGCATATCGAATAAGGCCCTAAATTAAACACAGAAAAATTCCATATTGAACCAAAATTCAAGCTATGAGTGATCACGTTGTATGATGAATACCATCAACAAAAGCTACAAAACAACAAATCTCGTTCGACCTATTTCTCATAACATACAAATAACATAACAGGAATGTAATATTCTAAGCCTTTGGATACAGAAATATTTGTATGTCGCAAATGCTTGAAATGAATAGTTTTTTGACTAAAAGTCTAGTTGAAGACTTTTAATGTAAAAACTTCTTTAGGTACGTTGGGCACTTTTGGGATGGGGAGAAGCACTGAACTCGAGTGACCGTCACGCTCAGATTATTTTACTTTTGACATATGCCTATGAACTTCTATAATTATTGACAAGCAATCATAAACAAAAAAGCTACTACTTCATGGACGCTGTTCCAAAAAAGACACAGCAATTCCACAAAAAATACATTTTATTTATCAAGCTCTTTAGTATTTAATCATTCCAAAAACATTCCCTTTGTATTTAGACCTGTCGTAAGTGCATTTCTTAATGCCTAAATGATTAACGAAGATTTTTGTTTATTTTTTTACAGAACAATTTTGTATCTAAGCAGACAAATCTTTTTCCTTCGATCATTCTCTGATTTATTTTACATGCTTTCGTAGCATAGCCGCTGATGGTAACTAGCCGTGATTTTTTTATCCTGGCACGGCAAAGTGACCACACTGCTCCTGATGGTAAGCGCAAAGCCGTCCGATTAGAGCAAGTAGCCAAAGACAATCTATCCCCCTCTACTCAACACAATCATGCCGGCCTGCTGTTTCCCTCTACGCCATGAGCAAGAAGGTGCAGGAGTGGTCCAGGGTCTGGGGTCAGAGTACTCAGAAGGCCGTAAAAAGGCCAAATATCGTACCCTAACAAAAACCTGCAGACAAAAAAAGGGGGGCTGCTGGTTTTAACCCCGCAACTAGATAAATGTTTGTCTGATCCACTATTATTTATTTCTGGCCTTAGTGCTATGAGACTGTAGTCACTTGTAGCTTTTAAAACCCGTGATGCTTGTTTGACTCAATCATCTGTATTATTGTAGACTTTTTGAGAAAACACTACTTATACTTATTCTTTATGTTCGTGACATACACACATAGTGTCTTGATGTTGAAATGTATGTGGTACTCGTATTATAGGAATATTTATTTTGTATTGACGAAAATTGTATGGATAGTAAACAAAAACATTGCGGGTGCAAGACTTTGCATTGCCATGAATCAGAAATTCGAGGATATTTTCTCCTCGATCTATTGCCAACGTTTATAAACTTTATTTTGTTTCATTCTTTAATTGAGCTATTTGCGTTTTCCATGTTATAACATTTATGATTAAAATGAATTATGTTTCGACAACCTCTGGCGCAGCGGGCGAACCAGCTGTGAAGCGAGAGGCCGTGGGTTCGATTCCCGCACCGAGACAAATGTTCATGTGACAGATAGATATTTGAACAGACATAATAACACTAACATTCACTGACCTAACCCCGTCCTCACAGTAAGATATAATTATGTTGTCTTGCGGTTATTAGGCACAACGAGACAATTTCCGTCTCAAAACACCTCGACAGTAACAAATATTTGTCTTTTTTTTATAGTATAGTCCGACAAACGAGCCAATGGGTCACCTGATGTTAAGTGATCTCCACCGCCCATGAACATTCAGAATACAGAAAGTGTCATGTATGCGCTGTCGGCCTTAAAGGACAGGAATAGGGATTAGGGAAGGGAAGGGGGATCTGGGCCTCCGGATATCTCACTTACCATACGAAACGCGACAGTAAACTGACACTTTACGTTGGTTTTCTGTGAGACAGTGGTACTACCCCGGTCGAGCCGGCCCATTCGTGCTGTAGACAAATATGACTACAGCGTGGCTCTACCACTTACTGTCTACTTACTTACTTGTCTGACATCGGAATCATCGGAATCGAACCCATGGCATCTCGTTTTACAGCCATCTATCGATCCACTGCACCAGTCAATTATAATTAATATAACAAAGATCAGTAATCCGTACAATCAACTCCCACATCAGATTATAATCCAGATCAAATATTGAATTACCAAATGTCTTTGTACACATAACACTTGTCTAACAAATAGATTCCGTAGATCAAATTAATGATTGATATGTCACAGTGAGAATCTGATTAGCTTCAAATCCAATTATATTAATTGGGATATAAATTTAATGGTTTCTTGCTTTTGATTACGCTTCTATTGTGTGATTAGTTCTATTGATAATATTAACGTTTAGCTTAACATGTCGTATTGAAATTATTCCATTCTTAATTTCTCGGAGATTGTTGCTTATTAAAACTGTTTTACCTAATTTTTTGATGTCCATTGCAATAATGACATCATGTATAGAAAATTGTTTCTCTACTGGGCACGGGCCTTCTCTACTGGAGCTATGGTTCCGGTCAGCTGAAGCTGAGCCACTTCCTTTTGCCTTATGTCGTTTTTATTTTTAATTATAACTTTTAGTTCATACAACTTATACTATGTAAGTAGATAATAAGGCAATAAACATTTTTTTATTTCTTTTTATTATTGGGGTTAGGCCATTGTTCATCACTCTGGCCTTACTTGCATTGGTAGACTTCACATATCAGTGAAATTCTTACGTATATAGGTCTCCTGATGTTTTCCTTCACAGTTAAAGCAAGCTTTACTTAACGATCAATACACACGTAAATTTAGAAAAGTCAGATGTGTATGCCATTTGGGTTAGTTTCGAATCTCGGACTTTCCTCTCCGCAATCCAGTCCACAGTAGGTCAAAACTGTGTCGTTGGTATCAAAAACAACGAGGGATTACGGTTCCATAGCACTCTGACCCGAAACAAATATTGGTATCGTTGCGGACATCGAACCCGCAGCCTCTCGTTTTACAGCTGGCTGTTAAAAGTCTTCTTTTAAATAGTAGAGATTCCATAAAAATGAGGACAATAGATGCAAATTCGTAGTCAAAATCACAGAGCCCCATGTTACAAGTTTACGAAGTTCAGAGCGACTCTGTTAAGACGGCTTACAACAAACAAGCTACAGAACCTAGCAGGACTGCATCATTATTTACATCTTCAAGAGGATATTCAAGGACTTCATTATTTCTAATCATAATATTTAAAACTAGGTTCTTAATAACCAGACTCTCGTAAAAAATATATTTCCATCTCCTCTCTATGTGTATTTGATTAATTTCGTTGCGGGATAAAAGACTGGTAGCTAATGTAATGTGAAAAACTGACTTCATCATGTGAATATCGAGGCGATCCAGCTCCTTGACAACGCAGATTTAGTGACTATCCCGCCCACACACCTGCCGTTGTAACTCCTGTTTAGCCAGGATCGACAATGGCACGCATTTTTTCGACACCGAGTAATGAATAAACACGACGAGTCTCTGGGAATGCTTACCTGTATATGAAATTAACCAATGAAATATTTAGAGAGGAGTTGGAAATATAATAACACAGACATAGTGAGAAGACTAAATAGAACAAAACTCTTTGAGCTACTGTTGTGAATATTAACGGTAGGCAGCGGCTTTGCAACGGTAGGCAGCGGCTTTGCTGTGCCCTGGCATTGCAGAAGTCTATGGGCGGCGGTGACTACTTACCATCAGGTGGCCCGTCTGCACGTCTGCCAATCAAGGCACTAAAAAAAAAAAAATTTTGTGTAGCATAGTGCAGTGAGTGCTATTAAAGAACAGATTAACGTTGTGTCTTCCCCTTAATATTACTAGTGTTGTATTAAACATTGCCCCACTGCACGGGCCTCCTCTACTAATGTGAGGCATAAGGCCTTAGCCCACCACGCTGGCCTAATGCGGGTAGGTAGACTTCACGTACCTTCGAAATTTTTATGAGAATTCTCGGGTAAGCAGATTTCCTCACGATGTTTTCTTCGCCGTTAAAGCAAGCAATAATAGCAATGTATATTTTACACATAACTTTAGTCAGAGGTATGCCATGTGGGCTGGTCTCGAACATACGGCTTTCGTCTAGACAGTGAGGTTATCTTCCCCTTGATAGAGAGAATACGAAGTGTTAATGGACATATTCTTAGTCATAGTCTCATTAGATGTTTAAGTTAAATTAAAAAAAAATACTCGTCCATAGACTAGATTGTAATTTTAATAATGCTTAAGGTAAATCATTTATAATAAAAAAACTCTCGGTAAGTGTTATAATAAAAAAGGTTACTCGCTCTTCGGTTGTCAACCTTTTCTATAGGATTCAACAAATTGAATTACACTTGCAATTACAAATGTTAGTTGACACATATAAACGTATATACATATCTTTATATATATAATTCTACTGTATGTGTGTATGTCACTGAACTCCCCCTAAACGGCTGGACCGATTTGAATGAATTTTTTTGTATGCGTCTGGATGGCGCCCTGGATGGTTTAGATTCACAAATCAGCCCGGCAGATGGCGCTGCTTTTACGGGCAGGACGACGTCTGCACGGTCCGCTAATATAAGTATTTAAGTTGATGAATCTCGCAGGAAAGCTCCGACTTAAATAAATACAGTGCAGACGGTTACAAGTTCTTGAAAACATTTCAAGTAAACTCCTGAAATAAATCGAAATGCCCGCCGCACCTAAATTCAAACTCCGTTCTTTTACTTCATTAGAACTTTTAAAATTCCGATAAACCATTAACTGGTTTGTAAGTTATTTGCTCCAATCGAATTAAGTAGTTAATTTGATTAAGTCTTTTAAACGGTAATAGAACTTCTAATTTGTTTACTTAAACCCTTTTAAAGGTATATCGGAAAATGGAAGAAGTGTTAATCAGCTAAAGTTTATATATAGCTTACATTTTGTTGGTTGTGGCGTTGATGGGTATTTTTATTATTTCTGAAGAGAAACGTCTTTAGAATCGTTGAGATTTGAAACTCAATGAAACAAAAATGCATCAAGATAAAGACACAAATACATAAATATATAGGATCAAGCCGGCGAAGAATGAATTAAAATACACATACACATTCTGCATATATTTTCAATCCTGGTTTCTTTTACTTGACTGCCTCGGTGGCGCAGTTGTAATTGCGCATGCGTTACGACTGCTGTGCTGAGGTCTCGGGTTTGATCCCCGGGTCGGGTAAAGTGATATTGGGTTTTTCTATCTAGAAATTCCTCAGTATTAGCCCGGAGTCTGGAATTTGTGCCCGGTATGGCGATAGGCTCGCCCCCTATCACATTATGAGACCGAAATTCGGCGAAGAGTGGGTGTACTTGTTACACCTCTGCCTACCCCTTCGGGGATTATAGGCGTGAGTGTATGTGTGTGTGTGTTTCTTTTACTTAAATCCTAAGTCGAGTGGGAGTTGAAGTGGGAGCGCCAGTAGAGTATGAGAGGCAGAACAGCAATATTATTTATTTATTATTATTATTATTTGTAAAAAGCGATAGTCTAGTTGGTTGCGGTACGGACTGTCAAGACGAAAGTCGTATGTTCGGAACCCAAATGGCATACACCTCTAACTTTTCTAAAGTTACGTGTGTATTAAATGTTAATTATCGCTTGCTTAAACGGTGAAGCAAAACATAGTGAGGAAACCTGCATACCTAAGGATTCTCATAATAGCTGGTGGTAGGATATTCATATCCGCCCAGATAGCAACCACCGTACACAGGGTGAAAAACCAGCCATAGTGGCACACGCAAGTGTGTCGCGTTCCGGGATCAGCCAGTGTACATCCGGTTTTTGGGGGTCTAGAGTTGGGGTACAATGTTTGGCCCTTTTGCGGCCTTCTGAGTACTCTGACAATAGACCCTCGACCGCTTCTTTACCTTCTTGTCCATGGCGTAGTGTGAAGGAGCAGGCCGGCATGATTGTGTTGAGTAGCGGGGGATAGATCGTCTCTCGCTACTCGATACTCTAATTGGACCGTACTGCGCTTACCATCAGGTGAAGTGCGGTCACTTTGCCGTGCTAGGATAAAAAAAAAAAGCATTTCGAAGGTATGTGCAGTCTACCAACCCGCATTAGGCCAGCGTGGTGGATTAAGGCCTAACCCCTCTCATTAGTAGTGGATGCCCGTGCCCGCCCAGCAGTGGGACAATGTTTAATACAGGGCTAGTATTATGTTTTATTATTAACTTTATCTCTGCTATCCGTTATATATATTATATTATATAGTTTATTTCTGTTTAAGGCTCTTCGTATTTTCTTCTTCCTATTCTTCACCATACTAGTTCCAGCATCAGATTTAACACACCTTGTAGTTAATCAAAAATGCGTCTTGACTAAAGACAAACATATAAATATACTGAAACAAGCCGGCGAGTGAATGAGATGGAATGGATGCATTACACAGTATAATAGTATAATATTTATTTCAAATCTTTTTACATATAACACACCAATTCCCCTCTTCATAAAATCTTTTTTCAACCTTCATCCCCACTTCTTCACATAGTCCATCGAATTCCCCCTCCTCAAACACATGGTAATATCTAAGTAAAGTGCTATCTGGTTGGTCCGCTAACTTATTGTCTGTTTTTCTTCGTAACTTCCATGAGACCAACAAGTAAGAGTACAGACAAACAGTATTTGATTTTCTAGGTTTATATTTATTTTTAGGTTTTTTCGTAGGTTACTTTTCTGAAGTTTCACTTCTACAGTGTGTGAATTGTACACACACACACTTTTTTATTTAAACATGAGATTATAGTACACATAAAATACTAAGTTTACATACACATAGTAAAATAATAAAGTCAAAATTTAAAAAGTTTTTTATTCATAAAAAGTACACCGACTTCAATAAGAAACAAATTATGCGTCACTATAAAATTTGAGGGTTGCCCTTGATTTTTCGGAGATCCCATCATCAGATCCTGACTTGATGCCAATGGGACCACATGGGAAGTATACCCTTTTAAACAAAGAAAGAATTTCTCGAATCGGTCCAGGCGTCTTCGAGTAATCGGGTAACATACATAAAAAAAAAAGATTCCGACGAATTGTTAACCTCCTCCTTTTTTGAAGTCGGTTAAAAAAATATTAACACTTGAATTTCGATCTCTGGGCCACCACTAGTAGGTATGGTTGTATGATCAATCAGTATACATCCAATTAGACAGAGTAACAAGCACATTGAACTATAAAGAAATATCAGACAACGGTAAAATAATTCCACATTTGCCGTACACCAGAATTCACTTCAGCTATTTTCTTTGCAACAAACGCTTTTGTTCCGCGCTCTTCCCAAAGGATAAGTTTAGCGTACTGAAACCAGAGAATGTTATAATGGCATTTTAAATTGTCATAGCGGCCACGGCTTAACTGGCTTGAATTGTGTTTTTACCTTTAACATTGGTGTTTATGCTTTTACTGTTTGATATTACTTTTTTTGTAGAAGAAGACCAGCTTCCGTGACACAGCGGGTGAGTAGTCGACGGTGAAACGAAAGGCTGTCCATTCGATCCCAGACCAAGACAAATATGATCTAGAAATATTTGCTTTGGCATTACCCTCGTAGATTTTGATTTGACCTACTCTGGAGTCAGGGCTAATTGTATGGATGTTGGTTATGTTTAAAAAAGTGAGTCCCTTTTCGGTAAGTTGGGTCAACGCCTAAATCTGTATACGGCGCAAATTCGGCCCCACATGGAGTAATGTTCTCATCTCTGGGCGGGAGCCCCCCAGTACCAGCTACTTCCATTTGACCGCATTCAACGTAGGGCAGCTCGGGTTTTCGACGATCTAACTCTTTCCGATCGGCTTGATCCATTCGCTCTGCGTAGAGATATCGGATCACTCTGCATCTTCTACCGCAATTATCACGGGGAGTGTTCCGAGGAGTTGTTTGGATTGATCCCCGCGGCTAAATTTCACCATCGGACATCGCGCACAAATCAGAAATTTCATCCACACCACCTCGATGTCCAGCGTTCCACAACAGCGCGATTTTTAAGGCATTTTCTGCCTCGTACAACCACTCTGTGGAACCAGTTGTCGCCGGCGGTCTTTCCGAACCGTTACGACCTGAGAACCTTCAAGAAGAGAGCATATTCTTTCCTGAAAGGCTGGCAACGCATTTGCAAGCCCTCTGGTGTTGCAGATGTTCATGGGCGGCGGTGATCATTTTCCATCAGGTGAGCCTCCTGACCGTTTGCCCACTTTTAACATAAAAAAGTACTGCCCATAAATTTTTGAAAACGCTGTAGACAGTTGTGTCTAAAGTATGAAGAATTGTCTCACAGAAAATGACGTAAAGCAGCAGCTTGCAGCTTATTTCACTTTTCTAGTCCTAGACCTGAAAAAGTCGAAAACTTTACAGCTTTGTCGGGGGGGTCAGTTTTTTGGGGGCGCCGACCCCGCGACTATGTAGGTAGTAAAGTTATAGAAACGTCGGGACAACAACAGTAAAAAAAACATGATAAAATTCGTAAAATTTGTTTGATTCCAGTATATACAATGTTCTCAGTGACTGTATCTGTGATTAACATTATTAGATAGGAATAAATGGTCGTTTATCAATTGAAATAAAGCTATTCGTATTTTATTCAGATTATTGATTCAATCGAGGCTCTCACAAAATTATACCAAAAATATAAGATTTTTCCAGCGATAGACTATTAATATCAAAGTGCTGAACGTGTCAAAGTGAAATTAATCACTTAGGAATGACAGATCTCGATTGATTGATATTGAATTACCGTGTTATTTTTACAGCGATACAGTTATTTAAACGATAGTAGAAGCGATAGTCTAGTAGAGAGTAATACGGTCTACAGAGACAAGAGTCGTAGGTTCGAAACTAATCCAAATGGAATACTTTTTTCTAAAGTTCGTGTCTATTTGTTTTTTAAATTTTGTCGGTGGTCAAGAGTTGGGGTACGATGCTTGGCCGTTTTGCGGCCATCTGAGTACTCTGACACTAGACCCTCAACCGCTTCTTCACCTTCTTGCCCATGGCGTAGTGTGAAGAAGCAGGCCGGCATGATTGTGTGGAATAGCGGGGGATAGATTGTCTCTCGATACTCGATACTTTAATGGACGGCAATGCGCTTACCACCTGGTGCAGTGTGATCACATTGCCGTGCCAGAAACAAAAACTATCGCTGGCCTTTATAGTAAAGAAAAATATTGCATACCTGAGATTTCTCATAAGAATTTCAAATGTGAAGTCTGCAAACTTGCATTAGAGCGTGGTGGACTACGGCCTACCCATTAGTTGATCCGTACTCTGCAATAGGAGAACGTTGAATACAAGGCTGTATTATTATAATCATTAGATTTTACTGTCGGAGTCTACATTGAATATTTAAAAATATAAAGCATAAATTATTTATAAATAAATGCGAGTCCATAACTGGGGCGGTTACTTAGGGTTGGGGCAGAACTAAGGATATGGGTGAACGAGTAAGGTTAGGAAATTGATAAGCGGTGGGAATTTAAAAATTCTTTTAACTGACATTCCTTTTCTTATTTGAAACCTAATCTGCTAGGATTCTGGAAAAATTGAGTTAAGATTTTCTTTTCAAATAATGAATTGTCTTCTGGCCTTCTTCATTCATCACACTGTTCCAATGTGGGTTGGAAGACTTCACATACATTCAACAGTATTTTCGAAAAATTCACAAGTATATAATAATATTAACAATAAATAACACCCAACAATCACACACATAGCCCCGACCCCACACTTAGATACGAGTCTTGTGTTGTGGGTATCAGGGTCTACGAGAGACGCACGGTCTCACAACACCCAGACTTTGGACGCAAATATCTGCCTGTCACACAAACATTTGTCCCGGTGCGGGAATCGAACCCACGGCCTCTCGTTTCACAGCCGGCTACTCGCCTACTGCGTCATGGAGGCTGTATGCAAGTTTCCTTACGATATTTCCCTTCACCGTTAAACCGAGTGATAATTGATAATGAACAAGTATAACTTATATTAAAGTTAAAGGTGTATCCGGAATTAGAATCCGCGACGTTTTCGTTCGTTCAACCCTCACTGAGCTATCACCGCTTTTTATTTAGACATTGAAAGCGTCATTATTATGGAATCTGTCTTCCGCTTGTCTTGGTGCTTATAAGGCGCCTCAGGATAAGATTTAGATTATGTTAGGAAAAGCAATTTTATTCGCTGTTTGCTTTTTCATTGTTGTTTTAGTAAGAACGCTTTTTATAAAAATAATACATTATATTATTCTTAGATAAATTTGTACGTGTATATATGCTAATTAAAGCAGAGGAAATATATTTATGGTATATTTTTTTAAAGAATGTAAGCTACTATAAAATAAATATACTACCTCAGTGACGTAGTTGTAATTGCGTGGTATGACAGCCGTGCTGCAGTCTCGGGTTCGATCTCAGGGTCGGGTAAAAGTATATTTAGCTTTTTCTATCTTGAAATACTCCGACTGGACCTGGAATTATGCCCTGTATAGCGAGGCTAGCCCCTATTACATTATAGTGCGGTAATAAGGTCGGCAAAATGTGGGTGTACTGTTTACACCTCTGCCTACCCCTTCAGGGATTAGATAGTGCAAATGTATATGTGAAATATAATACGAATGGCCTCTTGGTTTTTCCAAGTAGTAGACTAGCGAGGCGAAATATTAATTATCGCTTGCTTTAACAGTATGACCTGGTGAAGAAACAGTGTCCTCCAGTAATAAGACGGATTAGTCCTTAGTCCACCACGCTGGCCTAATCCGGGTTGGTAGACTATAGATGCTTTACAAATTCTTTTTTACGTTTTTTTATTCTCCCTCACAATTCCCTCACAATGTTTTTCTTCACTATTAAAGCAAGCGATAGATTTTTTATTTTTTTAACCTGGCACGGCAAAGTGACCACACTGCACCTGATGGCAAGCGCAGAGCCGTCCAATTAGTGTATCGAGTAGCGAGAGACAATTTATCCCCCGCTACTAAAGTTTAGCATGCCGGCCTGCTTCTTCACACTACGTCATGGGCAAGAAGGTGATGAAGTCGAGGGTCTAGTGTCAGAGTATTCCGAAGGCCGCAAAGCAGCCAAAGATCGTACCCCAACTCTATATCCCCGACAAAAACCGGATGTCGACTAGCTGATCCAAGAACGCGACACACTTGCGTGCCACTATGGCGGGTTTTACACCCTGTGTATGGTGGTCGCTATCCAGGCGGATATGTATATCCTACAACCAGCAGAATGGCGGGTTTATCGTTTCCGATCGCCATTTAAGCAAGTGATAATTGATTGCGCTAGTAACTTTGGAGGTTTGCCACTTGGGCTCCATCGCTACCGCAGGCCGCAACTTTGTCTTGGCAGTTTCTACGAATTCCAATTAAGCTATCGCTGCTTTATTATTAATTAAACAATAAAGAAACTTCCATAATTTTGAATTCAAACCGAGATAAAAATTTGGTCGAAGCATCCTTGTTTCATTATTGCAGGTCTATCAAGCTAGCAGTGAAAAGTTAGCAGAAACATTTGAAACTTATTTAGGAATTAGTTGCTAATTAGTTGCTGCTATTTCGATTTTGTTGCTCAAACCAGTTCCTCAGAAATCGAGAGTTTTTTTAAATATATGTATTAATTATTTTTTCAATTTTTTTATACTATCTTACAGCAACAAATTCAGGCCCAATAACCGACTCAATATGTGCTCACTTCATTATTTTACTGCTAGCTTATGTGAAAGATAGCAGTGACTCGATTTCTGAGGAACTGGTTTGAGCAACAAAATCGAAATAGCAGCAATTAATTAGCAACTAATTAGCAACTAATTCCTAAATAAGTTTCAAATGTTTCTGCTAACTTTTCACTGCTAGCTTGATAGACCTCATTATTGCTGTTGTTTCCATGCTCCCATGCGTTTATTCGAACTGCTCTGTTAGAATTTAAATCTGTTCGTCGCTAAAATGTAAATATTATTTCGAGTTCTAAAAAAATCCTGAGATGTCATCTGACTGCCTCGGTGGCGCAGTTGTAATTACGCATGCGTTACGACTGCTGTACTGAGGTCTTGGTTTCGATCCCCGGATCGGGTAAAGTGTTATTGGGTTTTTCTATCTAGAAATTCTCAGTCATTCTCAGTATGGAATCTGTGCCTGGTATGGCAATAGGCTCGACCCCTATCACATCATGGGGCCGAAATTCGGCGAAAAGTGGGTGTACTGGTTACACCTCTGCCTACCACATCGTGGATTACTTGCGTGAGTGTATATGTGGACAATTTAGTAAGAATATTGCACAGTCTATTCTTTATGTCTATATAATAATAATAATACAAGACCTGTAAACATTGTCACACTGCTGGGCATGGGCCTCCTCTACTAACGAGAGGGGTTAGGCCTTAGTCTACCACGCTGGCCTAATACGGGTCGGTAGACTTCACATACCTTTGAAATTCGTATAAGAATTCTCAGATATGCAGGTTTCCTCACGATGTTTTCCTTCACCCAAAGCAAGCGATAATAAACATTTAATACACACATAATTTTAGAAAAGTCAGAGGTGTGTGCCACTTGGGTTTCGAACATACGACTTTTGTCTTGACACTCCGTACCGCAACCAACTAGGCTATCGCTGCTATTTTATGTAGATGTACTACTTTAATAAACTAGAGGTGCAAAGTTGATCCTTGTCGGATAACGATCGGTCTAAACCAGAAACTACTCTTTCGATATAAGTACGAAAAATTACGGAAAAATGTACTGTAAAAATATCACACCTAAAGTGTAAATTCTTGTGTTTAAAAATAAAAGACGAATCAATTCACCAGCGTTACGGTATTCCGGAACTAAAAGACAAATATAGCACGCGGTCGACGTATTAATGTCAACCAACTTTTAATGAAACCGCTCTATGATAGGGTTGTGCGTTCCGGAATTTTACATTAACGATAGGAATTTGAACTATTTCGTACCCGACTATACCGAAGCTAAGGAAGCGGAATGTAAAGCCTATGTACGATTTTATAACTTGTATGTTTGTATGATAAAATTTAAATTAAATCTTATGTTTTGTTTATGAATGATAATATTTTAATAATATAGACTATGAAGATAAAATAAAACGATTTCCCATAAACAGTCACCTAACCTACTGCCACGTTTTAATTTTAATTATTTTGATTCTGTTTTCCACATGATATCTGTTTTCCGTTTTTGGGTTACTTCATCATATTTTTTCGGCTGCTTGTCTGCTTGTTGTACATATTCGTATGTACAAATTTAAACGTAGTAATCATATGCAGCTGAAGGTAGGATAGTCATATCTGCCCGGATAGCGACCACCGTACACAGGATGTAAAAGCCGCCATAGTGGCACACGCAAGTGTGTCGCGTTCCGGCATCAGCCAATGTACATCCGGTATTTATCGGGGGTCTAGAGTCGGGATACGATGTTTGGCCGGTTTGCGGCCTTCTGAGTACTCTGACACTAGACCCTCGACCGCTTCTTTACCTTCTTGCCCATGGCGTAATGTGAAGAAGCGGGCAGGCATGACTGTGTTGAGTAGCGGGGGATAGATCGTCTCTCGCTACTCGATACTCTAATTGGACCGCACTGCGCTTACCATTAGGTGCAGTGTGGTCACTTTGCGGTGCCAGGATAAAAAAAAGCTAAAGGCGCGGTTTCAGAGGAATTTCCTCCCGCGAACGCTCCGAATGTGGAATGAGCTCCCTGCCAAGGTTTTCGAAGGGGACTACAGTATGGGGTTCTTCAAGAATAGGTTTTTGAAGGGTCGGCAACGCGCATGTGGTACTCCTGGTGTTGCAGGCTTCCATAGGCTACGGTAACCGCTTACCATCAGGCGGGCCGTAAGCTTGTTTGCCACCAACGTGGTATAAAAAAAAGGCTGTTTGGAAAGTCATTTCGTTTTTCTTTATAAAAATTAAAAAATAATTTTGAATATTTAAAAAATATTTCTTAATTTATATGTTGTCCATACTTTTTCAGTACCTTTTGCCATTTTATGTTTTCATTCTTCGGTTTGCATCGATTAATGCCTTTATTATGTCTTTATGAGCCTCAACTGGCCTTCCAGACGTGGTACATCAAAATTGCCGATCAAAATATAGCAAAACAGTTTTGGCACTAGCGTTCTGTCAATACATCTTCTCCATACACATCGGATACTTTCGTGCTTGAACGGTATTTTCTACCCGATATATCGATATACAGTGTAAACTCCATGTAACGTCACTCTATTTAACGACAAACTCTCTTAAGCGTCGAAATCAATTGGCTTTGGTTGGTTTAGCTTGTTTTTCATACAATGTTTCACTCTATATAGCATTACACCCACTCTCAATAACGACAACAATTAAGTTGCTAAAATTAGTAAAAACTGCGCAGCTGTGTACGATCTATTGTCGCTTTATTATCCTAGCCCGCAATAAACTCGACTGTCGGCATCATGCATACCGAACTTTCTAAGAAATTCATTCTTTTGTTTACAAATTGGGATTGCTTGCACGTGTAGACTGTTATTGACCATGATTCATAACTAGGAGTCATGGATTATCTATACCTTATCATATTCTTAGTTGCTCACAAACTTGCAAACTGTAAACATGGCTACTAAAAGAAAATCACTGTGTATTGACGAAAAAGTTTTACTGATACGCGCAATAGAAACGGGAGAGAAGATAAGTGATGTTGGCAAACGCTTTGGATTTAGTCGCTCTACCGTGTCCACAATATGGAAAAATAAAGAAAAAATCCTCCACGCTGCGGGCGAGGGAAAATCTTCCTTAATCGACAGCGCCAGAATAATATGCCTATCTCGGGGCCGCTCGTGAAAGCTAAGGCGGAGAATTTTGCTGCTGAACTTGGTTTAACTTCTTTCAAAGCATCAGAAGGATGGCTCGGAAAATTCAAGCAGCGTCATCATATCAACTATGGTAAAATAAGTGGGGAAGCACGAAGTGTTGATACAAATGTGACTCATGATTGGATTAACAGAGTGTGGTCAAAATTCATAGAAAAATACGCCCCAAGTGACATTTTCAATGCTGATGAAGCAGGAATTTTCTATAAGTTGACTCCAGATAAAACTCTGAAATTTTAAAGGGGAAAAGTGTGTGGGAGGAAAGCTTTCCAAGGAACGTATTACGGTGCTTGTGGCTGCTAATATGGATGGCACAGAGAAAAAAAAGCTACTAATAATAGGCAAATCGAAAAATCCGCGCTGTTTTAAGAACATCAAAAAATTGCCAGTGACGTATAAAGCTAATAAATCAGCTTGGATGACCAGTCAACTTTTTGAAGAAGAAGTGCGAAAGTGGGATGCAGAATTAAAGGGACGAAAAATTTTACTTCTTGTTGACAACTGCCCTGCCCACCCTTTTATATCAAACCTTCAAAACATAGAGTTGGCATTTCTTCCTCCAAATACGACTAGTGTCTTACAGCCAATGGACCAGAGTGTGATTAAAAGCCTCAAGGGTCACTACAGAAGGAAATTATTGATGGAGCTTGTCGAATCTGAGGGTAAAACTTCTGTTAATATGCTGCATGCAGTAAATTTTTTATCTAAAGCCTGGGAAGAAGTGACACCCACAACTATACAGCACTCTTTTCGACATGCTGGACTTTGTACCAATTCTACGAGTGATGAGGTGGAAACAGAATCTGAGTTTGAAAGCGACGACGACCTTCCATTAACTGAGTGGATTCAACAATTCAACATGGCAGGAAATACGGTAAATCTTCAAACCTACATTGAAGTGGACGACCGCCTGCTTACAACGGCTTCACTCACAGACGAAGAAATTTTGGATTCAGTGAGAAAAACTGAGGATCAAGAACAAGGTGATGAAGAAGATGAGACGGATGAGCCTGAGCTTCCGCCGAGCATTAAAGAAGCTCTGGAAGCAGCAAAATTATTGGAAAAATATTTCCTTTATAACCAAGATGCCTCAGTATTGCTAGATATTAATAAAATAACTAAAAAAATACAACAAAATTACTGGTGCAGCAAAAGACGTCAGACAAAAATAACAGACTATACTCAATAGCGTTCAAATAACATTCTTTTTTATGCACATAACTACTAACAATAGTCAGAAATAAACTTTTTATTTTTCTAATTCTGATGTTTCTTCTCTCCATTTAACGACAACTCTCTATAACGCCATAAAATGCACAGTCCCTTCAGTGTCGCTATATAGAGTTTACACTGTATATCTATCGATAGTAAAAAATTCAAGCATCCCGAAAAAGTTGCTTTTTACTTTCCATATTTTAAAGGGTACCAACAAAAACTATCGCATAGAATCAACAGATTTTTTTCACAAGCAAGCCTTGCTGCATCAGCTGTCGAAATATATGATGATTATGCGGCTTAAGTGTGAAGTAAGATGTGAAAACATACAAATTAGTCCAAAATTGGGAAAAATGAAATGACTTTCCGAACAACTTAATAATTTACATCAGAAAATATATTTCAAGAGAAAACTTTGTCCTTCCTTTTAAGCATATTACCCGCATGACGGAGTTTGAGATTTGGCATAGTTAAAGTTTATACGGAGTGCAGAAAGCTAAAATTTACAATTTCATACATTAAGATAGAATTGAATAAAATCAAATAAAATATAATTGCATTGTTTACATTCATACTTCCAATGTCAAATACATAAACATATACACCCACGCCTGTAATCCCCGAAGAGGTTGGCAGAGTTGACAGACCAGTACACCCACTATTCGCTGAATTTATTACAGTCCCATAATGTGATAGGGGCGAGGCTTTCGCCGTATCGGGCACAACTCCAGACTCCGGGCAGAAAAACCCGATGTCACTTTACTCGACTCGGGGATCAAACCTCAGTACAGCAGTCGTAACGCATGCGCAATTACAACTGCACCACCGAGGCAGTCAAATACATAAAATGCATTTTTAACTTAGCCGGCTGTGAAACTAGAGGCAATGGGTTCGATTGCCGTACCCAGACAAATATTTGTGTGACAGCAAGACATTTATTTCGGGTCAGGGTGTTGTGGGACCGTAGTCCCTCTTAGTTCTGGATACCCACGATACAGGTTTAACCTGGTGCGGGATCAGAACTATGTATGTTACTGATAGGTTTATTATATTAAACTAAGCCCGAATACTGAGACCTTAACTAAATATTTAAGTTTGAGTTAAACATTTAAGACCGTGGTATCCTTCAAAATGGTGTACAGAAACGTAAAATTTGACTGACTTAGTTGACGGCTACTTATTTCTAACTGGGCAGTAAGTTTAAGTGGAATTCTTAAACACAACTTTATAGATTTGAGATCATTATTAGTTGAATTTCTGAATACCGATTCCGTCATAAGGTGGACTTATAAAATTGGCTTCTCAAATTTTACGGTAAGATTTAACTTAGATAGATAGATAGATAACTCTTTATTGCACACCAACATAATAATATTACAACAAGAAACCTTAAAACTAGAGTAAGTTACAATAGGCGGTCTTATCGCTAAAAGCGATCTCTGCCAGACAACCTTAATAATATGGATATAAATGAGAAGGGTCAGTTAAAATGTGGGGTATATACCATTAATTAATACCATTTTGAAGGATAACAAGGTCTTAAAAGTTTAACTTAAACTAAATATTTAATTAATTTCAGTATTCGGGCTTAAAATATATAGAATTTGATAAATCGTGTCAACATATCTTTGGAATTTTAATTAATTTAAATTTAAATAATGACAATGAATTTAAAACAGCGCCAACCCTACATGATAAAATGCACGTCCTTTCAAACGGAATTTCTAGCCTGATTACATTTTTACACATACATTTCTATACTAGCTGACAGCGTTGAGTTGATCCTGATATGTAAATTTTTGCAGCGGAAAACCGGGATAGCATTGCGTGTCATCGAATAACAATGAGGGCTTGACCGGAATTTTTTAACATTGTTAATTTTGTGTATACGTATATCGTTTAAAATGAATGGGTCTAAATAACTTTTTTCTTATTTTCTGGCAGAAATACAGTCTCTGATGAGGCAGACAGAGGTGAAACTAAAGAACCCAGGGTGTGCCAAGGCAATTCTCATTCCGTGACGTGGTGGGTATCTGTGTCATATCGTGTTTAAATTTTTCAATTATTATTTTCATGATTGTTAAAAATGGGCAGTAATTGGGGACTCCCGACAGAAATCTGAATTTAAAACTCTAAAATAACATTAATTGCTGCTAAAAACTTGTTCAACAATAATAAAACTGGGAACAGCGCGGCATATTCAAGCTTGCTATACCTACTCCAATATAAAGACCAAGCCTGTTGCATTTCTTTTTATTTTTCCTATCATATATCAAAGTCTCCACAAAATGATATAATAGGGTAATTGACACAAGTTTTGGATTATTTTAATCGGCAAATTACATCACCTAAAATCTATTACCAAAAGAGTATGAATCCGAACAAAAATAAGTAAATTCAAGCCATTCAAAGCTGCTGGACAGGGTAGTTGTGAAATGACAGTAAAAGATACTTGATATGAGCCGTGACGTCACCTCTCAAAATGGCCATTACTGTGCCGTTGTGCGAGGGAGATAGTGAGATGTTCCCACTACGCACCCGTTTTTGCTTATACCAATATTTTAAATAAATATTGTGACCTCATTTTTCAGTTTTGATTCTGTTTTCGCAAAATAGTTTATTTTGCATATTATATTCGAATAATATGCAAAATAAACTATTTTGAATAATGTACAAAATTAAACACAGGAAACTACCATATTATCACGTGTCGTTAATATGTGGAACTCCGATAGACTTTCAGTCTCACAACATTGAGGTCAAAACAAAAATTTGTTTGTTGCACAAACATTTGCAGCCAAATCTAAAGCCAAATATTTTTTTAAATGATATAATTTCACAGACCCTTAAAACTTGCCTCAAACAAAAGAACCAGAAGTCAAAACACTTAATACAAAACACGACTTTGTTTTCAGGAAATCGGAAACAATATTGGGACTTATAAAAAACTCTTAAAACGGAGGCTAACTTCTAAAGAGGTCACGGGCGGTGAATACCAAACAGCCGATAAGGTCGGATTCACGGCTCTTAAGAACGAACAATCTGATTGCGAGAACTATAAAAGCAAAATCAAATATTTATTGAATTCATGAAATACATTATTTAGATTTCTATTTATTTATTTTAATGGGTTCAAAAACAGTTGTTACTCTAATTTGCAATACAAAATACATTTACTACATAACTAAACTAAGTACACAACATAAAAAAGTGAACACTTCGTACAAATAAAGAGGACATGCTACCTAAAAGTACATTCAGTACTAGATACAATCAGTAGTAGATTCAGTCAATCTTTTTTACTCTACCGCCAGTTCGGAATGCAGTTTCGCTAGAGAAGAACGGGCGAAACTTTAGCGTTGCTCTTCTCGAACACTGGTTAGCGAAGGTAAAGCAAAGAATACCAGTGGATGGGAAACCTGAAATCAGAACGTAACGATATGCCTAAATTGTATACTCTTAATTAATCTTATGTTTACACGAATACTACACATCGAATTAAAATTATTTTACGAATTTTATTGCGGTTTAAAACAGAAAAAAATATTGTTCAAAATAATATCAGCCTAGCCAGACAGTGTACAGTGTGTCGAAACGAAAGTCGTGGGTGTGAGACCAACCCAAATGGCATATTTCTGACTTTCTTTTTATAGTTACGTGCGCATGCATTGTTAAATATCGCTTGCTTTAACGATGACGGAAAACATCGTGAGGAATCTGCATACCTGAGAATCCTCATACAAATTTCAAATATGAAGTCTACTAACCCGTATTAGGACCGCGTGGAGGACTAAGGATTACCCCTCATTAATAGAGGAAGTCAGTACCCCGTATCATATCGATCTAGTATTATTATTATTTATATTTATTTATATTATTATTTTAATTAATAATAATAATACTAGCCCTGTATTAAATATTGTCCCACTGCTGGGCACGGGCCTCCTCTACTAATGAGAGGGGTTAGGCCGTAGTCCACCACGCTGGCATAATGCGGGTTGGCAGACTTCTCATACCTTCGAAAAATTCTCAGATATGCAGGTTTCCTCACGATGTTTTCCTTCACCGTTAAAGCAAGCGATAATTAACATTTTAATACACACATAACTTTAGAAAAGTCAGAGGTGTATGCCACTTGGGTTTCGAACCTACAACTTTCGTCTTGGCAGTCCGTACCGCAACCAACTAGGCTATCGCTGCATATTATTTTAATTATTCTCTTAATATTTGTATCATATACAGGCATGCATATCACATACAACGACACAAATAATACACCCAACAGTCACATTCTGACCCCACACTAGGTAAAACCAGTATCGTGGGTACCAACAATTACAAGGGACTACTGTCCCACAACACCCAGACCCGAAACAAATATCTGTCTGTCAAACAAACATTTATAAGCATTTATTTTTATTAAGCAGCGATAGCCTAGTTGGTTGCGGTACGGACAGCGAAGACGAAAGTTGTAGGTTCAAAACCCAAGTGGCATACACCTCTGACTTTTCTAAAGTTATGTGTGTCTTAAAATGTTAATTATCGCTTGCTTTAACGGTGAAGGAAAACATCGTGAGAAAACCTGCATACCTGAGAATTTTTCGAAGGTATGAGAAGTCTATCAACCCGCATTAGGCCAGCGTGGTGGACTAAGGCCTAACCCCTCTCATTAGTAGAGGAGGCCCGTGCCCAGCAATGGGACAATGTTTAATACAGGGCTAGTATTATTATTATTATAAACAAACATTTGTCTCGGTGCGGGAATCGAACCCACGGCCTCTCGTTTCACATTCAGATACTCGCCCGTTCCACGGAGGCTATCAATATTTATAAGTTCGGCTTTACTTGATTCTGTGTGTCTCAAAACCCTGATCTCGCCTGAAATAGACACCAGCAAGTGGAACGTCGGGACAATACTGTAATTACAAGATTAGGTCCCAGTTCATTAATGATTTTGTTTACTTTCAAACAAAGGCAACTTTATTTCAGCCCTTATAGTATTTATATTATACTAGCTGACCCGGCAAACGTTGTTTTGCCATATAAATAATCGGGGATAACTAATTAAATGACGATTGATCAGTTTTCGACCGGAGAGGAAAAATGATTAAATTACTAAAATGGCTATTAAAAAATAAGGGTTGATCGTAGAAGGGTGAAAATTGAGGATTGTATGTATTTTTGGATGTTGTATCATAAAAAAAAAGAGAAATTAAAAAATTTGTCTAAAAAATAAAATAAAAAAAATAGGGGTGGACTACCCCTAACATTTAGGGGGATGAAAAATAGATGTTGGCCGATTCTCATAGATACCGGATAAGCACAAAAAATTTCATCAAAATCGGTCAAGCCGTTTCGGAGGAGTATGGCAACGAAAACTGTGACACGAGAATTTTATATATTAGATTAGCGGGCCTGGCAAATGTCTTGCCGGGAAAAGCAGCGCCACATTAAATATGATATTTTAAAAATCACAATGTTTGTAATTTCTCCCAAAAATTCCAGCAAATCAAATTTGGTAACATACAGATAGTAGCGCCATCTACCGGGTCCAATTGTGCTTTCAAACTATCCAGGAGCGCATTGTAATATACACACAAAATATCATCCAAATCGGTCCAGCCGTTTAGGAGGAGTTCAGTGACATACACACGTACAGTAGAATTATATATATATTAGGATAGTGTTATTTTTATATCTTTCTACATGCCTAGTATTAAGTTTTTAATTAGCTTCAAATTGTTTTCATATTGCGATATTAAATGCACGTATTTCTCCACAAAATGTAAACTGATGTCATTAAATTCAATTATGATGATAGCACATAAAATATTTAACTTAAAAAGAATAGTATATACCTACATTCACGGTTATCACACATCATTGGGACCTACTGTTTGTTAATATAAAATAGTTATTAAAAATAGGCTTAACCAAACTTAAAAACGGACTTATGTGGCCGTTTGTGACTTTCAGTGTTAAGTTTTAAAGCCAGCTTTAGTACGATTAACAAAAAAGGAATATTTAGACAACACTATAACATTCCTGGTTGTCTGTATCTTAAAATATCTTGCAGATTTAAATCGGAGTATATCTTTAGTTTCCGAAGAACAAACGGTAGGCAGCGGCTCTGCTGTGCCCTGGCATTGCAGAAGTCTATGAGCGGCGGAGACTACTTACCATCAGGTGGCCCGTATGCTCGTCTGCATATTCAGACATTAAAAAAAACGTTCTTTGCGTCTACAAATCTATGAAACTTGTACATTGCTTCAATTAATTCGAAATGTACTGCATCTATCGAGAGTTGATGCACCATTCTTAGAACATTAGAATTATAGATTATTGAACTAGGATCGTCAGGGGTATCGAACTCTTTATTTGTATAAGTCATTGAGCCGAAGTGTATTAATCTTATTGATTTAATGGCAATGCACCTAGTTCGTGAAACTTACCGGTTTCATGACCTAAGTACGATGCCCTCATATCGTTTCTGGATTGCTCATCAGACCAGGAGGGTTAATCTTGACACTCGATTCCAATTTAAAATTAGGATTGGGTTCGAAAAATGTACAATTGGCACTCTTGAACGCAACACCAGCGTACGATTTAACTGAAAACTTTTAGTAACTAAATGAAATAGAGTATTTACGATCGCTAGTTCGTATATATTCTATTTCATTTAGTTGAGTGAGTTAAGAGTTCAAATATCTTCTAGGTTGGAATTGAAACTGTATCGAGTTCGAGATTGGAATTGAATTCAAGAGTAGGCCTACAGAACTTGTTTGTTTTTTTAATTAATACACACATAATTAATAAACACGTGCCAAAGCTATTAAAATTTGTTCCTGGAATGGTGATACAAATAACTGTGATGAATAAAACAAAGGAGAAGATACACGTGATTGAAGAGAAGTCATTCAACTTATGATCAGGAATCGCCAGAGTAGAAAAATTGTTCACTCTTTTTCTGGAAGATAATTGACTATACTATATCTGATAGTACATAGTATAAGGCGTATCGGAAATCGTGACATGCATAAATCTCGTTGGACTGGTCGCTATCATAATGCCGTCCTAAAATAGCTAGACAGTGACGCCGGAACTTTGACGGGTTTTTCGCAATGTGGAAGGTGGTCACTGGTCGTGGTACAATTAATTTCCCACAAAAAAATGGTATATAATAATACCAGTCTTGTATTGTACACTGTCCAACGACTGGGCAGAGAGCCTATAGTGATGAGAGGCGATGGTAGACTTTGAAATTCTTATATAGAATTCACTGGCAGGTTTCCTCTCAATATTTTTCTTGACCTTTAAGTAAGCAATAATGAAAGATTTCACAGGTTTAGAAAATACAGAAGTATATGCCATTTGCTCGGCAATTTATACCACGTCCAACTAGGCTATCATTGCTTGCACCATACACTACCCTGAAGATAAATTCTTACATACAAATCTTAGTAATATACTTGGCCCAATAATATCTCGTAGTTTTGACAATGACCTGAACTAAATCTTTATACGTCTTAGCTTCCTACGCACTGAATTCAAATAGACACAATTACGAAATCACAATCTGATAAAACAATTAGTGCCAAGGTATCTATATTAGGACGTATTACGAAATGAAATCCACGATAATTAGATAATGAATAAAATATTTTTCAACATAAGCTGACGCCTGTGTCACCGAAAAGGTAGGCAGAAATACAACTAGTGCGCAAACTGTTTGCCAAGCTCGTTTCTGTCCCATAATGTAATAAGTATGGAGACTACCACCATATTTTACTTTTACTTTTGAAAATCTCTTTATTTTTGATTGTCCAACCTAGGCAACCAATCAAAGACTGCATCAGTTTCTTAAGCCAAGTACGCTGCCGCAATACTTTGAGTCTTTTTCTCATTTTACTTAATCCTATTTTCGTTTGGAAGGCAAGGGTTTTTTTTTGGGGGGAACACCCCCCTCTGCTCCCTCTGATATTACTTCAGAGAATTGTAAACACCTAGTTGAATTCACATGCCTTTATTAAATGAAAGTGCGAACTTAAGGCAAGGGTTTGGACAATAACCAAAGACTTACACATAGCTAGTTGGTAAATCTTCATTAGCGTAGCGTGAAAATCTGGATTGAATACTGGATATAGTATTGGGTTAAGTAATTCTATACCTTCTTCTAATTAACTTATTTTCTACTTGATATCAATCCTTAATATCTATTTCTAAAGTCACATACATACATATACACTCACGCCTGTAATCCCTGAAGGGGTAGGCAAAGGTGTAACCAGTACACCCACTTTTCGCGGAATTTATTACGGTCCCATAATGTGATAGGGGGCGAGCCTATCGCCATACCGGGCACAATTCCAGACCCCGGGCTGATACTGAGTATTTCTACATAGAAAAACCCAATATCTCTTTACCCGACCCGGGGATCGAACCCGAGACCTCAACACAGCAGTTGTAACGCATGTGCAATTACAACTGCGCCACCGAGGCAGACACCTATCTTCAATGTTAATAAAAATTTAATTGTATTGTACCTTCCACCCCAAACATGAGACGCGATTGCAAGGATATTGATGTTCACCATACTTAGTGACACCAGTGATGCTGTGTAATAACAGTATCTTCGAATTACTTCCCATAAGTTTAGTAGTGTCCAGTACAGAAGTGTTAATGCAGTGGCACTGACGTCGCTGGACCCAAATATTGGATGCATGATGCATGTTATGCGGCATACAATAGTATAAGAAGTAAGATTTGTGATATAGCGTTGTTTATTGGGCAATAAATTGATCTAATAAATCATTTCCGATCAATTTGTAGGAATAAATCAACATGAGTCATGGATCATAAAATCTGATACTGAGTCGAAAGAATTAAATACAGGTATAACAAAAGAAAAACCAGGTTATATTTTTATTAGGAAAATAAATATTATAGAGCAGCTTTGCAGTAAATTTTGTGTATAAAATTAATGGCCCGTCTCCACTAGTCTAACACAGGCGATCAAATAGAATCAATTAAAATAAGGTCGCTGGAAACCTATAATTCATTTATTCCCTCCGCCTATAATTTATTTTCTTCGATAGTTGAGAGCAAACCCATGTTTTTTCACGCATTGTGAGTGTTAATAGAAGATGGAGTTAACTTTCTAATTCCTGGGTACTTACTATAGCAAAAAAAAACACCAACCATGTTCCATTTTATATCATGTTCAATTTCAATAAACATACTCTCAACCACTTTAAATAAATTAATCGCGTCAAATAGTACACGATCATCACTCTTATTTCAAGAACATTGTACCCTACCATGACCCAAAATAAATTAGAAATTATTGTATTACGCATGCACAATAAAACCACTATACTTGACCGTATGTATATAGAATAATATTATGATGTTGATAATATTATCAAAATTAATACTAGATCGAACATGGATAGCAAATTTAATGCTGATATAATTCAAACGTAAAAGTTGTCCAAGCAAACTGTTACATATTTGTCATATACATATTTGTTTACAGCATGTAAGGGCCGGCTCGACCGGATTAGTACCACTGTCTCACAGAAAACCAACGTAAAGTGACAGTTTACTGTCGTGTTTCGTATGGTAAGTGAGATATCCGGAGGCCCAGATTCCCCCTTCCCTTCCCTAATCCCTATTCCTGTCCTTTAAAGCCGACAGCGCATACATGATACTTTCGGTATTGTGGATGTTCATGAGCGGTGGAGATCACTTAACATCAGGTGACCCACTGGCTCGTTTGTCGGACTATGATATAAAAAAAAAGATTCTACATTTTGTGGTGACACAAAAATTTGGAATGAAGCAATAACAACTTTAATATCGTTAAGAGCAATAATTTAATTGTACTTTTTATTTATTTACCTTCTTATCTCACGTGTCCATTATCTCTTTCATAAACAATCTCAAGTTTCCTTTATCAGTCAATTGCTATGAATTAGTGTGAAGGTTTCTAAATTATCAGTTAATTATTTGTTGACCTAATATTAGGACTTTTGTAATAGTCAGGTATATATGTGGCTGGGAGCATCGCAAAATCAACCAGTACTGCGTTGTCTTTCCAAGATGTTTTCTCTAGTATTGAGACTTAGCCTGTTAGGTTTAGTTGGTAAGTTTCTTTCACATTGTTATTTTATTTTAATTATTTGGATAATTTGATTATTTTTTGGGTTCTCCTTTAATGATAAATTTGATCGTTTATTATGTTTTTTTCGCTTTGAAAAATGTCCTACACTTAAGACTTTGTAGAGAACTCTTTAAGATTTCCTATGTTTAATTACATACTTATCCAAATTAATACTTGTTTTTACGTGGTTAACTTTCATCTCCAAAATAAATTGCACTATATTTAATTTATAATTTACAAAATGTTCAGCATAACGTTTTAATGAAGTAAAATTTATTTATTTATTATTGGTATATTTTTAATAAGATTTTATCGAGCAAACAGCTCTTCTATACAACGGATGAAATTTAATTTAAATGTTTATTTTTCAGTGTGTTCACCGACCCCAAAGGCCAAAGAAGATGTGAGGATTGTCGGAGGTGAAGACATCGACATCAAGGAAGCTCCATACCAAGTCTCTGTCATGTTCAAGGGTTACCACACTTGCGGCGGTGCTATTGTCGACAAAGATATTATCGTCACAGCAGCTCATTGCATTATCGGGTATTTTTTACTTTAGAAAAAGTTTTTTATTCATAAAAAGTACACCGACTTCAATAAAAAACAAATTATCCGTCACTATAAAATGTTAGGGTTTCCCCTGATTTTTCTGAGAACCCATCATCAGATCCTGACATGGTGCCAATGGGACCACCTGGGAAGTATACCCTTTTAAACAAAAAAAGAATTTCTCGAATCGGTCCAAGCGTCTTCGAGTAATCAGGTAACATACATAAAAAAAAAGATTCCGACGAATTGTTAACCTCCTCTTTTTTTGAAGTCGGTTAAAAAGGCAAATGGGTTTCGATGGTCACTGATTACTATCACATTTTTAAACACCTAAAATTAAGGGGCATCAAATATAATTGTTATATCATCAACGACTTCTAGGTGGTCTCTGAGAGTATAATTCAAAGCATTAAGATTCCCACATAGTCAAATATTTGGGGTTAATTGTTTGGAAATATTGTCAAAATATTTAAATCGCAGTACTCATGAACTACCGGCAGCAAGCTTACTGCTAAAACAGTTGATCATATATTAGGATCGCATGGAGTATTTCTACTGCCTCTATCATTACTACTCTATAGCATCACTAAGATATACCTGTCACGCATGACATCACCGGTGGAGTATTTAGAAAGTTCGATATTGTTGTAGCCAAGTACCTGGAACTATTTCTAGAGCACCAGAACTATTCAATCAACACTTCACCTTTCTCTTCTATACAGACCGAACCCGAGCGACTACACAATCCGAGTTGGATCATCATTTAGCCAGAAAGGAGGTGAAGTTCTCGCAGTTGGCGATCTGACCTATCATCCTCAATTCAGCTTTTCTAATATGGATTACGACGTCGCAGTATTGTGGCTTTCTGAACCTCTGACCTTCAGTGATGCTGTGATGATAATAGAAATGGATCATATAGACGATGAGATCGTCGATGGCGAGGATACAATTGTAACTGGATGGGGGCATCTGAGGGTACGTATAAAATTAAGATTGAACCTAAATTGACGTACTGTGGCTCAATTTTGTATGTATGATGCAAATATTCGTCGCTAGCATCATTTAAAAACGATGATGATGATTGTTGGAATGAGAGTCGCTCATGACTATTATTTCAATAACATAAGACATTGAGAAATCTGGAGTCAGGGCTATGTATATGTCTGACGTCAGTACAGTGTATTCATACATACATATACACTCACGCCTGTAATGCCCGAAGGGGTAGGCAAAGGTGCAACCGGTACACCCACTTTTTCGCTGAATTTATTTCGGTCCCACAATGTGTTAGGGGGCGAGCTTATCGCCTTACCGGGCACAAATTCCAGACTCCGGGCTAATACTGAGAATTTCTGTATAGAAAAACCCAATATCACTTTACCCGACCCGGGGATCGAACCCGAGACCTCAGCACAGAAGTCGTAACGCATGCGCAATTACAACTGCGCCACCGAGGCACAGTGTATTCCTTATTTATCATCATTACATTGTATCATATTTTTGTTGTTGGTTTTCTTATTTATCTTTTGTTTTATACTTATCCATAATTTTTTGGATTCTTGATATCAGACCTGGCCTGAGTTCATTTAATAACAATCTATGCTATAATTACAATTATGCAAATAAACCCAGATCACTGTCACATTTTAAATGTCCATTACGTTCCCAGGAAGGTGGCGGCCTCCCATCAGTATTGCAAAGAGTACTAGTCCCAAAAGTGAACGAAGCTGTTTGTGATGATGCTTACCAACCTCTCTACACGATCACTCCTAGGATGATATGTGCTGGAGCTCCGAAAGGAGGAAAGGACGCTTGCCAGGTATATAAAAGACCTTATTATTTTGCTAAAATCAGCGGAAAAAGGAGATAAGTCTCCAATATAACATAACAGTTTTTTGATCATTTTGATTTAAATCATAGACATGCACCATAGAAAATACATAAGTTACTTATTGTACTAATGCTTAAAGAGTAGCTTGATCAGCTGGTTCTTAGTGATCGGGAGATTTGGTGGAGGATTATCGGTCTCCAACAGTAGCAATTATTACACAAAATGCAAACAGCTGAGCTATTACTTTATGTTGACTATCTATAACATAAGTTAGCATTCTTGTTACAAAACTGGTTTTGATATATAGCATACATATTCCAAAATCTTCCAACAGGGTGACAGCGGCGGCCCCTTGGTCTACAACAACAAGCTATCTGGCATCGTCTCCTGGGGTTTGGGTTGCGCCAGGCCTGATTACCCTGGAGTATACACCAAAGTGTCTATCCTCAGGAACTGGATCGAAGAGAACATCTCTTTGCTCAGATTGAAGCATCTCTTGAGGACGGCTTGATCTTGTAACGAATTTGGCGAGTTAATAAATATATTGTGTGAAGTAGGTTTTTAATTTTTACTCATTATATTTAATACACCTACAGTCACACACATAGTCCTGACTTTACACTAGGTCATAAATGTATCGTAGGTATCAACAAATACGAGGGGCTACAGTCCCAAAATACCCAGAGTCGAAACAAATATTTATGGATCACACAATTATTTTCTAGTGGGAGAATCGATCCCGAAGCCTCTCGTGTCACAGCCGGCTACTGGTCCACTGCGCCACAGGGGCTGTGAACTAGTATCACTCACCTGTGCCCGAAATTCGACCAATTGTGTTTATGAAGAAATTAAACTTGACTTAATCTATAAATAATATTGGAATTTATTTTTCTACCAACTCGTAATTATGACATTGCAGCTATGAGGAAAAAAAATAAAAAAAGAAAGATTAAAAGCATTCTTGAGAATTAATTAAACATATAAAATTAAAAGTTTATTCCCTAACAGTAACAGATCAACTACTAGAAAAATATCAATAGAAATAAAAATTTACGTTGTTCGCTTTAAAGCGCATCACTTGAGGAGTGATTTGGTTATATTTTATGTTCGTAATAGACAGAATAAGGTTTTTAGAAAAATAAATATTATTAGTTACCTGGAATATGGAAAAATTCGGGCAGTCCGAATCGTGACCGTCAAGGCTCTAAAAAATTCCAAATGTCAAGTCTAAAAAGTAAAATGAAACGGTATAAAATCCGTAAAATTAGTTTAATTTCAAAGCATTCTTTGAATAAAGCTAAACCAGTCAGCGAACCGTTGTAAAATTATACTATAGCTACTCTTTAACGCATTTGTTGACAGCTGATATTAAAATATAAATGATGTCTATTTGTAGAGTTACTGACTAGATAAGAAAACTTATCATAATATTATGATTGATATGCATCTGCTCGGATTAAATCACACCTAAATAATGTGTAATAAACCTGATAATAAACATAAATTATGTATGATATATCATTTTGATAATTTCTGGGGCGTATGAGTAGCCTGCTGTGAAACAAGAAGTCGCAGATTCGCTCCAACACTAAGTCAAATGTCACTAACCATTTGGTTCTGGGAGCTGTAAAAGCCTCTCGTAGTGCCTGAGACCCATGACACAAGATAATTATAAATAAATAAAGAACACCCAACAGTCACACACATAGCCCCGATCCCACACTAAGATACGAGTCTTGTGTTGTGGGTATCAGGGACTACGCAACACTTTAGATCACCCAGACCCAGGACACAAATATCTGTCTGTCACACAAACATTTGTCCCGGTGCGGGAATTGAACCCACGGTCTCTTGTTTTACAACCTGCTACTCGGCAACTGTCAAATTTGTTTTATACTATGGAATCAGGACTATTTTTGACAGTTGGGAGAAATTTCCTCCTTAGCCCTCTTTCAGAAAAGATGCTGATGTCTGACTGGTACCCTTATGATTTGACGTTTTAATTGTAAATTGCAGTCACCATAGTTATTTTAATAGCGACCCCTAAAACAGCTGTCAAAACGCTCATGCCACGGTGGCCGCATATCACATGCAACGTTGATTTATATTGTCTTCACGCAAATTTTATTGTGTATTGTGAAACAATGAAGTTCTTTATCAGTTGATGTATTAGTTCAGCTTTAAATTTTTACTAAGTTTGTAATATATGATCTTTGTAACCATCAGGTATATAATATGAGGTTGGCATAGCATTTTCAGCTACTATTGGTTTGTCCTTCCAAGATGTTTTTTATTTTGTTTCAATTTGTTTTGTTCGGTGTAGTTGGTAAGTTATTAAATATAATAATAATGCGTTTTATATTTAACGTCATGAAATCTAGGAATGTAATAATAAAGATAGTTAGTTAAAGTATATTTTTCTATGACAAAGCCTGTTATGTCCATATTATTTCTTTCATCTTAATTGAGATACTTGAATCCTAACACGGACAGTGGCAATTATAATTTATTTAATTAGTGCTTGGATAATTTTAGATCGTGCTTCTATAAAGCTTCATCGGACTCCTTATATTGTCATTTTATTTCTATAAGATAGTGATATTAGAGAAGATAAAAATAAACTAGAACAAATCTTTGTCGATCACTTTATTGATATATGTCAAAAGAAAGATGACAAACCATCTCAAGACCTCTGGTGTTGCAGATGTTCATAGGCGGCGGTGATCACTTTCCATCAGGTGAGCCTCCTGCCCGTTTGCCCCCTTTTACCATAAAAATAACCTAAAGCACTGAAGACTACTGATCCAGTAAAATAAAACGTTCTTTAAACGAGGCTTAAGAAGAGTAGTCCATAAACGGTAGGCAGCGGCTTTGCTGTGCCCTGACATTGCAGAAGTCTATGGGCGGCGGTGACTAATTACCATGAGGTGGCCCGTCTACTCCTCTGCTTTTTCAGGCATTAAAAAAGAAATTGATATTTTAGTGTGCTGTCCAACTACAAACACTACTACTAGAATAGTTGGTGGTGAAGAAATTGATATAAAAGAAGCTCCATACCAAGTCTCATTGTTATACATGAATCGCCATAGGTGTGGTGCTTCTGTGATTGAGAATGATATAATCATTACAGCAGCTCATTGTTTGTATAAATCGTAAGTATTGTTCTTATTACTTTTAATCCTCAAAGGAATAAATAAAATTAGTGACAGCCTCCTTGGCGCCATTTTTATCCTGGCACGGCAAAGTGACCGCACTGTACCTGATGGTAAGCGCATCGCTTGAATCGCTTCAGGTGCAAGGAGAGCCCCTCGTGCATCTGTGACCCAGAGGCTAAAGAAGATGTAGTTCACGTGTTGACCGAATGTCCAGTATATCTGTATCAGCGCATGAAATTCGAAACTGAATGCAACGTAAAAATGTGTAGGGAGAACCTAAGTGGTATGCTGGAGACCGGTGATATAAGATGGTAAGCGCAGTGCAGTCCAAATAGAGTACTGAGTAGCGAGAGACAATCTATTCCCCGCTACTCAACACACTCATGCCGGCCTGCTTGTTTACACTACGCCATGGGCAAGAAGGTGAAGAAGGGGTCGAGGGTCTAGTGTCACAGTACTAAGAAGGCCGCAAAATGGCCATTGTACCCCAACTCCGGACCCCCGACAAAAACTGGATGTACACTGGCTGATCCCGGAACGTGACACACTAGCGTGTGCCACTATGGCGGGTTTTTCGCCCTGTGTACGGTGGTCGCTATCCGGGCGGATATGAATATCCTACCACCAGCATCTTATTACTTTTAATCCTAAAATTAAAGAAATAAATAAGCATTAACATTGACAGCCTCCGTGGAGCAACGGGCGTGCAGTCGGCTGTGAAACGAGAGGCTGTGGGTTCGATTCCCGCACCTAAACAAATGTTTGTGTGACCGACAGATTTTTTTCGGGTCTGCGTATTGTAGGAACGTAGTCCCTCGTAGTTCTTGATACCCACGATTCAGGTTTTACCTAGTGTGGGGTCAGAACTATGTGTATGGCTGATGGGTGTATTTATATATAACGAAACCTGAGAATTCTGATAAAAAAATTCGAAGGTATGTGAAGTCTACCATCTCGATTAGGCCAGCGTGGTGGACTAAGGCCAATCTCATTAGTAGAGGAGGCCGTGCCCAGCAGTAAGACAATGTTTAACACAGGGCTAGTATTATATATAACGAAAAAAATATATAATATCTAGTTGAGAGTGGTATGAACTGCCCATTAGAAATACGCCGTTTCAAAACCAATCTAAATTTCACACATCTCTGAATTCTCGAATTTACACGTGTATTCATTGTTAACTATTGCTTGCTTTACGGCGAAGGAAAAACATTAAGATAATCTACATACCTGAGAATTCTAAATAAGATTTATCAATAGAATGTGAAGTCTAGAAAGCATCGATAACCCAGTTGGTTGCGGTACAGACTGTCAAGACGAAAGTCGTATGTTCGAAACCAAAATGGCATACACCGCTGACTTCCCTAAAAATACGTGTGTATTAAATGTTAATTATCGCTTGATTTAACGGTGAAGGAAAACATCGTGAGGAAACCTGCATACCTGAGAATTCTCATAAAAGTTTTGAAGGTATGTGAAGACTACCAAGCCGCAATAGGCCAAAGTCGTGAAGTAACTAACTCATTAGAGGCCCGTGCTCTGCAATTAGATAGTGCGCTATACAGGGCGTGTATTATTATTTTATGTATTCACAACAGTAACCCAAGTGATTGGCAAGTTCGAAGTGGTTCATCTTTAGTTCAAGAAGGTGGTGGAATCAACCAAGTCAGTGATGTTGTTATACATCCGAACTATGACGGTGCAGGGGACTACGATATCGGTTTAATACGTCTGTCTACTCCATTGGTGTTCAGTGAAGTTGTAAAGCCAATAAAGCTAGCTGATATTAATAATGAAATCCCAAATGGAGGGGAATGTGTTGTCACCGGCTGGGGCTACTTGAAGGTTAGTATTATAAACATACAAAAGTGCCCTATATAATTTTCTGATCCCTAAACTGCCACTATGCAAAAAATCATGTTCATCCCTTGCTTTGTGAAAAATTAAACTATCCTACTGGAATTGTAAATTTTTTCGAGATAAAAAATACTATAATCTATCTCTGTTGCAAATTTCAACCAAATCCGTCCCCAACCAAAACCGTTCTGGCCTGATTGTGTAACAAACATCCACCCATCAATCCAAACATTCATATTTATAATATTAGTAGGAAGTGGGATTATGAGGAGAATATAAATTTTTGTTATGTACGTATTCAACATTCTTACAGGAAAATGGTGAAGTGTCTCCAACTTTGCAAAGAGTTAAGGTCCCAAAGATAAGCGAAGTGCAATGCAAGGCCGCATACGAAGCATATCAAATGCCGGTCACTCCGAGAATGATATGCGCAGGATATACTGAAGGAGGGAAAGACGCTTGCCAGGTAAACGATGCGTTAAATATTATAATTAGGCTGGTGGTAGGATATTCATATCTGCCCGGATAGCGACCAAAGTACACAGGGCGTAAAATCCGCCATAGTGGCACACGTGTGTCGCATTCCGGGATCAGCCAGTATTCATCCGGTTTTTGACGGGGGTCTAGAGTTGGGGTACGATGTTTGGCCGTGTTGCGGCCTTGAGTACTCTGACACTAGTCCATCGACCGCTTCTTTACCTTCTTGCCCAAGGCGTAGTGTGATGAAGCAGGCCGGCATGATTGTGTTGAGTAGCGGAGGATAGATTGTCTCTCGCTACTCGATACTCTAATTGGACGGCACTGCGCTTACCATCAGGTGCAGTGCAGTCACCTTGCCGTGCCAGCAAAAAAATATTAATGTAAAAATCACTAATCACTGTTTTGTCTTAACATTTCTACGTAAAGACAAATGGGTAAGACACAAACATGGTTTTTGTTATAAATTTCCAACAGGGTGACAGCGGTGGTCCTATGGTCTATAACGACAAGCTTCATGGCATCGTATCCTGGGGCATTGGTTGTGCGAGACCTGGCTGCCCTGGGGTCTATGCCAACGTCGCGGTCCTAAGAAAGTGGATCAATGATAACATAGCCAAGTTAAGGATTAAGAAGATCTTGAACAGAATTTGAAAATATTGAGTAAAGAATATTTTTATTTATCATGGAGGTTTTATTTTCTGCACTAATATTTTACGATGACTGATACCAGAAGCTGGAAAATAAGTGGCAAACCTGATGGAAAGTAATCTACAGCACCCTTATAATAGCAGAAAAAGAATAACACCCAACAGTCACACATATAGCCTTGACCTGACACTAAGATACGAGTCTTGTGTTGTGGGTATCAAGGACTACGAGAGAGTTTCGGTCTCACAACACACAGACCCCGGACACAAGTATCTGTCTGTCACAAAAATTTGTCCCGGTGTGGGAATCGAACCCACGGGAACCCACGGCCTCTCGTTTCACAGCCGGAGCCGCCAACTGCACCACGGAAGCTGTTAGAGAAGAATCGTGGTAACATTGCTGGCCTTTAAGGAATTGTGAAGGGGGCGACGATTTAGTTCTCCACAAATCTCACTTATAATAAGACACTATTCTGTTTAACTATACGAGTCGTATAGAACCAAAGGCAAAGTAGAGCCGACTTATTTTTAGGCAAACTAAAAAATAACTTTTGTTTAAGTGGAAAGACAAAGCTGGTGGTAGGATATTAATATCCGCCCGAATAGCGACCACCGTACACATGGTGTAAAACTCACCATAGTGGCACACGCAAGTGTGTCGCGTTCCGGGATCAGCCAGTGTACATACGGTTTTTGTCGGGGGTCTAGAGTTGGGGTACGATGTTTGACCGTTTTGCGGCCATCAGAGTACTCTGACACTAGTCCATCGACCACTTCTTCACCTTCTTGCCAGGAGTGTGAAGAAGCAGGCCGGCATGATTGTGTTGAGTAGCGAGGGATAGATTGTCTCTCGCTACCCGATACTCTAATTGGACGGCACTGCGGTTACCATCAGGTGCAGTGCACTTTGCCATTCCAGGAAAACAAAATTTTGCTTAATATTTTATTTTAATCTAAGGAGATATTTAAAGCAACTTTTGTTTTGTGTTTTAGAAGGGTTTATAGCCGTTTTTAATTTTAAAACATTGGAATGGTCGATGCAGATCTTTATTTCCTATATTGCCATATATTTTTTCATTTTTGCCTAACTACCTACTTTGCCGACTTTGGTGCTATGCGACTCATACTTTGGTTTTATGTAAGTGGTAATAGCCTGGTCCATTGGTTTTATTCATGCCATGAACAGAATTGTGTATTCCATATATCTACCACTCAATACATTTATACTATGTCTCTCATATTCAAGAGACCATCTGTTAGGATAGTACTTTTATCTATTTCTATTAGAAAGACAAAATGTACGAGCAATGCGATCCACTTTGTATGATACTGAATCAAGTGAAATTGCTTTTTTTATCCTGGCACGGCAAAGTGACCACATTGCACCTGATGATACGCGCTGTGCCATCAAATTAGAGTATCGAGAGATAATCTATCCCTCGCTACTCAACACATTCATGCCGACCTGTTGTGTAGCTTCTTCATACTACGCCATGGGCAAGAAGGCAAAGAAGGTAAGGCCAAACATCATACCACTCATCATATGAATATCCTACCACTAGAATGGTCTTTCTGAGATCGGACAAGTCTCGAATGAAAGAATGATGATACAGTACTTTATTATACAAACATCTGAATGCTTTATCAACGGTAGAGTTACCTGATATCTTATTACTATTTCACTTTACTGAAGTTACCACTATAATACGTTTTAGCTATTTTATTTCACTGAAACGCGGCAAATCGTCTCTAATAATTTATAAGGTATTTATATAAAGCATAATATAGCAGCGATAGCCTAGTTGGTTGCGGTACGGACTGTCAAGACGAAAGTCGTAGGTTCGAAACCCAAGTGGCATACACCTCTGACTTTTCTAAAGTTATGTGTGTATTAAAATGTTAATTATCGCTTGCTTTAACGGTGAAGGAAAACATCGTGAGGAAACCTGCATATCTGAGAATTTTTCGAAGGTATGTGAAGTCTGCTAACCCGCATTAGGCCAGCGTGGTGGACTACGGCCTAACCCCTCTCATTAGTAGAGGAGGCCCGTGCCCAGCAGTGGGACAATGTTTAATACAGGCTAGTATTATTATTATTATTATATAAAGCCACTAATATAACTTTAAAACAAATGATAATTTTGCTAAGTTGCTCAGTTTTATAACGTCCATAACAACTTTGAGTACAAAATTATTCATAAAAAGTACACCGACTTCAATAAAAAACAAATTATGCGTCACTATAAAATTGGAGGGTATCGGTATTTTCTGAGATCCCATCATAGGATCCTGACTTGGTGCCAATGGGACCACCTGGGAAGTATACCCTTTTAAACAAAAAAAGAATTTCTCGAATCGGTCCAGGCGTCTTCGGGGAACATACATAAAAAAAAGATTCCGACGAATTGTTCACCTCCTCCTTTTTAGAAGTCGGTTAATGAGAGGTAAATTAAAGTCGAAAGCAAATAAAGGGGGCAAAAGTAATACGAAGTTTGAATGTGTAATGTACTTGAACGAATATTAATAAAAAATCGAAATCGAATCCTTATTGATTACTTTAAAAATCCATTTGAAATGATCACGGCCAACTTATAATCTGTCAAAATGTCAAAAACATAATCCGTTACGTAGACCACCTTCACAAACCGCATTTGATTTTCTATTTAATTGGGCATCTTTATATAATTTGTAAAAAGCTATTAAACTTACGATATCAATATTTTCAATGACGCAGACAATTTATATTACATCTCTATGTGTAAGAGTTTTGTATTTAATCGCCTTTGTTCTCAAAGGATTAATATATTTATTCATAACTGATTTAAGGTTGGGTTTGTCAAAATTTGAAACGGAATCTAGTTAAGTTTCGAGGGGCGTTGCCAGGGTTTTAAATAAAATAACTTATTGTTTTTTCAACTGCATACTAAAATATCAAAGTAAAAGCTTACGATCTATGAATACAATTGTCTTAACACTACCACGTCTTATCTCTCGACGGATGTCACAATGCTGTAGACACGTCTAAACTAAACAATGCGTAAACAGCAGGGCTCACCCAAACAGATGGCACCTACTGTAGGACCACAAAGCATAATTATCTAAGAACACTTTGTTTGTCCATAAGTCAAAAGTATTTCTCTCGGAAATGGCTAGCTAGAGGTGTTGAGTTGAAATTAAAAAGGGCGACTAAAATGTTACCTTGTAATAACTAATAAATAAAATATATTTTTTTATCCTGGCACGGCAGCGTAACCACACTGCACCTGATGGTAAGCGCAGTGCCGTCCAGTTAGAGTATTAAGTAGCGGGAGACAACCTATCCCTCACTACTCAACACAATCATGCCGGCATGCTGTGTAACTTCTTCACGCTACGCCATGGTAGGAGAAGAAGCGGTCGAGGGTTTAATTAAATGCTAATTAGCGCTTGTTTTAACGGTGAAGGAAAAGATAGTGAGGAAACCTGCATACCTGAGAGTTCTATTAAGAATTTCGAAGGTATGTGACGTTTAATACAATGCTAGTATTGTTATTATACTGTTCAAATAATATATATCCTCTATCAATGTAGCTCATATACTCTACATTGCGGTGTCAAGATTTTATTAGTTAGGCTGGTAGGTTAGCTAGACTAGGGTTTACACTCATCCCTTCTATATCCGTCCAGTTTCCGTTCGCCTTCTCCCCTCCCATTCCTGCGCCTTCCCGTGATCATCTGCTCCAGTCACTTCCTTTATCGAAGACCGCGATTACCTTCCTTCCTTTTTGTGGTCTCCCTCTTTTCTCCCTTTCCAGTCCCGTCCTCGTTGTATCCTTCCTTGCCTACCAGCCCTTGATGGTGGTTTCTAAGTTCCCATGACGTTAGAAATAATTAATTATTTTTCCGTATGGTGAATTTCCATCTGTGTTTTGACATATCATAAGTGCCTTTTATATGCCTACGTGATCAATAAAGTTTTTTTTTATTGATTGTAGACCCGACTTAAATTAAAGTGGATTAAAAATCTTGTTTTGCTTGTTATTTTTGGGACGTCATACACCGTCGAGGTCCGAAACATCACTTTGTCTAGATTTACCTTTAAGCAGTAAGTATTGTTATGTTTCTATCAATAATAATAAATAACACCCAACGCACACATATAGCCCCGACCCCACACTTAGATAAGAGTCTTGTGTGGTGGGTATCAGGGACTACGAGAGACTTTCGGTCTCACAACACCCAGACCCTGGACACATTTATCTGTCTGTCACACAATTATTTGTCCCGGTGTGCGAATCGAACGCACGGCCTCTCTTTTCACAGCTGGCTTCTCGCCTGTCGGAGACTGTCTGTATTTAATAGTAATCGAAGATAATGAAGTTACTGGGCATATAATGCTTTACCTTATAATTCAGAAAGACGAATGAAGTACCACTGTACTTAAAATATTACAAGGCGCGCCTAGTAATATTTTTAGTGCAATGTTTGAGTCTTGTTACTACTATTGACAAGCAGGCGCTTATGTGAATGAAACAGTAAAAACTATTTGCTTTTGTACTCAACTATAATTACTCAACGTGTGGTCTTATTTGTCACCACGATGAAACAATAAAATAACTGGAACAGTCTTCCATCAAGGATGAACGTCTAATTATTTGACTTTCTGAATGGTTCGACCAGCTTTAGCTAACGAGATGACTCTGCCCTCACTTTGAATTATTAGACTCAAAGTGACTAAGATCCAAATATCAACACCATCTATATTCCTTTTTCAAACATAGACAACGCACTCACGACTTCTGTTATTGTGAGTATTCAAGTATATGAGTAATAATAATAATACTAGCCCTGTATTAAACATTGTCCCACTGCTGGGCACGGGCCTCCTCTACTAATGAGAGGGGTTAGGCCTTAGTCCACCACGCTGGCCTAATGCGGGTTAGCAGACTTCTCATACCTTTGAAAAATTCTCAGGTATGCAGGTTACCTCACGATGTTTTCCTTCACCATTAAAGCAAGCGATAATTAACATTTTAATACACACATAACTTTAGAAAAGTCAGAGGTGTATGCCACTTGGGTTTCGAACCTACGACTTTCGTCTTGGCAGTCCGTACCGCAACCAACTAGGCTATCGCTGCTATTAAGTATATGAATAACTAACGTCAATACTAAGATAAAATAGAAAGAGGTATGCTGAGATGGTTTGGCCATATGGAGAGGATAGATGAAAGGGGATTTACATAAGCTATTTATCGTGCGTATGTGACTGGAAGTGTATGTAGAGGGCGCCCTAGGAGAATTTATGCCGATCAAAAAATGATCTTCTCCTAAAAGGGCACATCAGGAGTAATTTCAACCGTCGCAAAATGTATGAGAGTATGTATGAATGTGGAAGAGGCGAAAGAAGTGTGTCAGGATCGTAGCTTGCACTCAATAGTCTCTGCCTACCCCCATGGGATACGGGCGTGAGTATGTACGTCAATACATATTTTACTAGAAAATTATGCTGAAAGCAATGCTCATCTTGTTTCAGCATGTTCATGTAATAAAGAATTTGAAGACTGCATTGTAGGCGGTGAAGACATTAATACCAAGGAAATACCGTAACAAGTTTCCTTAATTTTTAATAATTCACTTATCTGCATATTATAACAGCGATAGCCTAGTTGGTTGCGGTACGGACTGTCAACACGAAAGTCGTAGGTTCGAAACCCAAGTGGCATACACCTCTGACTTTTCTAAAGTTATGTGTGTATTAAAATGTTAATTATTGCTTGCTTTACCGGTGAAGGAAAACATCGTGAGGAAACTTGCATATCTGAGATTTTTTCGAAGGTATGAGAAGTCTGCCAACCCGCATTAGGCCAGCGTGGTGGACTAAGGCCTAACCCCTCTCATTAGTAGAGGAGGCCCGTGCCCAGCAGTGGGACAATGTTTAATACAGGGCTTGTATTCTATTCTATTCAATTATCTGCGGCGGTTCTGTGGTAAACCATGATATTATTATCACAGCTCATTGCTTAGACCGTTTACCGTACGTTTTACTAACCCTTTGTTTTGTATTGACGTGTAATATTGGGTATTAAAATATACACCTGAAAGTCTTTGTTGCGTCTAAAGACTTTAGGAACAATCCAGAAAATGTATTAAAGTTAAATCCTCTGGCTGCCAACACAAATAAATTGCCTTAATAGATTCTTGACGAAAATGACCAAAACACCCACTCTAAGTTTCTTAGTGCCAGTTCTTGAGCTATAAATATAGCAGTCATCAGTTTTCTTACAAAAAATGTATTCTTGGGCAGTTAAAATTTTAACTTTTGTAATTGTACGTGGATGTAATAATGGTAATAAAAAAGTTCTAATCCATATTTTACCATTCATAGGAATATTTAGTAGTGGTAGAAACACTCCGTTTACAATTAGCTATGAATTGCCCATTCTGCAGCATAAATAAGCTGGATTGTCTCCCAGAATACTTACGTAACAGCTTGCTGTTTCGTGTGTAGGGGTCATGAGCAAGTCGTAATCCCTACAAGTATGTTGTGGCCTGAAGTTAAAGCTTGGTTTGTTGGTAGAATATGTTTTATTGTGTCCCCAATACTTATGTCAATGTTAATGTTAATGTTATCTATGTTAAACGAGTGCTTTATTGCGACTAAATTGTTTTAAATCATACGATACAAGATGTGCGGAATAGCATACTTAAAAGTAGGTCGTGCAATGCTGACGCATGAATCACAAGAAATTATGTATATATAAGTAAAAGTTTTTTAATACATAAAAAGTACACCGACTTTAATAAAAAACAAATTATGTGTCACTATAAAATTTGAGGGTTAACCTTGATTTTTCTGAGATCCCATCATCAGATCCGGACTTGGTGCCAATGGGACTACCTGGGAAGTATACCCTTTTAAACAAAAAAATAATTTCTCGAATCGGTCCAGGCGTCTTCGAGTAATCGGGTAACATACATAAAAAAAAGATTCCTTCTCCTTTCTTGAAGTCGGTTAAAAATAATAATGTGCGTATCCGTACATCGTGAGTGAGATGAAGAATGATAAATTAAGAAAACAAGTTTAAACAACATATATATATACTCACGCCTGTATTCCCCGAAGGGGTAGGTAAAGGTGTAACCAGTACACCCACTTTTCGACCATTTTTTCGGTCCCATAATGTTAACAGGGGGCGAGCCTATCGCCATACCGGGCACAAATTCCAGACTTCGGGCTTGACTGAGAATTTCTAGATAGAAAAACCCAATATCCCTATACCCGACCCGGGGATCGAACCCGAGACTTCAGCACAGCAGTCGTAACGCATGCCCAATTATAATTACAAGTTTAAAATCAAATACATATGTGTCATAAAAACACATTTATTATACAAAACACGAACACATTAAAATTTTGTAACACTTTTGCTTCTGCGTTAATTAATTTCTCGAGCTGGTTTCCTGAAGGTCGAGGGTCACCACCAGGGCAGTTGGAGTACAGCATATTGTGGTCACAATCCTGGACAAATAAGTACAGTACAGTAAAGTTAGATTACGTTACATTACAAGGTTTTCAGGCTTATCCGGGCTGGCATCACCGCCTAGAAGACGATGTCAATTATTTTTTTAGGATTGTCGGGATTCAAATGATAATAAGTTACTATACATCGGTGTTATGTATAAGTGGTATCGACTCGGTCGAGCAAGCTGAAGCCGGAGGTGGTATCTAGTGACAATAATACTAGCCCTGTATTAAGCTTTAGTCCACCACGCTGGCCTAATCCGGGTTGGTAGACTTCACATACTTTCGAAATTCCTATGAGAATTCTCAGATATGCAGGTTACCTCACGATTCCTTCACCGTTTAGGCAAGCGATAATTAACAATGAATACATTCATAACTTTTGAAAAGAGGTCTACGTAATTTTGGCTGATTTCGAACATACGAGTTTCTTCTTGACTGTCCGTGCCGCAACCAACTAAGCTATCACTGATTGTGTAAATAAAATAAAGAAATTCCAAAACACTTGACAGTCTGTTTTTATCCTGGCACAGCAAATTGACCACACTGCACCTGTTGGTAAGTTCAGCGCTGTCCAATTAGAGTATAGAGTAGCGAGAGACAATTTATCCCCCGCCACTCAATGCCGGCCTGCTTCCTCACACTACGCCATGGGCAAGAACGTGAAGAAGGAGTCGAAGATCTAGTATCAGAGTATTCAGAAGGCCGCAGGACGGCCAAACATCGTACCCCAACTCTATACCCTCGACAAAAACCGGATGTACACTGGGATTTGAATCCTACCGCCAGCCTACCTTTTTCTCAAATATCAGTATTTAAATAAGACGCGATACCGCCAAAGACACATAAACGTAAAATCCAAGCGCCGAGCCAAGTTCGGTGATAAAAACAAGTGGGATTGTTGGATTTGATAAAAGTATTGAGTACTGTCATTTCACCTTTTTATTTTTCAGTGAATCTCGTTATGTGGCCTTGATGGAAATTTGTTTTAATATTACCATAGTATTATGGTTCTTATCGAGTTAGGGAATGGGTCTTAATCGCTCAATATTTCATGGTGTGTTTCACCAATGTTTCATTTAATCCGTGGGTTCGATTCCCGCACAGAGACAGATGTTTGCGTGATAGACATATATTCGTTTCGGATCTGGGTGTTGAGACCGAAAGTCCGTCATAGTTCTTGATACCCACCGGAACGAACTAAGAGGTTCGCAAATACGTATTTTTGCCGCAAGTTGTGGAACAGTTTGCCAGCTTCCGAGTTGCCTACTTCCTATGATCCTGGGTCCTTAAGTGTGAAGAAGCTACACAGCAAGCCGGCATTGTGTTGAGTAGCGGGGGATAGATTGTCTCTCGCTACTTGATACTCTAATTGGACGACACTGCGCTTACCATCAGGTGCAGTGAGGTCACTTTGACGTGCCAGAATAAAAAATATAATTAATGGGTTTTACTTCAAAGTAACAGCGCAGAAACAGTATCGTTAATTATATTAGTAAGTTAATTGTTTCGCATTGTACAAATTGCTGTCTGCATGAGCTCCTTAGCATATAATTAAGATTAGTGCGACAATGGTGTGGCAGCCATCTTCCTGTTAAAGGAATGGTGCGTAAATATTTCTAAGTATCATAAGTTATACTGGTGTGTAACGACAGCTGGGCTGAGGTCTCGGGTCGATCCCCGGGTCGGGTAAAGTGATTTTGGGTTTTTATATTTAGAAATATTCAGCCCGGAGTCTGGAATTGAGCTCGGTGTGGCAATAGACTCGCCCCCTATCACATTATGGGACCGTAATAAATTCGGTGAAAGGTGGATGTACTGGTTACACCTCTGCCTACCCCTTCGGGGATTACAAGCGTGAGTGTATATGTATTCTAAGACGAACTTACTTCCTAATTAGGAAGGATATTAATTACCTAATCGTAATTCAACAAATCAATATTATTAATCCACAAAGACTAGCAATCTAGAATCTCACATGGCTTAAGCATTTCGGTTACGTAACTTCACATGTTACTCTTTGTCAACGCAGGCTTAGTTCTGAAATTCTGTATTAATAATAAATAATAAATGAAAAAAATCCTTTATTGACTCTTCAATGTGTTCTCAATGAACCAATGTATTAACACAATTAAAATAAATTGTAATCCATTACTACTTGTAAAGATATGAAGCCGTGAATACTTACTTTTATACGAAAAAAAGCGTTCGTCGTGTCCGCCGCGAATATTTTCTAACACACAAGCAAAAACGGTCGCCCGTAGAACAGTTTGCTTGTCACGGAGATGGGGGGGCATATATGACACGTATTTACATAACGCATTTGCTTTTTAGATTTTTGGTAGTTAGGTTTTAGGAAACGAGGCCTCTATCCCAGTGCGGCATCTATCCCGGTTTTACCTTACACGAAATGAGAACGAAATGGAAATTAATGAAGACCATCACGATTATTATCCAGACACACAATAGTCAGTATATACCAAATACATGAAAGCTAGGCTAACCGTAGGTGTACTAAGCGCATATGTTTATCCCTCCAGTAATAATATGGTGATATTATGTTGCGTTATTTACATCAAATTAGATGTTGCCTGCGGCTCCGCCAGCGTGGTGGTTAATTGTGGAACAAAAGGTATACAATCCATAGAGGCCTCTTAAGCTATATTTTGCTATCCCATAGGAAGCATGCATTTTTACGGGATAAAAAGTGACCTTTGTAATTTTCTGATCCCTAAACTATCACTATGCAAAAAATCATTTCCTGTGTGAAAAACAAAAACTATCCTGCGGAACCGTACATTTTTCCAGGATAAAAGGGTGCCTGTGTAGTGTTCCAGACTATAATCTATGTGCAAAAATTTAACCAGATCCGTTCAGCAGTTGTAGCGTGATTGAGTAACAAACATCCATCCATCCATCCAATCATTCGCATTTATAATATTAGTAGGATTACCGATTTCAAATTGATTGAGGATCTTTATTTTGAAATACGAAGCAAAACTGCTACAAAAATATTACTTGATCGTAATGCGGGCTGGCTCTTTAGTACATTTCACATCAGTTTCAGTGTGTTTGTAATGTAATTTGTCTCATGTCTACGCGGCTTGTCACCCTTTGTACTATCACGAGTGATATTCAGAGAGAACACTTGTCTGCACGCTAGATATGTTTGTGGAACGAAACAGTCTATCCGGCTCCAAGGACCAAAAATGAATTTGTATTTTTTTATTCTGTCACAGTAAAGTGGCAACACTGCACCTGATCGTAAGGGCAGTGCCGTCCAGTGTATAATGGTAATGGAACGACGTCAAATACATTTATATAACGCCATACAATTATGTAGCGAAGAAGGTAAGCAGTAGTATTTTTGAGAAAATTTACACTGATAGACGCGTGGACCGCTGTAATAAGGTAATTTCCTATGTTTGATGTTTAAGACCGTGACGTCATAAATCATATCGTGCATCCTTTTCTTTTGTTTAACAATTACTCCTTCTAGCATATTCGAGTGTATATTTACGTACTTATAATTAAGCGGAATTATTAAGTTCTATCGAAAATAGGTTTTAAGTAAGTCTGAGTTGGTCCTTTTTGGTTCTAGTTGTAAAGTGTTTTCGGGTATTATTTTGTTTTATTGAAAAGGCAAACAAACTTTTTCTTTCTATTCATCCAAAATGGGTAGTTACAATCTGGAAACATCTTGTTATAAGTTTACTACTGAATCGCTCGCGACTCCCCAGGCGTTAAAGTTTAGTCACTGGGGAAATCAAACGCGCTAATTCATTTGTCTCCTAAATGTAAGAACCCACGCACTAATGAGGTCAAGTTGTATTTGACATCCAGACGCAGATAGCTAACACTTTTAATGCCTGGATAGGCAGAAGAGCAGACCACCTGATGGTAAGTAGTCACCGCCGCCCGTAGACTTCTGCAATGCCAGGGCACAGCAAAGCCACTGCCTTCAGTTAAATCATAATCCTCAATCTTGTCCATATTGAAGTATGTGAACTAACCGATTATACATTGTCGCTACGTTTTAATTTTTTTTTATCGTGGCACGGCAAAGTGATAACACTGCACCTGATGATAACCGCAGTGCCGTCCAATTAGAGTATCAAGTAACATAATCATGCCGTGCTTCTTCACACTACGCTATGGGCAAGAAGTGGTCGAGGGTCTAGTGTCAAAGTATTCAGAAGGCTGCAAAACGGCCAAACATCATGTACACTGGCTGATCCCGGAACGCGATACACTTGCGTGTGCCACTATCGCAGGTTTACACCCTGTGTACGGTGCTCGCTATCCGGGCGGATATGAATATCCTACCCCCAAGGAAAGATCTGAAGAGATTGTTTTTTTGATATGCTCATCTCTGAAACCAGCAAAGAGATTTAAATGTTTTTTTTTATTTCATGACTTAAGATGGTAATAGGTTAACATCATGTTAAGAACCACACGAGTGGTGTAAATGTCATAAAGGTGACGTGAGTTGAAACCAATGTATAGATAAAAAATAATTACTTGAAACACATCTCCTTCTGATACAATCACTGAAAACTTCTGCATCGTGACCGCTTGATCGTGTTCACACTTCGTGGGGGGGTCCAAGAGCGCATTTAGTGTGCATCGTCTGAACTTCGCTCGTGCACTGTGAGGGTATACAAATCTGTATATTCCTCTTTTTGACCGACTTCAAAAAAAGGAGGAGGTTCTCAATAGGTCGGAATCTCTTTTTATGTATGTTCCCCGATTACTCGAAGACTCCTGGACCGAGTGGAGAAATTCTTTATTTTTAAGAATTTCTTTGTTTAAAAGGGTATACTTCCCAGGTGGTCCCAATGGCACTAAGTTAGGATCTGATAATGGGATCTCAGAAAAATCGAGGGCAACCTTTAAATTTTACTGATACTTTTTATGAATAAAAAAGTTTTTGTCTTCTTATTTATTATCCTACTTCATGAAATATATAAAAGAAATAAAAGATACCATAGAAATAAAATTGCTTAAAAAAACTGATTTCTCGTATAATATTTTTACATACATACAGACTGCCTCGGTGACGCAGCTGTAATTGATTCGATCCCCGGGTCAGGTAAAACGATATTGGGTTTTTCTATTTAGAAATTCTCAGTATTAGCCCGGAGTCTGGAATTGAGCCCGGTATGGCAATCGCCCCCTATCACATTTTGGGACTACATCACATTATTTTTACATCTTAGTCCAGACTTATCGAAAGTTTTGTAGCCTTCGTGATCAAGACTAAGTAGTACAAATAAAATTGCCATAAAATTCGTCATAAAAAAAGGTTATTTCAATGTGTAAATTCGCGTAATCATGATAACCCTTATGCAATACTTCAGGTAAATACTCTACAAAACAAATTACAATCAATAGTGGATCATCTTAGTTCAGCCTTTTTGAAAAAAAATCCGCCTTCGTAATTACGAAGTGTACTGAGTTGTACAAAAAAAATCACCACAAAATCCGTTATAAAAATAGTTATTCAATGTGTAAATTCGCGTAATCATGATAAGGGTTATCTTATATGCAACTAGCTGTTGCTCGCGGCTCCGCCCGCGTGGAGGTCATGTTTGAGACAAAAAGTATACAAAATACCAATTTTCATGCATTTAACTTCAAAAATGAAGGATTTTCATACAAACTTTCTTACCCTATTTAACCCCCTTAGGGGTGAAATTTCCAAAAACCCGAAATATTTGTTTTTAATTTTTAACTGTAAGGCCAAATACCAAATTTCATGCGTTTAACTGCAAAAATGACAGACTTTCATACAAACTTTCTTCCCCTATTTTACCCCCTTTCCTTAGAATTTCCAAAAATCCTTCCTTAGTGGATGCCTACGTGATAAAAGGTACATACTGCCAAAATTTCAAGTCTCTAACCCCAGCCGTTTAGGCTGTGTGTTGATCGATCAGTCAGTCAGTCAGTCAGTCAGTCAGTCAGTCAGTCAGTCAGTCAGTCAGTCAGCTTCTTCTTTTATATATACAGATAGGTACTTCAGGTAAATACTCTACAAACTCATTCCACTATTGATTGCAATTAGTAACTCGTCTTCCTCGGACGGGTCTGAAACTTCTAAGCACTCGACTCAGCAAAAGCAACTCGCTTACAGAATTTCCTCTCGAGCACTACTTAGAAGTAGTTAAACAGTAATGAGTGAATTTAAAAGTGACTGGATAAAGGCAAGAGTCTTTCATTAAAGTGCGTTAGTGGGAGTAGCATCACATAAGTGGATAGATTCTGTCGTCTCTATAAAGTACTATACTAGTGACCCTTTTTTTTTGTCGCAGGGAAAGCGTTTTATCACTGCCACCCGCTCTGGGGGGAAGCAGATTGAGAATAAAACGGTTATGCTAGACTACGGTAGGCAGCGGCTTTACTGTGCACTGGCATTGCAGAAGTCTATGGGCGTCGATAACTACTTACCATCAGTTGCCCCGTCTGCTCGCCTTTTTTTTGTCGCGGGGAAAGCGTTTTATTACTGCCGCCCGCTCCGGAGGGAAGCGGATTAAGAATAAAACGGGTATGCTGGACTAGCCGGTCTTACGACCCAGCATCCCCCTCGCACGGATGATGGCTATCCGTGCTGCCACTGGGCCGAGTCCCTAACCCCTATGTACACCCCACCCGACACTACCAGCTAAAACCCCGCGGTGGCCTTCTTCGGCGCTTGCGGAGCGATCCCGGGGTATTCTAAGGAGTGTTAGAATTGCAGCTGGAATCGCCCCTGCGCGGTGCCCTGTACGGGCCCATATCAGTGGGAGGCTAAGGAGCCCCCGCGCACCGAGCAACGACAGCGAACGAGGCCTTACCACCCGCGCTGCCGTCCATCTCGGGGTCGCACGATGCCCCGAATTTGGGAGTGCATCGATACGGGCTGACAGCCCTCCGCTGCGCGCCCGCGACCCCCGATGGCCCCAGTTAGTCGCTTCGTACGACAGGCAGGGGTTACCGTGGTGAAATTCTCAACACGCCCCCATTCCACAGGGCGGGAGACGCCGGTCAGTCGTCCACCCGGCGCCTCCTACGTCTTCTCTGGCGGCGGGAGGGATCATATCGTTCCCGATCCCTCTCAGCACTCTCCTTCTGCGAGATAACGTTTTCGCAAAAGTGGGCCACCGCACCCGTCTGCTCGCCTGCCTATCGAGGCAATAAAAAAAAATAACCGGTCTTACGACCCAGCATCCCCCTCGCCCGGATGATGGCTACCCGGGCAGCCGCTGGGCCGAGTCCCTACTCCCTATGTAAACCCCACCCGACACTACCAGCTAAAACCCCGCGGTGGCCTTCTTCGGCGCTTACGGAGCAATCCCGGGGTATTCTAAGGAGTGCTAGAATTGCTGCCGGAACCGCCCTTGCGCGGTGCTGCACAGCAGCCCAATACTTAGTGGCCCTGTGCAGTCGATGTCTTGTCACAGAACGCTTTCTTTGTACACCGAATTATTATTGAATAAATAACATTTTTAATATCGATTACAGCTACTCTCATTTCAAAACTATCCTAGCTTACAAGATAAAAGCAGTCGTACATGTTCACCAAATTTAATTGAAATCGCTTGAACGATTTCAGAGTTTCACGTGTACGAATAACACGACACGTGGTTTATAAATACAACATAACATAAATATATTACAAAATATATTTAACAACCTCCGTGTCGCAGTGAGGAGCCAACAGAGAAATGAGAGTCCGCAGATTCGATCCCCGACGAGACAAATGTTTCGTTAATCCGTGATTATCTGAATGTTGTAGGACCGTAGTCTTTTTTTTATCCTGGCATGGCAAAGTGCCCAGTTTGCACCTGATGGTAAGTGCAGTACCATCCACTTAGAGTATCAAGTAGCGAGAGACTATCCCTCGCTACCTAACACAATCATGCCGGCCTGCTGTGTAGCTTCTTCACACTACGCCTAAAGGACTCAGCCCATCTATTTCTTGATAACCAGGATACAGAATTTTTTATACTGCCCAGATAGATAGACGAGCAGACGGGCCACATGCCAGGCAATGCCAGGGCACAGCAAAGCCGCTGCCTACCGTGTTTAGACCTACCGTGTTTAGACCTAGTGTGGTGTGTGTTTGTTGGGTGTATTGTTATTATTGATCTACTTCTTACCAGCACAGAAAGAAGTGAGTTTCAAAATGGGTCCATTCATGTGTGGTGTTCTTCTGGACGTCAACTACATTTTTGAAGGCAGTATAGCATTTCTCCCAAGCGTCTGACGCTATATCAACACAACTCGGTAAATTATCATACTCTGTAAAAATATATAATAAAATAAAAACACACAAGTCATAAAGTCGTGACTTAGGTGAAAGCTATGCCGTAGGTATTAAGATCTACGAAGATTTTTTTTTATACTGGCACGTCAAGGTGACCAACATGCACCTGACAGTAAGCCCAGTGCCTTCCAGTGAGAGTATCAAGTAGCGAGAGACAATCTATCCCTCGTGACTCAATATCATGCCGGCCTGCTTCTTCACACTAAGCCATGGGGCAAGGAAGTGAAGAAGCGGTCGAGGGTCTAGTGTCAGAGTACTCAGAAGGCCGCAACACGACCAAACAGAATCAAAATTGCTTGAAAATTGAGGTTTCAATTTTTATTTTAAATATTGGTATGAGCAAAAATGGTTGCGTAGTGGGAAAATATCACTATCTCCCTCGCACAACAACACAATAATGGCCATTCTGAGAACCGTGACGTCACGGGACATATCGTGCATCCTTTTACTGTCATTTGAAATTACCCCTTCCAGCTGATTTGAATGGCGTCTAATTTACTTATTTTTGTTAGGATTCATAAAATTATTTCGGTAATAGAAGCGTAGATTGGACTTAATTAAATAATATTTAAAACATCCATGTTCAGGGTAGAACCGTTACACTATTTTATCGTGACGACATATGACTCAGTTCGCCCCGTGACTAGGAAGGCTGTAAGGCTTTCGAAGCAACAGGATTAAAAAGTAAAAATAAACCACGCTAAATTTAATAAAATTATTTCTATGCCCGACTGGGGTTTACACCGGATTTCTCTTGACTAATAAGTTCTGGGTAGCAACAAAACTCTCAGTCTAGTAGTAATTTGTCTCCAAAAACCATCTTCCGTCAAAACGGATCATAGGGAACCAATTAAAAAAATTACATTAATTAAATCATAAAAATTCTTTAATTAAAATATTTAAACCTGTGATTTATTTACACACTTCCAACGTAGGAGCGCGTTCGCACAAATCCTTTGGCTCGGTCTAATTTGCTTTTTTAAACACATGTCCAATGCATAATAAATCTTACCCCTACATATTTAAGGTTGAAACTCAAATGGTGTGCTTATTTTCAGACCACTGCTGTGATATTTTGAACCTTATGATTAATGGTTTAGGTTTTGAAATTGATCTTACGCGTGAGAAACCACTCGTCATCACACACGTTGCTTACAACATGCATATGCCCCTTGATGCTCTCTTCATTGAAGTGACTCTCGGTGACATCTCTGCAGTCCGCATTCCAATCTATCGCACAGCTTGTTATGTGTCTAATGGCTCTGAAAAGGGAATTCATAAACATATGTTCTGTAATACATAGTGTTGCCTCTAGCGCAGTTGTAATTGCATACGCGGTACGCAGTGCTGAGGTCTCGAATTCCGTCCCCGGGTCGAGTTAAAGTGATATTGCGTTCTATCAGGAAAAACTCGATGACTTGATTATTCCGTTATCTGTCTGTATATATAAAAGAAGAAACTGACTGACTGACTGACTGACTGACTGACTGACTGACTGATCGATCAACGCACAGCCTAAACGGCTGGGGTTAGAGACTTGAAATTTTGTCAGTAGGTACCTTTTATCACGTAGGCATCCACTAAGGAAGGGTTTTTGGAAATACCACCCCTAAGGGGGTAAAATAGGGGATGAAAGTTTGTATGAAAATCCGTCAATTTTGAAGTTACATTAATGAAAATTGGTATACTTTTTCTCCGAAATATGACCTCCACACGGGCGGAGCCGCGAGCAGCAGCTAGTTATTTATATTATCCACAAGTCAAGTCAAGCACAAGTACAAGTCCATAATGGATCATGAACTAAAAATGATTTTTTTTATTCTGGCCCCGCAAAGTTACCACACTGCACCTGATGGTAAGCACAGTGCAGTCCAATTAGAGTATCGTGTAGCGAGAGACAATCTGTCCCCTGCTACTCAACACAATCATGCCGGCCTGCTTCTTCACACTACGCCATGGGTAAGAAGGTGAAGTAGCGGTCGAGGTTTTAGTGTCAGAGTACTCAGAAGGCCGCAACACGGCCAAACATCGTACCCCAATTCTAGATCCTCGACAGAAACCGGATGTACACTGGCTAATCCCAGAACGCGACACACTTATATGTGCCACTATGGCGGGTTTTACACCCAGTGTACGGTGGTCGCTATCCGGGCGGATATGAATATCCTACCACCAGCATAAAAATGATGTATAAATGTAGCAACACTGAGACAAAGTTGATCCTTCGTTAGCAACGCTTCTGTCCCAGTATAGGACACGGAGGAGGTACTTGCAGTTTTCACTATTAATCCTTATCTACTCTCTGAAGAGGCAGATGCAAAACTGCACGTATACTGCCGAGATTATTTCCTCTCCGCAATGTTAGACGTCCATTATAATGGGCCACAAATTCCAATTCAGAGACACTCATGTATGTTCTTTGAAACGAGAAACCTGCATAAATCTCGATTGAGCAGACTAAGGATCGAATCTATGACGTTAATGATTTCATAGCCTAACATACCACAGGAGGTGATCAAATTATACATATCATTTGAAGTAGTCAATTTACGCTGAAGACTGTTTTGGCTATCAGTGCAGAACAGACTACAGAAGAATAGGCAAGAAACTCCAGCGTTGCTATTACCAATTTTGAAATTATACCATATCCTGATTTATTTTTTAGGAAGATTTGTAAATACGTGTTCAAAGTACCCATGCTATGTAAGCTTGAAAAGCAAGTCAGTTTCATAGATAGTTGCTACTTTAGTATTCTAGAACTAAGTTCGGACGTGTAAGGGCTTTTGATTTTGCAAATCTGTTGACTACGTTATTCGATGAAGGATCATCGTAGTTTGAAAAGTTACTATAACAAGGTTGGCAGTGAAAGATGGAATATGTTCTGGATATATTTTATAAATGCAAGTATTTCTATGATCAATCACTTAGCACTACTACTGCGTAAAAGGTGCTCTCTGGTTTAGGTTCAATTCCTAACTGATCGATAAGTGAAATGAAATGGTTTATGGATCATGTAGGAAATCAAATAGTTCTTATGTCAGTACAAATTAAAAATGTAATTAAACTTATACATTGGCCCGCATAGCAAGCATCATCAATATACGTTTTATAAATTAAATTTTAATATATTTTTTTTATTGCCTCGATAGGCAGACGAGCAGATGGGCCACCTGATGGTAAGTAGTCACCGCCGCCCATAGACTTCTGCAATGCCAGGGCATAGCAAAGCCGCTGCCTACCGTTATAATATCTCCTATCGATTTCCTTGAATAATAAAAATAATCGTACAATATGTTTATTATTCAAAGAAAATCAAAGTACAATATTTTTTACGGGCCGTTGATTTAATGAGGATTTCTTTAGTAATATACAAGTACCTTGAAATAAAACTAATTTTTACGGATTCTATCGCGGTTTATTTAACTTTTTTATCCCGACGTTTCGAAAGCTTTACAGCCTTCATGGTCACGGGGTGGACTGAGTTGTATGTCGACACGCAAGTATAGTGCAATGTTTCTACCCTCCATATAGTTGTTTTTTAATTTTTATTTATTGTAGTCCGATCTACGCAGAAGGAGCTCACAGTGTCTTGAGGTCTGGCAGCTGGTCTTTTGGGTTCCGATTTCATTAAATGTATAATTGGATCCCAGGCTGGTGCTAGCTTCCAACCATCTTCTCTATTGAAATTTGGATGTTTTTTAATTTTAATAGCCTCGCGTATCATCCTAGGTAGGAATCAGTTTTCTTTGGCAAGGATCTGTGGTTTGTCAAATCGAAGATAATGATTGGAGCCTTCTTCAGAATGTAATGTATACGTAGAGCACATATTTTCTTGATGCAAATGAGGTATGCTTTAACGGTAGGCAGCAGCTTTGCTGTGCCCTGGCATTGCAGAAGTCTATGGGCGGCAGTGACTACTTACCATCAGGTGGCCCGTCTGCTCGTCTGCCTATCGACGCACTAAAAACTAACTAAAAAGCCATAGTGTCTCGTTTCCCAGACAGCTATTGGCCTATGGAGGAATGCATTACCTGCACCAATCACCAAGCTTAGCAGGCATAGGCGGCGACATCCTGCTGGAGTTGTATAGAATAGCTGCTTCTATGGTACAATTGAGGGCGTATCGAGAGAAATCATCGCAATTGATATTCTTGGACATTGTGAATTTCTCTTTGTCTTTAGCAAGTGGGACCATCGGCTCGAAGTCGAAATCGTCGACTGATAGCGAGTGTGTGGAAGACTGTTCATAGTCGTAGAGATCTGAAAAGAATAGAGTTGAAGGCAGCTTTATGTATAGTATAATTCGGGTTGGTAAGTCCCACTGCACACCACTTTTTTGCTGGTGGTCGTATATTCATATCCACCCAAATAGCGATCACCGTACACAGGATGTAAAACCTGCCATAGTGGCACACGCAAGTGCATCTCGGGTTTTTGTCTGGGATCTAGAGTTGGGGTACGATGTTTGGCGTTTTGCGTTCTTCTGAGTACTCTGACACTAGGCCCTCGACCGCTTCTTCACCTTCTTGCCCATGGCGTAGTGTGATGAAGCAGGCGGGTATGGTTATTTTGAGTAGCGGGGGATAGATTATCTCTCGCTACTCAATACTCAAATTGGATGGCACTGCGCTTACCATCAGGTGCAGTGTGGTCACTTTGCCGTGATAAAAAAAATGTTGAAGGCAGCTTTGTGTATAGCATAAATGGGCTTGGCAGCAGATCATTACTTCCCATTACTTCAAGGCCTATGATTCTTCTGGTATTGAAGATACTCATAGACGCTGGCGATCACTTGCCCTCAGTTGACTTACTTACTTGTGATGTGCAGCACTGCGCCTGATGGTAAGCGCAGTCCAGGTAGAATATCAAGTAGTGAGAGACAACCAACCCTTGCAATTTACTCTACAAAATCATGCCAGCCTGACGAGTAGCTTCTTTGTCACACAATTAATATTTACTGTGCCATGGGGACTGTCAAAACATAAGTGAAGAGTAATTCAAAAATAGCGATCACTATCATATCACTAAATGCATGTCAGTCTACCAATTCTAAGACAAGGTGAGATTATGTTATACTAGCTGTTGCTCGCGACTCTACCCGCGTGGATTTTTTTTTACACCTTGGGTAACATTATTGTAGTTTTAGTAGGGATTCTTATTTTTTTCTTGCAATTAAAATAGCCTATATTAATCAGTGATAATGTAGCATTCAAATGGTGAAAGAATTTTTAAAATCGGTCCAGTACTTTTTGAGCCAATTCGTTACAAACATACTTACATACAAATATTTCCTCTTTATAATATTAGTATAGAAGTATATACCAGGTCATATTTGTTACGCAAACTAAAAAATAACTTACATACAGTACTTATTCTCTCAAAGGTGAATGTCAAGATGAAAAGAAATAACATGACTCAGTAAACTTGAGCATTATAATATACTTTTAGGAGTATTATAATGCTATTTGCTAATATACGATAAAATTTCTAAATATGTTTGTTATATTATTATATATTAGTTTGACTTTTATATGACTTTTCCTTTAATGTTGTTTACACATGAGATTAGTTTTCATAAGTTCTTTCAGCAAGGTAAGAACAACTAAGAACTACTTGTTCATGGACCAAGCACTGCTCAAGTCAAGGGAATTTATACATACATATACACTCACGCCTGTAATCCCCGAAGGGGTAGGCAGAGGTGTAACCAGTACACCCACTTTACGTCGAATTTATTACTGTCCCATAATGTGATAGGGGGCGAGCCTATCCCCATACCGGGCACAATTCCAGACTCCGGACTGACACTGTGTATTTCTAAAAAAAACATTATTACCCCTTTATCACCCAACCCGGTGATCGAACCATATACCTCAGCACAACAGTCGTAACGCATGCGCATTAACAACTGTGCCACCGAGACAGTCAATTTATATTTACAGTATTTCCAAGAAGACATCGATACCCTAGTCGGGGATGATAAAACCATCCTGACGAGTCATAGACTCTAAACCAGATCAAATGGCAGACATGTCTTACTTTTTGAAACTATCATTACAAATTATCGCTTACGTTGGTGCAGTAAAACATTTTTAAGAAACTTGCATACCTGAGATTTTTTCATAAGAATTATAAATGTATGTGAAGTCAATCCATATTAGCCAGCGTGGTTAAAGACTAACCCCCTCTCAATAGTAGAAGAGACCGTCACAATAGCGGGCCAGTATATAATACAAGGTCGATATTACATTATGTCATCATTTGTCTAGAACACAGCAGTATAATGGCCGCAGCTATTTGCTGCTTTAATATTTTTTGGTTATGTTCTAATGCTGACACCACATTATAAACAGCAATATATCTTAGTCGCTTTCTACGACATCCTAGTGTGAACCTGATTTTATTTTACTGCTGAAAGAAGTAAGTTTATTTTACGCTAAATATATACAACTAGCTTTTGCCTGCGGCACCGCTTGATAGTTATTTTCAAAAAAAAATGAAATTTGCCACATTTCCGGGCTTCTTTCTTATTTTTTTCTTGCATAAGAACCTTCTGACAATAACAAATACAACAAAAAAGAATTAGCTAAATCGGTCCAGCCGTTAACGCGTGATGCCATGACCAAGGGAAATAGGCATTCATTTTTATAGATATTGCTTTCACTACTGTCTTACAGAAAATCAATGTTAAGTTATACATTTTGTTTATCCTGGCACGGCAAAGTGACCACACTACACCTGATGGTAAGCGCAGTATCGTCCAATTAGAGTATCGAGTAGCGAGAGACAATTCTTTTTCTTTTATTCCCTTTGCATTTTGTTAGATGACAGTCTTCAATAAATTTTTCTCTTCCATCGTTTCTTTTAGTCCAACAACGTATCTATAACTCTTCTAGCATTGTGAAATGGATGGTATAATCACTCTCATCTACTCTCTCTCATATGAAAGAAGAAAGAAAGAAATCTATTTCACCTGCTAATTTGCCGACAATGCCTTAAAAAGAACATTAAAATACTAATGCTACTTCACTAGCACAACCTACTGGCACAGTGTGTTCAATACTTTTAGATGATATTGAATTTCATCCATGACATACGTATAGGTCAAAAAGCAAGAAAAACTCGCAAAGTTTTCAAGCTTTGAAAAAGGCCACAATGTTATAGGTTTAAAAAAAAAACATTTAAATATCTAAAATTATTGTAACTACGCTTAGTAACTACGTTTTTTATTCTTTGGATGTCTAAGAGACTCCTGGCTGATACTGAATATTCCGTGATAGAAAAACCCAATATTACTTTTACCCGACCCGGGGATTGAATCTGAGACCACAGCACAGCAGTCGTATCGCATACGTAGATACAATGCGCCACCGAGGCGGTCAGATTTATAAGACAACTAATAAGTTAAAAATAACCCACAATAATCATAAAATATCGAGTTTATGCTGAACCACAATGAATTTTCTGTATGTAATCCATTGAAATGGTGGTAAGATATTCATATTCGCCCGGATATCGACCACCGTACACGGGGTGTAAAACCCACTATTGCAGTACACGCAAGTTTTTCGCGTTCCGGGTATTTGTTTGATCTGGAGTTAGGGTACGATGTTTGGCCGTGTTGCGGCCTTCTGAGTACTCTGACCTAGACCCTCGACCGCTTCTTCACCTTCTTGACCATAGCGTAGTATTAAGAAGTAGACCGGTATGATTGTGTAGCGGGGGATAGATCGTCTCTCGCTACTCGATACTCTAACTGGACTGCGCTTACTATCAGGTGCAATGTAGTCACTTTACCGTGCCAAAGATAAAAAAAAAACAGATGTTATCCTTATGCCATCAAATTGTATACAATATGTAACAAAAACCCTGTTGGGAATTTTAATTCCGATATGAGAAAAATAATTCAAACCCAAGGAAATAGCTGATACGTAAATTATCACGATAAAAATAATTTTAATAAAATTTTATTAATTTATTGGATTGTAAAATATGTACTTGGATTTGTTACCTCTGCAAGCAACGGTGACGTCGGTACATCATCAAACGCAGCGAGTTCACTCAGTGTATGTTCACAAGGTTCATATTACACGTAATATCTCTCAGCTGTTTATCAATGTGGTGAACCATTTCAATTTCTTATTTTTTTTTATTTGTCAAAGCACTGACACTAATTAATAATAATGTCCACTTAACCACCTGGAAGATGGTGTTCAACATGCCCGCCTTGTATCTCTAGGTAGGTATTTGTGACGTCGGCTTACAATGTTGGATCGTACGCTTCGCAGAACTGGTGTATCAGATTTGAGTTTTTCAAATGCTGCGACTATTCGTAAGCGCATTTCCTCCTCGGAATCACACGTCTTTTGGAATGCAGACTGATTAATGGTGCTCCAGAGATAGTAATCCAAAGGATTCTCGGCCTTCCTGCATCAGCACATTGTTGGTAAGTGCCGTACGTAGGTGTTGAAATGCCATTGCTGACGGCAATGCTATGTTTCTTGGAGTACCAAAGCGTTCTTCAAAAAGTCTTTATGCTGCTGCATAATTGCAATCACACTTCTCGAGACACAATATCATATTAAAATTTAAAATTTTTTCAATTCATATTTTCAGTAAGACATCGCACACAAAGCAAATTACACACAACCGTTACCGAATTTCGTAATGTAATAGATAAGTCCGTCCGCAAGTAATTTGCGCAATCGACTGAGGCGGAGGCGATGGGAGCGACCTTGACCTTGTACAAGGGTCGGCGGCGCACGCGCCAGCTGTCGGCATCCTTTGAACGAGCCGCGCCATTTGTACCTATTCGGCATCAGTTAGAAACGTAGGTGTAAGTAATATTTTGTTCAGTTGCATTATTTTTATACGATCATATTTATAGATGGCTATTTTGAAAACTATATTCTAAATTTGCTTTTTTCAAAATGTTGTCTTTAATTTTTGTTATGCCTATATGTATACATATACGGCCCTGAAAGACCCAACAGGGTTCTTGTTACATATTGTATAAACTTATATGGACACATCTTCAATTTCAATCTAAATGATTAGAATTGATCACCATATCTTGTAAAATAAAAAAATACAAACGAATGAATAACCTTTTAGAAGTCGGTAGTAACACAACTCCCGCTTTCAAATCCAAAGCAAAGGACCTACGTTATAGAATGGCTTACCCTCCACACAATGAGTTCGGAAGGCTCATTATCATCAGGAATCTATTAGAGACTATCTTCTATTCATACGACGAGAATGCGAGGACTAACTTTAATATCTCTTTTATGAGGGTCCGTAATGCATTCGGATTACGCATTTTCTGTTTCTATACTTGGACAAAAAGACTATAATTATATTTAAGGTATTTTAGAAAGTAACTGCATTCATAATTACAACCAAGTGGGAAGTAGTAAATATGTTTGGGATAAATTCCCATTTATTCCCCGGAGCGCTCCGGGGATCAGTTGTGGTGTAGCGACAAGTTGATAGTCAGTATATTCGTGGATCTTTCCCAGTGCAGTAAGTGTAATCAGTTTAATGGTCGCGTAGTTCAGCTTAGAGGGTAATGCTGGTAGATAAAGAAGCCTTTACTAAATCCTGACATGCGGTTGTGTTAATATTTGGCACTGAGATGTGTAACAGTAATAATAAAATCAATTAATAAAATGGTAATCATTGTATTTGAGCCTTTTTAAATATCCTTCTTGCATAGTTTTGTTGATGTGCTAATAAATGTTCTTAAACCAAAGTATTACAAAAGCCAAGTGAGTCTCAAGAGGTGTCAATTTGATACGTCTACCGAACTATTCACAACCATACCCAGTCGGACCGTGGAAGGGATGTGGCGGGACCTTGATCGATCAGTTATGTTGTAAGAATTTATGAACACAAACAGTAATTGTCGAGGGTTGAAAGCAAGCAGCAAGGCACGCTTCATAGAAGAAGTATATATATTATGCCTCGGTGGCGCAGTTGTAATTGCGCATGCGTTACGACTGCTGTGCTAAGGTCTCGGGTTCGATCCCCGGGTCGGGTTATTGAGTTTTTCTATCTAGAAATTCTCATTATTAGCCCGGAATCTGGAATCTGTGCCCGGTATGTCGATAGGCCCCCTATCATATTATGGGACCGAAATCCGGCGAAAAGTGGGTGTACTGGTTAAACCTCTGCCTACCCCTAGGATCACAGGCGTGAGTGTATATGTATGTATATTATTTTGTCCCTGACAATGTTCGGCCTCACCGCGGCACTATACAAATGTGTAAACAGTGTATGCCAGTTTACATCAAAGCCAAACACTTAGTAATTACGGATCAGGATCTCTCAAAGCAAGATAGGTATTACGCTGACAAGGGCAATAAATAAACAAAGCTTAACATCTTTGGGTAATGCACACAGCGGCGGATTGTGGACGACATTCATTATAAAGCCAGTGTCGAAATCAGGAGAAACCACCTGCTGTTTAGATGAGGTGTGGTAGGTAGCTTAGAAAACTATTAGAAAAACGTGGACTATTTATTTTACAGCTTCGAGTGTATAGATAATCGACGATACAATAATATTGAGGAAAGTGCTTAAACAACTTAAAGAAGTATTTATTGAATAGCATGGAAATAACACTAGTTCCACTTTTCACTGTGGTATTAGTGACATTATATTATATTCGATTGATTAATTTATAATATTAATAACATTGAAAAACGTAGTAATAAATAAATGATTCATTTATAGATCGTACTACGTAAAACCTCAGGCATTCTAACAAAAATAATCGTCTGTCACACATAAATATATCACACTCTAGTTTTGAGTCCAGGAATCTGTTAAGCATCTTAAGAGTGCGAGGCAGCGGAGACGTAGCTCTAGAAACCGTTCTACCGTGCGGTATGAGAATAATTTTTAGGTACAAAAATTTGAAGAAGCTGATTGTGTAGGTCTGGTGCATCTATTTGGTTGAGGATGGTTTTATAAACAATCAAGACCTGTTGCTTTTGACGCCAAACTTGAAGAGAATTGTATCATAGACAGCCAAGTAGGAACAGAGTTGGATACAGGTATGGATAGTATCCGTTCAGTCGTTTGTATAAGGATCGTAGAAAAGTCTTCTGTACCTTTTCCAAGAGATTTTAAGGAAAGCCTCTACTGATTTATTTTGCTTGATAGGGCACACGACTATGTATCTTAAATGATATAACATTATTTTAATTTTCAATTCGTATTTGAAGTGAAAAGGAATTAGCATTTTTGTTAAACTTGTTGGATTTACCCAAGAGTTAGAAAGAGTTATTTTCGCATTAGTGAGATATTTTTGAAGTTATACTTCTTTAGACGCGTTATGAAAAAATAATGAGAGTGAAATTTTAAGATGCGCGCGCATACCGTGACACAAAGGTAACACCGTTATGAAAAAATGATGAGAGTGAAATTTTAAGATGCGCGCGCATACCGTGACAAAAAAGTAACACTCTGAAGCTGCCCGCTTGGGCTTATATACTTTTTCAAGTGCTCCAATATAATTGAGGTTAACTATCCGTATGTATTATTTATTGATATAAATTAAAATATTATTAATATTAAGCGAGCTTATCGCCATACCGGGCACAATTCCCGACTCCGGGCTGACACTGATTATTTCTAAATAGAAAACCCCAGTATCACTTTACCCGACCCGGGGATCGAACCCGAGACCTCAGCAAAGTAGTCGTAACGCATGCGCAATTACAACTGCACCACCGAGGCAGTCTATTATTTGTAGGTAAATGTATTACCATAAACTTCATCTATCCCTTACACTCACAGTCCGCAGATAAACAACTACTTCGCCAAAGCAAATATTCAACTAATTTGTGATGGAATAATTTAAACTAATCTGAAAACTTTCCAGACGCATACATACCTCCTGGCGGCCATATAAACCGCTTAAATTCCATGCAAATACGAGCACCTCAGGCTTTGGCGTCTAGAATAGGCTAGTTGAATGTTTTTGGGAAACCGTTTTATTTTATTTTTCATGGTCTATGTTATTAAAATGTTATCATTAATAAACATTAGTTTTCAAGATTGAATTTGCATTTGTATAAACCAGCTTTATTCTTCCCACCAAAAAGCTTCAAATTGTCATGGCCTCTCGTGTGACATGACCATCCGCAAAACTAATAGACGTTTGGCTCAGCGTTTAATAGATGTTTCGAACGGTGACGTCATGCATGACAGATTTGTGTTTCATGTCACGTAACAAAATGCTTTATTGTTACATATTTCATTCTTGAAAATATTAAATAATTACATTTAAATTAACAAATTGGTTTAAATTCCGATATTTTTAGACTAAAAACTATTATAAAAAACAAAATTCTATCAGATTTTCACTTACTGTCAACTACCCTATTTCAGTTCCACGGAATTATACCGCGTACCTTTTGGACAAAAACACATTTTAGTATTAAATGGTTATTTTTTCGCTACGCTAAGAAGACGCTTTAAAATTTGCATCTCAAAAGCATAGCTAATGAGATTTTCTAGACTGTGTTGTTCAGGTTTTATGGTAATTGAAATAGATAATACTGGTATCATAAGGGTTGTTTGCGTTTATATTGTTCTAGTTTGGATTACGTAACTCTCTGGTATTAGCAGCGATAGCCTAGCTGGTTGCGGTACGGACTGTTAAGACGAAATTCGTATGTTCAAAACCCTAAGGGCATACACCTCTTACTTTTCTAAAGTTACGTGTATATTAAATATTAACTATCGATTACTTTAAAGGTGAAGGAAAACATCGTGAGAAAACCTGCATACATGAGAATTCTCATAAGAATTTCGAAGGTGTGTGAAGTCTACCAACCCGTATTAAGCCGGCGTGGTAAATTAAGGCCTAACCCCTCTTATTAGTAGAAGAGGCCCGTGCCCAGCAGTGGGTGTGTTTAATACAGGGCTGGTATAATTATTAACCCTCTGCTAGAAAGAACATATGCGGTCGTGTAGCCGAAGTAATTGGTGCTTTAATTTCTTACGCTGAAGATAGAAATTCTACAGATTCGGTTCTGTTACTTATATGGCGGAACAAAATCAAAACAGATTTAGCTGCTTAATTAAAAAGATCGCATGATGATTATTGGGAGAAAACTCCTGCACAATGTACAATATCACCAACTGGAAAAATATAGAATACAAAATGCTAAACATAAAACAAAATTATTTAATCATCAACATCTTTAGAATGTTTATTCTATTAAGAGAAAACAATATTGCACAGGTCGTCAACCGAGCAAGACCTTCACCTAACCTGAAATGATCTCCACCGTCCTTAAACAATCTCGATATCAGATTCCTAAGTGCATTGGCAGCCCTGGAGGGTTACTCTTGAGTCTCGATTCCAATTTAAAATTGGGATTGGGTGGCACTCTTGATCGCAACACCAGCACACACAGAGTGAGTCAGATAACTTCTAGGTTGGAGTTGAAAATTGAGTTCAAGATCGGAATTGATTTCAAGAGTAGGCCTACAGAAAGAAATATACCTATTGTATTTGGAACGAACTGAGATTTTGGCTTTTGGAAGCTTCACATACCATAAGAAACACAAAAGCGGTTACTTTACGTTAGTTTATTGTAATTGTACTGAAGACAAAACTGTCTACCTTGTAGCTTTACTAATATACAATCCAATTCCCAATTCAAAAATGACCCTTGCTAAAGACTAGGGGTCCCGGGTAGTCGTTGTTCTGCCATAAACCGCCTTCTCTGTGGATCGTATTTTCGTCGAAAAGTTATAAAATTCAGATCTCGACAACAGCGAGCCACCTATGGGATCTAAAACTATCTTATGTTTTAAGTTGGACCAACCACACACATACACAAAATTCCATTGAAATCTGTTGGGTGGTTTCAAAGTCTATAACGGACATAGGTAGACCCCATTTTTGTAGTTTATAAATATAGATTACTAGCTGTTACTTGCGGCGCCGACCGCGTGGAGGTCATGTTTGGGACAAAAAGTAAAAAATGAAGGATTTTCATAGAAACTTTCATCTCCTATTTTACTCCCTTAGGGATCATTTTGAAAAAATGTGAATCACGTATTTCTTTGTTTCCTACCAAAAGCCTAAATATGAATTTCCAGATCCCTAAGTCGAGGAATTATGGATTTCCCATACAAATATTGAACTCCTATTTGACTCCTTTCAAGGTAGTTTTTTGAGAAAATAGATAGCCTATGTCCTTCTCCAGAATATAATCTATCACCTTAGCAAATTTCATCACGATCCGTTCAGCCGTTTAGTCGTGAAAAGGTAACAAAGAAACAGAGTTACTTTCGCATTTATAGTATTAGTATGGAGGATTAGGCCGTACTCATTTTCCCACTAGCATTACGGGTGTTCATAGATAGGAAATCGTTAGTTACCCTTTTTCTCATCACCATCTGTTATAACAATTCTCGCAATGTTCACCTGAAAAAAATCATTTATAAACCACACAATTTGTTCCATTGGAAAACCGCAAATTCCGTTTCACGCTACCACCCGCAGTTGTTAAACTACTAACTAAGCTAGCAACCGTATTGGCATGGAATTGTAAATATCAAACGTGTATCGTGTTTCAGTGTTAAACCCTGAATCCAATTAAACAATACAGATTTGGTAAATTGTCAGAAAAATATGTTTAGAAATATACGAATACAGACATCAGGTAATATTCTGGATTTGTTTAAATGTTAGGAGAATATTTAAATACTCTTGTATGACTTTGCTGGTGATAGCATATTCATATCCGCCCGGATAGCGACCACCGGACACAGGGTGTAACCCGCTATAGTGGCACACGCAAGTGTGTCGCGTTCCGGGATCAGCCAGTGTACATCCGGTTTTGTCGGGGGTCTAGAGTTGATGTACTATGTTTGGTCGTGTTGCGGCCTTATGAGAGTACTCTGACACTAGACGCTCGACCGCTTCTTCACCTTCTTGCCCATGGCGTAGTGTGAAGAAGCAGGCCGGCATGATTGTGTTGAGTAGCGGGGGATAGATTGACTCTCGCTACTCGATACTCTAATTGGTCGGCACTGCGCTTACAACTGTTGTGGTCACATTGCCGTGTCAGGATAAAAAAAACATCAAAACAAATTGCAATAGCTGTAACTGGGATTAGGCCTTAGATTACTAGTACCACCCTTAGCACGCTCCCACTAGACAACCTGGCTACTAAACAAATAGTAGAGGATAAAAAAAAACAGGAAAGATAAAAGCAAAGATATAACGAATACGAGAAAAACCAAATTAGATGGAAAATGCACGCGTGAAACGAGGTAAACCTTGAATAAAATTTCAGAATTCGGAACTTCCGGCCTGAGTTTGCGTTGAAAATTTCAAATTAGCAAATTCACCGTTCCAACTGTAAATGAAGTATTTAAATTTTGCAAAACGTTTGCAATTATAACAGATGGGGATTGTTCGTTTTTAGCCGCTGTATTCATCTTTAATCAATCTGGTAACCTTCATGACGCAGCATAAGAATGGCCATCATCATCATCATATGCCTTACAGCCCAGGGTGGGCCTTAGCCTGGTCCAGTATCTTTTTCCAGACAGATCTGTTCATGGCTTTCTCTTACCAGCTTCGGACAGCAATTACTTTTAAGAATAGCCGGTTATGAAATAATACTTAATACACCCAACAGTCACACACATAGTCCTGACCCCACACTAGGTAAAACCTGTATCATAGGTATCAACAACTACGAGGGACTACGGTCCCACAACAGCCAGACCCGAAACAAATATCTGTCTGTCACACAAACATTTAATCTCGGTGAGCGAATAGAACTCATGGCCTCTCGTTTCACAGCCGGCTATATTTCCTAAATTCTTATGGATAACTCTTAGATCAAACATTTCGTTGTTAGGTTAGTTATTGGTTAATATTGAGAGAGCCTTAGAAATAGAATTGATTATACTGATTAATAAACGTGCACACATTTGTTTCGGTTCGGGAATCGAACCCACGGCCTCTCGTTTCACAGCCAGCTGCTCGCCCTGCTGCGACATGGAGGCTGTGAAATGGGTTCGACCCACAATCGTTACAGATGCTTGATTGATTTACAAACATTTGTCATTACGTATGAGAGACTGCAAATTCTCTCATAGTTCCTACCATAGATTTATGGGTCCCACGACATAGACACGTCTATATATAGTGATAGTAAGTAGACATGTTTGAAATGAGAACAATATATTAATGTTAAACAATTAATAATATGCGTATACTTACAGAGGGAGAATTTAATGAAATACTTGGCATAGAACGCCGTGTTCAATGGAATCCTGATCCCAACATGACTTTAGAATCTCATTAAGGAGTGACCTAAATTACCATCGGGCGGGGTAAATGCACTTGAGTGCCAATGTAAAGGTTCATTCACATGGACAGTGTAATGATTTTCTAAATTACATAAGGATGATGACAGAGACGAAAAATTCGAAAAAAGAAAATACTCCGGATCAAATTTAAAGTAAGCCAATATTCATGTGTGTAAAACAGCTTTAAGCAGATCTTGATTCATTTTGTTATCATCCTTAAGCAAAAGGAAATAAAGATGAAAATCTATTAAATGACATGATTGATTAGCAATCCTAAAACACCCTCTATGAAGCTTGGTTATTCTCCTCTAAAATTCAATCCAATTTCGCTAGTTCAATGAAAATTTAATATTGTCCAGCGTCGCGTCGTTGCCTACGCTCAGACCTTAATTATTACTCCAGCCAGGAACAATTCATTTGCAATATAAATCGTGTATTTGAAAGCGGGGATCGAAATTTATTGGTAATTTATTTCTGGTAAAGACAGTAGCCGTTACACTAACGCAATAACCTGAAAGGGATAAGTTGAATATGCGATTGAATTACTTGATATGATGAACGTTGCCTGTTGTTTTTATATGAGATGCTGGCGAACGGGCAAGAGGGTCACTTGATAGTTTCATCAGCGCATAGCTGTGAATGCCAATGGCTAACCTTTTCCCAGGTGTCTTGTAACGCTCGGCAAAAAATAGGAAAAATAAAGATAAGATATATAAACCCATTTGCAAGTTTCTGGACCGCTTCTATAAAATAAAAACGGGTGGGTTTTGAGGTTGAGAAAAGGAGTTTCGGTGATTAATAATGTTACATAATGGCAATCACATTGATTTTAAAAAAAGAATATTTTTTTCCGGACGTATTAAATAGTCTTCCTTCTAATAATTCATATCCTAGTTGCTTAAACAATGATGAACTTTCTATACTATCGGTTCTTCTATCGGTTGACCTAATGCGTGTTGGTCTCCATATAAATTAATGCACCCAACAGTCACACATAGTTCTGACCCCACACTAGGCAAAGCCTGTTCGTAGGTATCAACAACTACGAGGGACTACGGTTCCACAACACCCAGACCGAAACAAAATTCAAAATTTCATACAAACATTTATTTTGGTGCGGGAATTGAACCCACGGCCTCTCGTTTCACAGCCGGCTAATCGCCCGCTGCTCCACAGAGTTGTCATATACTTCCTAAATTCTTATGGATAACTATCACACACCATGCCTGTTATCCCCGAAGGAGTACGCAGAGGTTTAACCAGTACACCCACTTTTCGCTGAATTTCGGTCCCATAATGTGATAGGGGGCGAGCCTATCGCCGTGCCGGGCACAGATTCCAGACTCCGGCTTAATACTGAAAATTTCTAGATAGAAAAACCCAATATCACTTTACCCGACCCGGGGATCGAACCCGAGACCTCAGCTCAGCAGTCGTAACGCATGCGCAATTACAACTGCGCCACCGAGGCAGTCAGTTATTTGTGAAGTAATTCAAATTATGTTAAACTTATTCTAATTATGCTGATAAGATTCTGATTATGTTGAATTTGTAATTTAATTCTAATTATATGATTAAGAACAATTCGTCAATTATGTATGCTGGTGAAAATTATTATAGAATTGTAATGTATCTTTGTTATGGAATATATAAAGCTTTATTATTTTTATTATTAAGTCAGGTGTTCAGGAACAATCTCAATACGTCCATTTAATTCTTATCCCCATAATAGGGTAGTTTCCTGTGTTTAATTTTGAACATTATTCTCTACGCAATAGAATATAATACGCAAAAGAAACTCTTTTGCGAAAACAGAATCCCAAATTGCTTGAAAAATGAGGTCAAAATATTTATTTTAAATATTGGTATGAGCAAATACTCACAGGCATAAGCGAAAACGATGGCGTATTGGGAACATATCGCTATCTCCCTCGCACAACGGAACAGTACAGGCGATTCATGGTACCGTGACGTCACGGTATCAAATATGCATCCTTGTACTGTTATTTGACAACTACCCCTTCCAGCAGATTTGAGTGGTGTCTAATTTACTTATTTTTGTTCGGATTCATAAAATTCTTTCGATAATAGGTTTTAGATAATGTAACTTGTTGTTTAAATTAATAAAAATAATCGAGTCAACTACCTTATTAAGCTGGTTTTAACTTTACTTACAGCAAATAATATTGTCGATCTCAAAGATTCGAGTACTGATTTATTGAATTCCAACCGGTGGTCTTGGAAAGGTATTACTAGGGAATTGGAAAATGCAGCCAATTAAACCTTGCCCAGTTAAAATAGTTGAAGTATATTCTGGAAATGGAAACCATATCAATGAATACAAAAAATCAATACTAAACAAAGTGATATAGTGAATAGGTATCTTCTAGGCAAGCGTGCTCCACCGTAAACCACATCATCACTTACCATCAGGCGAGATAGTGGTCAAACGCAAGCCTATTTAGGTAAAAAAATGTTCTTACAATTATCTTAAGCTTTTGGTAATCGAAATTCAGCTATTAGTTATATTAGTTTTTAAATTATTCGTCTATAGGTTGTTACCTGAAATAAATTCATTATTATTTTTAAAGGATTATCACAATATTACGATATTGACGTCATATTTACGTATTATAAAATTATGAGCGGGTCTTAATCGCGCAATATTTTAATGGTATAAATACCACAATTATTTCCCTGAGTAAGATTTAGTGTCCTCATCCTCGCGCTGAAGGATACTGTCAGTGTGGTTTGTCGAAGTACCGACAGTATTTGCGATAAAAATAATAAACCAAGGGAAGGTAGTTATCAAAACCCCCACTAAACTGGTTACAGATACTCCCACTATACGAAAGCCCACCTTACGAAGACGACACTAAATCTTACTCAATCAGCCCGTGACCACGGCCGATCCAACTCGGTCGAAACGTCGGGAAATAATTGTGGTATTGATACCATTAAAATATTGCGCGATTAAGATCCGTTCCTAATTTTATAATATGTATTCAGATGGCTAAAGTCTAAAAACATTTGTCATATTTACGTATTTGAAACGATTTACCTTGTTCGGTTTTTTAAATTATACCTCATTATTCTCTCTTCCTGACTATTCGTCCCACATGGTATTTTTATTTATACCTGGGATTTTAACCCGGGATCTCGCCTAAATTTCAGGTTAAGTATACTGCTAATAAGAGCATAGAAGTATAAATAATTCTATATATTATTAGCGTATTTACTATTATTAGAAATACCGAAGGTATAACTGAGGTATTTAGAAGACTAGTTGGGGGTAGTTAATAATGACAACCAAAGTGGGAGTAGTAAATGTTTAATATAAAACAGAGTGCCTTCCGCGCTCCGGTGTTCAGTTGGTTCAGTTCAGTTTAGTTGAGTTGAAGACAAGACGATAGCCAGTATATTCGTGGTTCGGTGTAGTAAGTGTAAATGGTAATTATAATGGTAATCAGTTCAATGGCGTTGTTCAGTTTAAAAGGGTAATGCTGGTAGATTAATTATAAAGAGAAGCCTTAAAGTGAATCCTGACATGCGTGTGTGTTTATATTAAGCACTGAGATGTGTAACAGTGTCGTGTAAATCAATCAATAAATTATAAATATTGTATTTGTGCCTTTTAAATATCCATTTTGCATAGATTTGTTGATGTTGCTAACATCAGAAGTGGGATTGGCTCCACAGTCTTAGCATTGGCTTCTTAATTTGTAATTTAAAAAAAAAATACCCACAGTGTGAATATTAGTAAACGCGATAAAATTGAATTGGTTACAATTGTGTTGTAAACGTTGTTATACTAAAGCAAAGTGTTGTAATAAAAAGAACGCGAAATTAGAGTCGTGAAATGTAGTGAAAGTGCATTAGACCTTACGCCGGAAAATATAAAACCGTGGAGTAAAATTGACGGTTGAGGTAACGAATAATTTGGTAAGAATTGTGCTTGATGACCTGTTCTCTGGTCAGGTAACATTGTGATATTATTAAAGTGAGTAGTATATAACAGCTTATTGTGTTTAACAAAAAAATATCTGTGATTATTAAAATCATTTGAGTTCGTTTCGATAAAATGTGGTAATAAAGTAATGTTCTGATATTATAAAAAGAGTAATATAATAAAGTAACGTTGTGATAGTATAAAAATGAGCAATATAAAGCTCATTGAATTTGACAAAGTATATTTGATTTTTTAAAAATCGTGTGAGTTGTTTTTGATAACGTGTGTTGATAAAGTAACAATGTGATATTTATATTGGAAATGAGGTATATTAAATAGCTCAGTAAGTTGGACAAAATAATCTTTGATTTTTAAAAATCATTCGAGAGTTCTGTTTCATAACCTGTGTTGATAAGGCAACAAGGTGATAGTATAATAGAAACGAGTGTTATATTAAATAGCTCGTTAATTGTGGGAAAATATTTTTGATTTTTAGAATCATTGAGTGTTGAGTTTGATAACATGTGTTTATAAGGCAACAAGGTGGTATTATATTGAAGACGAGTGTAATATTTAATAGCTCATTGACATTGTGAAATATACTTTAGATTTTTAAAATCACTTGAGATGCAGGAAACTAAACTTTTGAGTTGTATTTTTGTTAACTGGATGGTCAAGTATTAAAACTAGATGAAAAATGTTCTACCCAGATTTAAGCAAGTGAGCTGACACAGGGTCATCCTAAGACTAAAGGATTGACTGTAACAGGCACTAGGGCAAACAATTGGGAATGAACGAACTATTGTGTGAGTTTTTGTGAGTTTACTCCTGGATTGTGACCATCTAGTTCAAAAAGGAAGTCCATTTATGGTTCTCTAAGATTTCCTAGGATCAAAGGAAAGTCTAAAAGAGTTCTATAAATTGACAATAGTTACAAATGCAGGATAGGCCGAGTGTTGTGTAAAAAATCGGCGTGACTAATGAATAATCTGTTCCCAGATTTAGATGAATAATAAAAAAAAAAAACAGAGGTGAATGCTCAATGGAGAATGGTGAATATCGATGAGAAGCTCGAGTCAGCTGTTGGACGGGATTTTTGGGTGCTGTCTGTTAAAAGAAAGTGTGCTCGGGACGATCACATGTCAGGAGAGGCCGTATTAGCGTATTTACTATTATTAGAAATACCGAAGGTATAACTGAGGTATTTAGAAGACTAGTTGGGGGTAGTTAATAATGACAACCAAAGTGGGAGTAGTAAATGTTTAATATAAAACAGAGTGCCTTCCGCGCTCCGGTGTTCAGTTGGTTCAGTTCAGTTTAGTTGAGTTGAAGACAAGACGATAGCCAGTATATTCGTGGTTCGGTGTAGTAAGTGTAAATGGTAATTATAATGGTAATCAGTTCAATGGCGTTGTTCAGTTTAAAAGGGTAATGCTGGTAGATTAATTATAAAGAGAAGCCTTAAAGTGAATCCTGACATGCGTGTGTGTTTATATTAAGCACTGAGATGTGTAACAGTGTCGTGTAAATCAATCAATAAATTATAAATATTGTATTTGTGCCTTTTAAATATCCATTTTGCATAGATTTGTTGATGTTGCTAACAATATTACTAGAACAATACGCAAGACACCGACGACAATATTTCAAGAAATAAAATGGCGCTTAAAACTGTTAAAAGAAACTAGAGACGGCTTCCTGAAAGTCTTTAACACTGCAGAGCTTAAACAGGAAGCTATTTAAATCTCCAAAAACACTCGCACGACACCTTCGTGTTACTGAAATCCAATATAAAAAATCTTTTTCAATCAGCCGGCAACTGGGGCTTTCTTCGGTGTATAGAGAAATCAGTATGGAACAGATGTATAATTATAATAATAATACCCCTGTATTAACATTGTGCTACTGCTGGGCATGGGCCTCCTCTACTAATGAGAGGGGTTAGGCCTTAGTCCACCACGCTGGCCTAATGCGGGTTGGTAGACTTCACATATCTTCGAAATTAGTATAAGAATTCTCAGATATGCAGGTTTCCTCACCATGTTTTCCTTCACCGTTAAAACAAGCGATAATAAACATTTAATACACACATTACTTAAATAAAAACTAAAAGTTAGAGGTGTATGCCACTTGGGCTTCGAACATACGACTTTCGTCTTGACAGTCCATACCGCAACCAACTGGCCATCGCTGCGGAACAGATGTAACTACTTAAAAAATATATATTAGTAAACATTCAAATCTTAAATCTCTTAAAATATGTGGAAACATATAAATGGTTGCCAAGACAGATATTGCAGGTGCGATCGCAACCTCCAGTGTTGTGTTTTTATAGCTCCTTTGAAAGCCGAAGAAAAAGAAAATCTGCATGTTTTTTTCATGATTAGATTGAAGAAAATAATTGTAGTCCACCAACTCGTATCAGACCAACAGGCCGGCATGATTGTATCGAGTAGCTACGTACAGTTGTCTCTCGCTTTATAATACTCCTATGGACTGCGCCTACCATGTGCAGTGTGGTCACTACCGTGTTAGGATCAAAATAAATAAAAGTTTTTTTATTGATAAAAAGTACACCGACTTCAATAAAAAACAAATTATGCGTCACTATAAAATTTGAGGGTTGCCCTTGATTTGTCTGAGATCCCATCATCAGATCCCGACTTGGTGCCAATGGACCACCAGGGAAGTATACCCTTTTAAACAAAAAAGAATTTCTCGAATCGGTCCAGGCGTCTTCGAGTTATCAGGTAACATACATAAAAAAAAAGATTCCGACTAATTGTTAACCTCCTCCTTTATTGAAGGCGGTTAAAAAGGCCAGTGTGATGGACTAAGGCCCAACCCCTTTCAATAGTAGAGAATGCCCGTGTCCAACAATTGAACAGTGTATATGGGCTGATTTAATATTCTTTTATTAACCAACTTCAAAAAAGGAGGAAGTTAACAATTCGTCGGAATCTTTTTTTATGTATGTTACCCGATTACTCGAAGACGCCTGGACCGATTCCAGAAATTCTTTTTTTGTTTAAAAGGGTATACTTCCCAAGGGGTTCCATTGGCACCAAGTCAGGATCTGATGATGGGATCTCAGAAAAATCAAGGAAACCCTCAAATTTGATAGTGACGCATAATTTGTTTTTTATTGAAGTTGGTGTACTTTTAATGAATTAAAAAACTTTTACTTATCACATTAGTAGTCTTGAACACAGCAATCTAAACGCTGATGTTTTTTCCGGGACAGCGTATAACACAATGCTTCAGTGATAACACATTAGTATAAGTAAAACCTCCTATATGTTTCAATACTGAACTCCCATACCCTTCATCGCCTCCATTCTTTTATCGGCGTACAATAATCTCACGCGTGGTGGGACCGAGCGGAACGTCTATTAAATTCCGCCCATATGAACAAATTTGGCAGTTTGTTTCATGTAATGGCATTTTTTATTGATTCCGGAGAAATAACGAATCATACGCATTACTGTCCGTTCAAACGGCGCGTTTTGTCGAATTTATGTTTTAGCCCGAATTTCGTTTTTTTTCCTGACACGGCAAAGTAACCACACTGCACCTGATGGTAAACGCAGTGCCGTCCAATTAGAGTATCGATTAACGAGAGACAATCTATCCCCCGCTACTCAACATAAGCATACCGGCCTGCTTCTTCACACTACGCCATGAGCAAGAAGGTGAAGAAGCGGTCGAGGGTCTAGTGTCCAATAATACCCAGCTAGGCTGCCAACGCAACCACAATTCTAGTATTGTAGATGTTAACAGTGATGATCACTTGTTAGATGGCTCACTAGCCGACTCCCTTACCAATCGTAGCTATAAATATGCTAATCCCAACAAATAATTAAATGGTATTCCTGACCCGCGTCAGAATAAAACCATTATGATAGCCTTAATAAGTAAAAGTTTTTTAATTCATAAAAAGTACACCGACTTCAATAAAAAACAAATTATGCTGTAAAATTTTAGGGTATCTCTTGATTTTTCTGAGATCCCATCATCAGATTCTGACGTGGTGCCAATAGGACTACCTGGAAAGTATATCCTTTTTGAACAAAAAAATAATTTCTCGAATTGTTCAGGCGTCTTCGAGTAATCGGGGAACATAAATAAAAAATATATTCCGACGAATTGAGAACCTCCTCATTTTTTTTCAAGTCGGTTAAAAAGTTTGATTATCGCCATTTAACGTTACACCGGAAATCAAGCAAGTGCAGTGTAAAACGATGCAACCAGTAGATACGTTTTTTTTTTTATCCTGGCACGGCAAAGTGACCGCACTGCACCCGATGGCAAGCGCAGTGCGGTCCAATTAGAGTATCGAGTAGCGAGAGACAATCTATCCCCAACTCAACACAATCATACCGGCCTTCTTCTTCACACTATGCCATGGGCAAGAAGGTGAAGAAGCGGTCGAGGATCTATTGTCAAAGTACTCAGAAGGCCGCAAAATGGCCAAACATTGTACCCCAACTCTAGCCCCCCGGGAAAAACCGGATGTACACTAGCTGATCCCGGAACGCGACACAGTTGCGTGTGCCACTATGGCACACGCAAGTGGTTTTACACCCTGTGTACGATGGTCGCTATCCGGGCGGATGTGAATATCCTACCACCAGCAAATTAATTTACCAACAGTATCAAAAATATTGTACTTTTTTTAATACTTTACATTACTATAATAGTTTGGAAAGTCTATAGCCATTATAATTCGAAGTAGAAAATAATATTGATTAAAGAGATAACTTCAGAAAACTCAAGTCACTTTAAATATCTCTCACAAATTTATTCAGCTTAATTGATATTTTAATAGACACGATAAAGTTCAAATAAAAAAAAATCGTCTATCGATAACGGCTAATTATCATTGATCATCTAAATTTTTAGGGTGGTTGGGGCTTTACGATCTTTGGAAGAATTTCTACAAATATAATAGAACCGTTACTTAGAATAAGTAAAAGTTTTTTTATTCATAAAAAGTACACCGACTTCAATAAAAAACAAATTATGCGGCACTATAAAATTTTAGAGTTTCTCTTCATTTTTCTGAGATCCCAACATCAGATCCTGACTTGGTGCCAATGGAACCACCTGGGAACTATACCTTTTTAAACAAAAAAAGAGTTTCTCGAATCGGTCCAGGCGTCTTCGAGTAATCAGGTAAATCAATTTAAATCAATTATTTTTGGAGTTGGTGCCGGTGTTGTTTTCTTTAATTTTAGATTCATAAAATCCAAGTATATTTTTTGTATTATTCTGTTTTTTCCATGTTTTGGCTGGCACCGACTCCAAATAATTGATTTGATTTGTATGTAATTAATTGATGTAAATGTAACCAATTATTATTTGGTTTTTAGTTATGTCTGGATTTTTTTACGACGGTTTTATTTTTATTTAAAAAGTAATAATTTATTTTTTGATTTTTAGTGGTACAAATATAAGATAGGTACGTTGGATGGAGTACCATAAGAAAACACCACTAAAAAAGTCACAGAAAAGCTAAATTCGCAGTTTCGTATATTCGGACAACATATTTTATCAAGTTATTTCGGTTTTAAAACCAAACTACTCAACCGATTTTGATAAAAATTGAATGGGACCACCTGGGAAGTATACCCTTTTAAACAAAAAAGAATTTCTAGAATCGGTCCAGGCGTCTTCGAGTAATCAGATAACATACATAAAAAAAAAGATTCTGACGAATTGTTAACCTCCTCCTTTTTTGAAGTCGGTTAAAAAAAAGATTCCGACGAATTGTTAACCTCCTCCTTTTTTGAAGTCGGTTAAAAAAACTATCGACAAATATAGATTAATCATCATACTATCAAATTGCTGGTGGTAGGTTATTAATATCCGCCCGGATAGCGTCCACAATACACAGGGTGTAAATCCGCCTAGTGGCATACGCAAGTGTGTCGCGTTCCAGGATCAGCCAGTGTACATCCGGTTTTTGTCGGGGGTCTAGAGTTGGGGTACGATGTTTGGCCGTTTTGCCTTCTGAGTACTCTGACACTAGGGTCTAGACCCTCGACCACTTCTTCCCCTTCTTGCCCATGGCGTAGTGTGAAGAAGCAGGCTGGCATAATTATGTTGAGTATGCCAAATATTTTTTAATAAACAACCCGAAACAATCGGTTCATTTAGCAAATAGGAGGAGCGTGAGACCGCAGCGTGGCCGCAAAATTTACTCGAATACACGCAAATTGTGAAACACCACAAACGCAATTTCAATGTAATTAATGAATTCTATTTTTAACCGACTTCAAAAAAGGAGGAGGGTAACAATTTGTCGGAATCTTTTTTTTTATGTATGTTACCCGATTACTCGAAGATGCCTGGACTGATTCGAGAAAATATTTTTTTGTTTAAAAGGGTATACTTCCCAGCTGGTCCCATTGGCACCAAGTCAGGATCTGATGCTGGGATCTCAGAAAAATCAAGGACAACCCTCAAATTTTACAGTGACGCTTAATTTGTTTTTTATTGAAGTCGGTGTACTTTTTTTCTTATAATAATTCTAATTATTTTTGTTCGGATTCATAAAATTCTTTCGATAGTAGGTTAGTTAGGTAGTGTCAATTGTTGATTAAATTAATAAATAAAATCGAGTCAACTACCCTCTTGGATGGCACTGCTCTTACCATCAGGTGCAGTGTTGTCACTTTGCCGAGGATAAAAAGCTACTTTTAGGTTGTCCGTTATGTAACATGCTTAAGCCAAAAGTTTGTATGAACACGCCATTTCTCATCAAGCCGTTGACTGATGTTTCTTTCGAAATATTAAGTAAAAGATTGGATTTTTTATCAAGAAAATTGTGCTTTTCGTAACATGATTATATAAATTGCAGAGCAGTTGATTGGACTCGCTTCGTTTACTCAAATATATAAATAACATTTCAGAAGTTTATGTTTCTTTTTATGACAGATATTTGAAGCTAAACTAGTTTTAAGGTTATATAAATTGAGTTGCTCTATACGAATTGACTTAAATGTGTTGTTTTCATTTGTTTTCATTGACTGCCTCGGTGGCGCAGTTGTAATTGCGCATGCGGTACGATTGCTGTGCTGAGGTCTCGGGTTCGATCCCCGGGTCGGGTAAAGTGATATTGGGTTTTTCTACCTAGAAATACTCAGTATTAACCTGGAGTCTGGAATGGTGCCCAGTGTGGCGATAGGCTCGCCCCCTATCACATTATGGGACCGAAAATCGGCGAAATGTGGGTGTACTGGTTACACCTCTGCCTACCCCTTCGGGGATTACAGGCGTGAGTGTATATGTATGTATGTGTTGTTTTCAAAGAATTTTATTGTAAACCAATTTTCAAAACCCAGCCCCTGAACAAATATTTGTCATTTCTTTGAGTGTGGGAATCGATCCCACGCTCTTTTGTATCACAGGCTAAAACTTCAAGCTAGTCCGTCATTTTATAGAACTCCTTAAACGTATGGAAGATAATATTTCCCCTTTTATTGTCTTTTAAAAGGACGAATTTCCCGTTTGCTCCAAACGAGACTCGAATTATGGACAGCGTGTGTGTCAGTGCCTATTTTTATTTACTAACAGTGACGTCAACATTTCAATTCCAAATTTGAAAATCGAATACATCATAATATTATCCTTATTGCCCCATTGCTGGGACGGGTTTCTACCAATGAGAAGGCTTTAGTCCACCAGTCTGATGCGGATTGGTAGACTTCACATACCTTTGAAATTCTTTAAGGATATTTAGGACTTTACTTCAGTGATGTGTAAAGTCATCCAGCGACTAATTAACAGCCAATTGGTCCGCTACCTGGAGGATCACTCGTTGATCAGTGACAGACTATACGGATTCCGTCATAACCGATCAACGGGTGATCTTCTAGCGTTTGTATTACATCACTGGGGCGAGGCGATTGACAGGTATGGTGAGGCTCTGGCTGTGAGTCTCGACATAGCCAAGGCGTTTGATAGGGTCTGGCATCGTCGCCTTCTCTCCAAGCTCCCGGAATACGGTTCGTCCGACAACCTGTGCAAGTGAATTTCGATCTTTCCGCATGAGCGTAGAATACGTGTTCTCGCTTATCTTTTTTTCTATTCTCGCAAGAATAAAAAAAGGAGAATCGTCAGAAATAGGTTTCCTTGCGACGTTTTCCTTTACATTACTGAAATGAACAATTACAAACGCAATTTTACAAAAGTCCGAGGTATATGTTATGTGTTCTGGTTTGATATGTACGATTTTCATCACGATCTTCACCACTTCCAACTACGCTATCGCCGCTATATAAATAAATATAATAATTCCAGCCCTGTATTCAACATTGTCCCGCTGCTGGGCACGGGTCTCCTCTACTAATGAGGGGGGTTAGGCCTTAATCCACCACGCTGGACTAATTCCGGTTAGTAGACTGCACATACCTTCGAAATTCTTATGAGAGTTATCAGGTATGCCGGTTTCCTCATGATGTTTTCCTTCACCGTTAAAGCAAGCGGTAATTATCGGTAGACTTATCGCCGCTTTATGTTTATGCTTTATTTGCGAAGTGATAATAAATGATTTCAGCGTAATTTATATTCGGAAGATATCACAACTGCGTATCTGAGTAAGTTGGACACATGGCCTGGAGATGGCACGTTAGGTGAAATAAAGCAATAATGGAATAGTGGTCCAGGCAGGGTATAAGAAATATCGGTTGTCCAAAATCGGACGGATGGTGTAGTTAAAACCGGAAGACGATTTTGAATGCATTTTTTTATACAACCAGGAGTATCACATGCGCGTTGCCGACCCTTCAAAAACCTATTTACTCCCTTCTTGAAGAACCCCATACTGTAGTCTGCGTAAATCTATGCAATTAGATGAGAAACGACATGAATGGCATAAAAATCGTCATATGCCTTGCTATGGTATGGATATTACGATGATAATCTTACCTACCAACCCGTACTAGATCAATGTGATAGACTAAAGACTAACCCATTTCGTCGACAGCTTCCGTGGCACAGTTGGCGGGAAGCCGGCTGTGGGTTCAATTCCTACACCGGGGCAAATGTTTCTGTGACAGATATTTGTGATCGGGGTCTGGGTGTTGTGAGACCGTGCGTATCTCGTAGTACCTGATACCCTCAACACAAGACTCGTATCTTAGTGGGGGGTCGGGGCTATGTGTGTGACTGTTGGGAGTTATTAATAATAATATGAATTTTTAATTTCCTAATTATATGTACTCCGTATTGATACAGTTCGTAATATAAAGCAGCCTTTATTCCAGCTTAAAATAAGCTTCATAGCTTATCTAAACAGAGCTGGAATGTAAAGTGAACCTGTGTTTGCAGAAATAGAACATTTTAGTCGGATCTAGTTTTGTTTCCTTGAGAAAAGTACGGTTAGCAAATTAAGAGTTAATGGGTAAGGAGATCTTTTTTTTATTATTCTGGCGCGGCATAGTGACCACACTGCACCTGATGGTAAGCGCAGTGCCATCCAGATAGAGTATCAAGTAGCGAGAGACAGTCTATCCCCCGCTACTCAACACAATTGTGTTGAGTAGCGGCCGGCCTGCTGTTTAGCTTCTTCACGTTACGCCTAAAGGACCCAGGATCATAGGAAGGAGGGTCACGGTAGCTGGCAAACTGTTCCATAGCTTGATGGTGCGGCAAAAATACGAATTTGCGAACATCTTTTTATAATTATGATTGCATACATAAGAGGTGTTGGTATTTAGATTGATTTAAGACTGTACACGACGCCAATCACTTTGACGATTTTAACTCTGACCTTCCCATACAAAATGTGGCTGATGCGATTGCGAGTGCACAAAATGCAGCGTTTCTGATTGTTTTATTAGTTTTTTTTTGGTTAGGAAGGTTGAAATGCAGCTAAACAATTAAAAAAAAAACTGTAGTACCTAGGTGAAGAGAAAATATAGATGATAATATTAAATTCAAAACAATCTTAAACAAACGCTGGATTATTAATATTCTTTTTTCGAAAATTAATACTATTCTTAAGACCGTACTTCGTTCCAAAACCATTCAAACTTCGTTTCTAACAATAGTTATGTTAAAACACAATTACTTCCTGGTTTGCATAGACTATTGAATTTATGCCAACACTACGCTTCAAAGGCAGAGTATATTCTCCGTATAAATGTTTGCTTGGTTAATGGGTTCGTAGGTTCAAAGCGGCGCGGACTAATAAGTGAAATAACTTAAAACCACAAGCGAAGATTTCACTACTGCAAAATGACTACTAATTAATAAAAATAATACTCTTTAATACTAAAAATAATAATAATACTGCCTCGGTGTCGTAGTTGTTATTGCTGTGCTGAGGTCTCGGGTTCGATCCCCGGGTCCGGTAGATTCATATTGAGTTTATCTGTCTAGAAATTCTCAGTATTAGCCTGGTGTCTAGAATCTGTGCCTATGGCGATAGGCTCGCCCCCTATTGGTATACTAGTTACACCTCTGCCTACCCTTTAGGGGATTATAACCGTGAGTGTATATGTATATGTGTGTGTAAATGAAAATAATATATTTAAAAAAATGTATATACCTATTGTGTCCTACTGTTGGGCAAAGGACTACCTCGTTTCCTTCCACTGATCTGAAATTTTTTCAAGAAAATCGAAAACGAAGGTGGTAAAAATTACATTGAAAGATTGCCATATATAGACAGAAAGATAGATAGAAAAAGATCAAGCTAATATAAAGTTTATAATAATACACCTGATAGTCACACACATAGTCCAGACCCCATGTTCAAATATGAACCAGTAGGTATCAGGAACTACGAGAGATAGGCTATGAGAGATATTTGCTAGTGGTACGATATTCATATCTGCCCGGATAGCGACCACCCCGCCATAGTGGCACACTCAAGAGTGTCGCGTTCCGGGATCAGAGAGTGTACATCCGGTTTTTGTCGGGGGTCTAGAGTTGGGGTACGATGTTTGGCCGTATTGCGGCCTTCTGAGTACTCTGACACTAGACCCTGGACCGCTTCTTCACCTTCTTGCCCATGGCGTAGTGTGAAGAAGCAGGCCGGCATGATTGTGTTAAGTAGCGGGGGATAGATTGACTCTCGCTACTCGATACTATAATTGGAGCCATCCACTGCGCTTACCATCACGTGCAGTGTGGTCATTTTACCGTGCTAGGATAAAAAAAACACAAATATTTTTCTCTGTACGGGGATCGAACCCCACGGCGTTTCGTTCAACAGCCGGCTACTTGTGCACACCGCCACGAAGGCTATCAATTACACATTTTAATATAAATATATAAACTTCAAAAAAAAGTTATATAATACTTTCAGTATATCTTATGAAAAATTAAAAGAGAAAAGCTATCTATGCGATGGTAATTTAGGGAAATTACCTGCAAAAAGTTCGAAACTCCATAATTGGACGGAGAAATATACGGGCTTCTTTACAACAAGCCAAATTGTCTTTGAAATTACTCTTTGATGATAAATAGAACATTTCGGTGTTTGCGTGCTTAGAGGTCAAAAAATTAACACTGAGAGTCACTAATGGACTAGTCAATTTAATAGAAGAATAATAAGCTCTTATCTGTATATATAAAAGAAGAAACTGACTGACTGACTGACTGATCGATCAACGCACAGCCTAAACGGCTGGGGTTAGAGACTTGAAATGTTGACAGTAGGTACCTTTTATCACGTAGGCATCCACTAAGGAAGGGTTTTTGGAAATACCACCCCTAAGGGGGTAAAATAGGGGATGAAAGTTTGTATGAAAATCCGTCATTTTTGAAGTTAATTTCATGAAAATTTGTATTTGGCATTTTAGTTTAAAATAAAAAATATATGTTTCAGGATTTTTGGAAATTCCACCCCTAAGGGGGTAAAATAGGGAATGAAAGTTTGTATGAAAATCCGTCATTTTTAAGTTAAACGCATTAATATTGGTATTTTGTATTGTATACTTTTTCTCCAAAACATGACCTCCACGCGGGCGGAGCCGCGAGCAACAGCTAGTCTCTCATATTCGTAGACTTATAAGAGTGATTAGGCCTTATACCAAGCTGGGCCAATGCAAGTGTTCAATTTATATCCTGACACGGCAAAGCGACCACACTGCACCGGATGGTAAGTGCAGTACCGTCGAGTTAAAGTATCAAGTAGTGAGAGATCATGCCGACTTACTGAAACGCTTCTTCACACTATGCTAAGCCTTCGAAACATCGGGTTAAAAAAAGTAAAATAAACCATGATATAATTCGTTTTATTTCAATGTCTTTAGAATTCTGGTTGGCTCTGCGTTGATGAATCAGTCAGTCAGGACAACGAATGGTATATGTATACATAGATGAACAAGAAATTTTGAAAATCAGTGTATACAATTTTTTTTTTATTTCATAGTCCGACAAACGAGTCAGTGGGTCACCCGATGCTAAGTGATCTCCACCGCCCATGAACATCCACAACACCGAAAGTATCATGTATGCGCTGTCGGCCTTAAAGGACAGGAATAGGGATTAGGGAAGGGAAGGGGGAATCTGGGCCTCCGGAATCTCACTTACCATACGAAACGCGACAGTAAACTTTCACTTTACGTTGGTTTTCTGTGAGACAGTGGTACTACCCCGGTCGAGCCGGCCCATTCATGCTGTAGACAAATATATCTACAGCGTGGCTCTACCACTTACAAGCTGGTTATTGAGCTATTTGAGCTGGTTTCGAACATACAACTTATATCTCGGCATTTCCAACTAGGCTATCGCTGCGCAATATAATATTGTATTAAAATTCGTCATGGAAAAATGTATGTTTCCTTTGTTAAGGTATTTCAGATATAGTGACCTGTACCGAATGTATTGTGGGCACAAATACACTGTTTAAATACAACTGTATTACAATGAGTGTTTAAATACTCATGTTATTTCGTTTTAGTAATATAATTTGAGACACGTTTTACTTTATTTGTATTATTATGCAGTTATTTTTATTTTAACTCGCGGCACCGCCCGCGTGGAGGTCGTGTTTGGGAGAAAAAGTATATTATACAAAATACGAATTTTCATGCATTTTACTTAAAAAAATGAAGGTTTTTCATACAAATTTTCATCCCCTATTTTACCCCCTTAGGGATGATTTTGAAAAAAAAACGTGAAACATGTATTTCTTTATTTCCTACCAAAAACCTAAATATGCATTTACAGACCCCTAAGCCCAGGAATTATGGATTTCCCATACAAATTTAGACCCTCTATTTGACCCCTTTCAAGGTTGTTTTTTGAGAAAAATATAGCCTATGTCCTTCTCCAGGTTATAATCTATTCCTTTACCAAATTTCAACACAATCCGTTCAGCCGTTTAGTCGTGAAGAGGTAACAAACAAACTAACAGAGTTACTATCGCATTTATAGTATTAGTATGGATTAGTATTTACCAAATATTTTTAATAATTTACCTTTACTAAATTGAATGAATAAATAAGCATATTAATGCTTATATGATCGGAAGAGCAACGACAGTTGGTTGCGGTACGGACTGTCAAGACGAAAGTCGTAGGTTCGACAACTAACTCAAATGGCATACACCTCTGACTTTACTAAACATACGTGTGTATTCATTGTTCATTATAGCTTGTTTTAACGTTGAAGGAAACGTCGTGAGGAAACCTGCATTATGAGAATTCTCATAAGAAATTCGAAGGTATGTGAAGTCTACCGATCCACATTAGGCCAGCGTGGTGGACTACGGCCTAACCCCTCTCATCAGTAGAGGAGGCCCGTGCCCAACAGTGTGACAATGTTTAATACTGGACTAGTATTATTTATTTTTAAACAGTATACCAGCCAAGTTTTACTACTCAGTGTCTGGAAAACGCGGGTCATTTTTTCACCCAACGGTCACACATATTCTTGAACCCATACTAGGACAAACCTGTATCGTGGATATCACTACGAGCCTTTCGGTCTCACAAAAATCAGACCGAAAAAAAAAATGTCTATCGCACTCATTGTGAGAATCGAACCCACAGACTCTAGTTTCATAGCCGGCTACTCACCCATTGCGCCACAGAGACTCCCAATAACTTCAATTTGATAAAATCTAATATGCTTCATTGAACCTTTTGGAATAATGAAATAACCCTTTAGTACATTGTTTGGAGCCGTATCAAACAGCTCAATATCAAGATAAACTGCAATTCCATTGTGATTAATCATCAAACTATTAGCCACAGATGCTAATCCCAATTAGGCGATGCACCGATCCCTCAACAGATTCTAATCCAGATTGATTATATCAGGCACATTCAGTGACGTATTGTTTTAAGTACATACATATACATACATATACACTCACGCCCGTATCCCATGGGGGTAGGCAGAGACTATTGACTGCCACAAGCTACGATCCTGACACACTTCTTTCGCCTCTTCCACATTCATACATCTTCTCATACATTTTCGGCGGTTGGAGGTACTCCTGATTTGCCCTTTTAGGAGAATATCGTTAATTTGATTGGAATAAGTTCTCCTCGGGCGCCCTCTACCCACTCTTCCAGTCACATTCGCACGATAAATACCTTTCGTAAATCGCCTTTCATCCATCCTCTCCATATGGCCAAACCATCTCAGCATACCTCTTCCTATCTTAGTCACCACATCATTCTTCAACTCACAACGATCTCTTATCACGCTATTCCTCATACGATCAGCAAGGGTGACTCCACACATACTCCGTAGGGAACGCATCTCCACCGCATTTAAACGACTTTCATGCTTCTTCTGCCACACCAACTTTCACTTCCATACATAAGTGTCGGTACCAGCATACCATTATGAACAGCCATTCGCGCCTTTTGTGACACCGCCTGGCTGCTCATTATCGCGCGCAAGGCACCATTCACTTTATTACCTGCCATCACTCTCCTTTCAATATCCCCCTCATATTTCCCATCTCTCGTTATCACGCTTCCCAAATACACAAACTCTCTCACTTGTTCCACTCTCTCACCATCTATAGTTATGCTACACTCGGTAGCGTCTTCCTCTCTTTCTATCACCATAACTTTCGTCTTACTTCCATTTATTTTCATTCCCTTCTCTTTAAATGACTCATTCACTACATTTAACATGTCTTGTAGCTCCCCCACCGATGACGCAAGCAATACCTGGTCATTGTTTTAAGTCTAAGAGCTTATTTCACAATGTCCTCACTGTCTCGGTATAAAAAATAATAATAATATAAGCCCTGTATTAAACACTGTCCCACTGCTGGACACGGGCCTCCTCTACTAATGAGAGGGGTTAGGCCTTAAGTCCACCACGCTGGCCTAATGCGGGTTGGTAGACTTCACATACCTTCGAAATTCTCAGGTATGCAGGTTTCCTCACGATGTTTACATAGATTTTGCGATTTGGTAGACAGAACACCTACCAAAACATGGAAGCAAACTCTGAATCCAAATCAAAATCAAATATTTATTGAATCCATGAAATGATTATACATTATTTAGGTTCAGTCAGTTTTTACTCTACCGCCAGTTCGGAATGCAGTTTCGCTATAGAAGAACGAGCAAGGAACTCTAGCGTTGCTCTTTTCACACCGGTTAACAATATTTGGTCATACAATTAATATAACTAGCGGACCATGCAGACGTCGTCCTACCCGTAAAAGCAGCGCCACACCGACTGCAGCGCCACCTCCCAGGCTGATTTGTGAATTTAAACCATCCAGGGCGCCACCCAAACGCATACAAAAAAAACATTCAAATCGGTCCAGCCATTTAGGAGGAGTTCAGTGACATACACTCGTACAGTAGAATTATATATATAAAATTAATATTTCGATCACCTCTCAGAGTTGTGTAGAAATGAAGTAAAAAATATATTGCAAGATGAAACGCATATTTAATGACTGACATATAAATTACCAATTTTAGTTCATTCATAATGTAATCTCAATTCAGTCGACATTCATTCTCACACACACACATACACTCACGCCTGTAATCCCCGAAAGGGTAGGCAGAGGTGTATCTAGTACACCCACTTTTCGCCAAATTTCGGTCCCATGATGTGATAGGGGGCGAGCCTATCGCCATACCGGGCACAATTCCAGACTCCGGGCTAATACTGGGAATTTCTAGATAGAAAAACCCAATATCACTTTACCCGACCCGGGTATCGAACCCGAGACCTCAGCATAGCAGTCGTAAACGCATGCGCAATTACAACTGCGCCACCGAGGCAGTCACATTCATTCTCAATGTTTATTAATATAGAATTAGTCGTCTGGCAACTTAGATTTACTAAGTATAACTAGTTGTTATTGTGGGTTTTAGTTGAAGTATCTCTAGTTACCTGGGTAGGATTAGATTTAATCAGTTACTAAGAATGTATCGGGTTGTACTAAACACAAAAGAACTCTACAATATTTTTTATCTGATTAAAAAAAATTACGTCAGCATAATATTGAATATCTTAGTGAGCAAAACGGAGTTTAAGACTATGATACTGAAAACTAAACGGTAAGTACAACGCATTTGTTACATAATGTCAACATTTTTTTGTTGTCACAGCAAATGCATTTTATTACCGTCTCCCGTTCCGAGGGAGGAACGGAATAATAATAATAAAACGGTTATGCTGGACTAGCTGGTCTTACGATCCAGCACCCCCTCGACCGGATGGTATCAATTCCAGGAGCCGCAGGGACGAGTCCCTATAGCCTATTAGCAAGCATCGATTAAACACAAACTACACTGAGAACGACTGTACGCACACTGATTAAAACCGAGCGACACTCCCGCTAGTTTCGCAAAGACTGCCCCGCGAGTGTTGAGGTGTTCCTCTTTATAACAAATCTTTCACCACTGAGTCTATAACTTATCAATCTACCTGCAAATATATTGTAAGTGATCCCTGATATTTCCATTAAAATCTAAAATAGAGTAGATTAAGCCGGAAGTCATTGAATAAATTATTGTATTAAAAATAACTGTTAGACTATGTACACACTACCCGACACTAGCGTCTGAAACCCCGCGTTGGCCTTCTTTGGCACTTGTGCAACGGTCCCAGGGTATCCTGAGATAGACTGGGATTGCTACCGGAACCGCCCCTGCGCGGTGCTGTGGCGGCCCATCTCCATGGGTTTTTTTTATCCTGGCATGGTAAAGCCACACTGCACCACACTGCACCTGATGGTAAGTACAGTGCCGTCCAGTTATAGTATCAAGTAGCGAGAGACAATCTATCCCTCGCTACTCAACACAATCATGCCGGCCTGCTGTGTAGCTTCTTCACACTACGCCTAAATGGCCCAGGATCATAGGAAGGAGGGAACACGGTAGCTCGCAAACTGTTCCACAGCTTCATGGTGCGGCAAAAATACGCGTTTGCGAACCTCTCGGTTCAGACCGGGGTTGTAGATACCACGAAGCTGTGGTTCCGCAATCCAGTACGCGTGGTTCTGGTATGGGAGGGAGAGGATGGGATAAGATCAAACAATTCTTCAAAGCATTTGGCACGTGGAGGCTAATGTGACGTCTTGTAATAATTAAATAGGCATTAGCTGACCTCGGATAGGGGCTCGATGAAAGAGTAGTTGTAACTAATTTTACAAAATGTAGTCGTAGGTACTTTTCTGGAGACGTAACATTTGCTGACAGTGGGCAGTAAAAGTTGTCTAACTACTACTACTATTGTCGTACTACGATATGTAATTATACCAATATGAGAGACGAGTAATATATAATGAATTCATGATTCAACAACGTATCAGATGCTCATTTTTAAATTAAATTACAAGCAAGCTAAATTTTGTTTTAAAACATTTATTTACACAGCTGCGGCACTTATTACTGGATTTTAACGGGCACATTAAAACAATGTCAATATCGTCTTTGTGGATAGGATTACAAAATTATTAAATTAGTATTTCATTGCACGTCTCCAGATATGGTTCATACAAATATTTCATTTAAAATAAATATAATCACTAAAATGTTAAAGGTACTATTGATGTTAAATTTACTCCTAAGTGCCGATGCAGCAAGAATATTAGTTGTGGTAGCGGCGCCGTCACTCAGCCATCAATTGTTTTTCCGTCCAATAACCGAAGAACTATTAAAAAGAGGGCATGAAGTCACCGTCATAACTACAGACCCAGCCTACTCCAATGCTGAAGCACCACAGAACTTAACAGAAATCGACATCCATAATGTGTCGTACACGATATACAGGTCTGTTTTCTGCAGACAATTAAGAGGTAAATACGACATGCACATGCAGTTTACGACTTTATTAGATGCATTAACAGAAGTCTTCGAAGCACAGTTTCTCAGTGAGCCAGTCCAAAATCTTCTCAACGGGAATCGAACATTTGATCTAGTTATAGTAGAAGCATATTATCGTATTGTAGCAGTATACGCTCATATTTTCAAAGCACCTGTGATATTCGTTAGTACTTTTGGAATGGCAATTAGTAATGGAGAATATACTGGAACTCCTGTTCACCCTTTATATCCCAGTGCAATACGGCAGAGAGTTGTTAACCTTAGTTTATGGGAGTATGTAAGAGAATTGTACAACGAATACTGGGCACACAGAAAGGTATATGCTCATGAGAGTATAGAAAATTCTCTGTTGAAGAAATTAATGCCGGACGCTCCAACGATACGGGAGCTTATGAGTAATGTACAGTTGATGATGCTGAATGTGTTTCCACAATGGGAATGGAACAGGCCGGTGCCTCCTGGCGTCGTCTTTTTGGGACCGGTGATTCAGAAAAGTGAAAAAGCTTTGCCGCAGGTTTGTTGTATTTCATACTACTTTCTTGTAGTGAATTTCCGCAGTGATACAAGAAAGCAGACATAATTACGAGTATTTAAAAAAATATATATTTGGATTAGATTTACTGCCTCGCGCGTAGTTTTGATCGTTTCCGCCCACTGTGCGGCGGCTATAGACTTCATGAACGTCAATGCGCGGCAACGTCAAAATGTAATTATGTCAGTGTAGGTAAAAGCAAAAAGCGATACCGTAAACAAAGTTATAGCTCTTTTAATCAAAAGGACGCGTTCCATCAAACTTTAACTACTCTATTTTGTATGCAGTAAGAGTCATAATTGAATGATAAGAATTATTTAGTACTGACTTAAACCCTTTTATTTCAGGATCTGCAATCATACCTCGATAACTCTAAACACGGAGTTATTTACATAAGTTTTGGGACGGCCGTCATTGAGGCCCTTTTACCTCCACAAAGAATACAAGTATTCAACAAAGTGCTTTCAGAACTGCCATATGACGTTATATGGAAATGGGGTACCAACCACACTTATAGTATACCAAAAAATGTGAAGTTAGTCCAGTGGTTACCGCAGCCCGAGTTGCTAAGTAAGTATATTTTAACTTTGTTTTTTTTTTATCCTGGCCGGCAAAGTGACTACACTGCACCTGATGGTAAGCGCAGTGCCGTCCTATTAGAGTATCCAGTATCGAGACACAATTTATCCCCCGCTACTCAACACTATCATGCCGGCCTGCTTCCTCACACTACGCCATGGGCAAGAAGGTGAAGGAGTCGAAGGTCTAGTGTCAGAGTATTCAGATGGCCGCAGAACGGCCAACCATCTTACACTAAGGATTCGTAGGATATTCATATCCGCCCGGACAGCGACCACCATACCCAGGGTGTAAGACCCGCCATAGTGGCACACGCAAGTGTGTCGCGTTCCAGGATCGGCCAGTGTACATCCGGTTTTTTTTGTCGTTTTTTTTTTGTTGAAAAGACCAATTACTCATAAGTAGTGAATGCCAGAACCAAAAATACTCAGTTTTAATTATAGGGCTGATAAATAGTTTTATATTATATTTACTGCAATGTAATAACCTAGTAAACCCATATGTTTTCAAAAAATTGCAGAGCATCCCAATGTAAAATTATTCATAACACAAGGAGGAATTCATTCGACATATGAAGCCATACAAGCCGCGGTACCTATGATAGGAATACCTATGTCATTAGATCAGTGGTTTCAAACAGAACATTATAGCCACCAAGGCATCGGAATGAGGTTGCCTTTTGATACCATTACTGAAGAAGTGTTGAAGAATACGATTAAAGAAGTAATTGAGAATGACAGGTTAGTATGTAGAAAAAGGTTGTTATATTTTTACTAGCTTTTGCTGGAGCCCACCCGCGTGGTCGCTATATTTGAAAGAAAAGGTGTAAAATCGAAACTCTTTTAAGCACGGTAGGAAGCGGTTTTACTGTACCTTGGCAATGCAGAAGTCTATGGGCGGCGGTGACTACTGACCATCAGATGGCCCGTCTGCTCGACTGCCTATCGAGGTACTAAAAAAAAAGCATAAGGTTCCAGTAATATACAATTCTTAATCTATGCCGTGGGAACCGTGCAATTTTCTGGGATAAAAAGTAGCCTATGTCACTAAACTGCCACTATGCAAACAATTATATCGATCTATGAAAATCGATCGTGGCTCTATGAAAAACAAAAATATGTCTATACCACGGAAACCGTATATTTTTCTGGGATAAAAGTAGCCTGTGTTATATTCCAAACAATAATCTATGTCTGTGCTAAATTTCGACCGTTCAGCGTACTGGCGTAATTGAGTAACATCCATCCAAACATTCGAATTTATAATATTAGTATGATTTATCCATCATATTTTTTTTGTTATTTGTCATCTGGTTATCAATGTGAATGTGGATGGTCGAAAGAGTCGTGGGAGACCAAAAAGAGATGGATGGATTACGTGAATCATGCATCAAAGGAGTGAATGCAGATTTGACGCATAATATGGCTGCGTGGAGAGTTCAAACCGTTGTTGCTAAGCCCACTTAGTGTGGGATAAGGGCAGGTAGATGATGATTAATTTATCATCGTTAACCGACTTCAAAAAAAGGAGGAGATTCTCAATTCGTCCGATTCTTTTTTTATGTATGTTCCCCGATTACTCGAAGGCGTCTGGACCGGTTCGAGAAATTATTTTTTTGTTTAAAACGGTATACTTCCCAGGTAGACCCATTGGCACCAAGTCAGGATCTGATGATGGTATCTAAGAAAAATCGAGGGCTACCCTAAAATTTTATAGGCACGCATAATTTATTTTTTATTGAAGTCAGTGTATTTTTATGGATTAAAAAACTTTTACCTATTTATTTTTGACAGCCTCCGTGGCGCAGAAGTATAAATAGTAGAGTAGCCGGTCGTGAAACGAGAGGCCGTGGGTTCGATTCCCACACCGGGACAAATGTTTGTGTGACAGACAGATATTTGTGTCCGGGGTATGGGTGTTGTGACACCGAAAGTCTCTCGTAGTCACTGATACCCACAACACAAGACTTGTATCTCAGTGTGGGATCGGGGCTATGTGTGTGACTGTTGGGTGTTATTTATTTTATTTTAGCTATCGTCGCGACATTCTTCGCCTGCGCTCGTTGATAAACGACCAACCGCAGACGCCTTTGCAGCGGTTCGTGTGGTGGACAGAGCACGTGTTGAAGCACGGAGGGGACCATCTCCGAGCGCCTGGAGCTAACTTGTACTGGGCGGAGATTCTGGAGCTAGAACTGGTGTTTATAATACTAGCATCGATGATAATATTCATGGGTTTAACCCTATATCTGTTTTTGAAAACGGTGAAGTATTTCAAGATGTTTTTGAAGAGAAAGAAGTAGATGTGTGGTTTGTTAGTTTAATTATGTTAATTTTCGCTTGTAATCTCAATATTATGTATTGATGTATAATAATAATACTAGCCCTGTGTTAAACATTGTCCCACTGCTGGACACGGGCCTCCTCTACTAATGAGAGGGGTTAGGCCTTAATGCGGGTTGGTAGACTTCACATACCTTCGAAATTCTTATGATAATTCTCAGGTTTCCTCATGATGTTTTCTTTCACCGTTAAAGCAATCGATAATTAACAAAGAATACAGACATAACTTTATAAAAGTCAGTGGTGTATGCCACTTGGGTTTCGAATATACGACTTTCCTCTTGACAGTCCGTACCGCAACTAACTAGGCTATCGCTGCTTTTATTGATCTAGAAATATTTTTTATACAATAGGATGTGAAATTTGATCATAAAATTCATAATCATATAAAAATAGATAAACCTAAAATAAAGTTAATGATAAATGAAAATAATTTATCACCATCATTGTAGTGCGTATTGGTTTCACAATTTTTAATGTTAAAATAAAATGAATTTATTTGATTCGAAATAAGATGTATAATTATTTAATAGTAATTGTTTAATTTAGGCTAGTCGAATTTGAGACTTTGTAAATCTATAATTATTAATAAGTAAATAAAAAAATCCATAAAACGTACTAACTAGTTTTATTAAAACAAAACAGGAATGATCTGAGAATCTCAGTTTTGCAGAGATTTTATTGAATTTGAATTTGCGGTCTGGGATTCGATAACCGGAACGGGTAACAGTGATATTCTGTTTTTATGACACACAATGCTCAATATCCGGAATTTGCAATGTGCCCGGTATGGCAATGGGCTTGCCTGTCACATCGGTAATAAGCTCGGCGAAATGTGGATCTACAGCAGGGTTGGGCATAATTGAATTAATTTTTTAATTGTAGAAGCAAACAATTTCAATTTTTAATACAACTAAATTAATTGCAATTAAATTAATTTAAATATTTTAAATTGTGAAATGCAATTGAAATTAGTTGCAATTAAATCTATTAATTGTGGTTTACAATGAACTTAATTGTTTATTATAACAATTACAATATCTATTTGATAAATGTAAATATAGTACGCGACTACGCGTCAAACTGTGGTGGCACGAGAGCCACGATTCAGTATGTATTGTACCGTATGTATGGAGAATGCTCATGTATGCATTATGTATATCAGTGTTATTTTATTTTATTAAATAGGTACAGTAACAGATAATACTTACACAATGTTTTAGCATTAATACTTGATATTACAGATCTGAAATCCAATTATAACTATACACAACATTGTTAAAAATTGTTACACATGCTTCTGTTTGAGGCACAGAAACAAAAAGATTAGTAGAGAAAAAAATGCTTAAAAAAATTAACTGACATTTATTTGTTGTTAAATGTAATTGTAAACATGCATCAAACAATTAACAACTAATTAATTGTAATTGAAAAGCTGTACAAGCACGGTTAATTAATTGTAATTGCAAAGTTTAACAAGCACGATTAATTAATTGTTAATTGTGTTATTGTACAATTACAATTAATTATTTTAGTCATTAGTTGCAATTAAATCTGGCAATTTAATTGTTAATTGTTTTAACAATAGATTTTTGCCCCACACTGATCTACAGGTTACACTTCTGCCTACCTCTTCGTGGATTACAGGCAGTGAGTAGCAGCACTGAGTGCGTATCTATATAGAGTTTACAGTTTGAATTTGAATTTATTTATTTAAGTACAAAAATAGCTTAGGAACTAATAAGATTTTTATCATAATAGTAACTAGTGCTGTTGTGGCAAAATCAACACTGGTAGCCGTTGACCCTTGCACTAAGCATAGCTTGTATCACAAGGACCCAAGACCAATTGCCAAAGTGTCTTTAACAGCATGTGGGCACACGGGTGACATTTTGTTGCAAATATTAATCTAGAATAAGTGAAAAGAAAATAAAAAAAACATAATCATCACCGACTACAATTTTAATTTTAAATGATAATAAAACATTTTTTTTTCTTTTTGTACCACGACGCGATGTTGGCAAACAAGCTTAATGGTAGGCGCTTAGCCTAGGGACGCTTGCAACACCAGGAGCATCACTTGCGCTTTGTTGACCAATCCCCATTTGAATTTGATTGTAAAATAAATTAACTTTTACCCGCAGCTTCACATGAGTGATAATTTGACAGCCTCCGTGGCGCAGTAGGCGAGTAGCCGGCTGTGAAACGAGAGGCCGTGGGTTCGATTCCCACACCGGGACAAATGTTTGTGTCACAGACAGATATTTGTGTCCGGGGTCTGGGTGTTGTGAGACCGAAAGTCTCTCGTAGTCACTGATACCCACAACACAAGACTTGTATCTCAGTGTGGGATCGGGGCTATGTGTGTGACTGTTGGGTGTTATTTATTTTATTTTAGCTATCGTCGCGACATTCTTCGCCTGCGCTCGTTGATAAACGACCAACCGCAGACGCCTTTGCAGCGGTTCGTGTGGTGGACAGAGCACGTGTTGAAGCACGGAGGGGACCATCTCCGAGCGCCTGGAGCTAACTTGTACTGGGCGGAGATTCTGGAGCTAGAACTGGTGTTTATAATACTAGCATCGATGATAATATTCATGGGTTTAACCCTATATCTGTTTTTGGCTGTTGGGTGTTATTTATTTATATTTATTTAATTTTATCGGTAGAACAGAAGACTGGAATCCGATAATAAAGGCACTTTCAGTTTTTAGCAATATTTCCAATTTTTCCTTTCCTATAAATCTTTTGCGGACTATTACGATCATTAAAAAATTGCTAAACCGGCCCATCATTAAAAACATTAAATATTTATTTATATCGATTAATAACTCAAATTTTAAACTAAAGGCTAAAAGGAAACTAAGTATGCATAAAATATAAATAAAAGACGGAACCTGATCTCAGAGAAATAAGGAGAATATCTTAGGAATAAATTTTAATAATGCACTCCTTTGAACAATATGAAAGAAATTCTTCACTAGAAAAGTAATTTATATGAAACTAGCTTTTTCCTGCGACTCCGCTCGCATGCTAGTCATTATATTTTCGAAAGAAAAGGTATAAAATTCATGAAATCATCTTAAGCTTACATCTTTTTATATTTTGCTATCCCATAAGAACCGTATATTTTCCATGATAAAAAGTAGCCTATGTCATTTCCTGATCCCTAAACTGCCACTAAGCATAAAATCATGTCGATCCCTTGCTCTGTAAAAAACTAAACTATCCGACGGGAACTGTACATTTTTCCGGGATAAAAAGTTGCCTTATATGCTATTCAATCTATCTCTGTGCTAAATTTCAACCGATCAACAGATCCGTCCAGCCGTTGTAGCGTGATTGAGTAACAAACATACATCCATCCAATCCAAGCATTCGCTTTTATAATATTAGTGAGATTAACAAGAAAGAGCGTGCTCAGTGCGATTATTTCTGACAAAATTTAGCTCGTACTTTGCACTTGAGATAAACTATGAAATTCAACGTTGATGTAGTTATTAATTTCATATAAATAGCGCGTAATAGTACCCATATTAAAATCCTCTCGATTGGTTAAAAAAAAACAAAATTTGATTCAGGTTGATATTGATATATTATTTATAGGAATTATGATTTAAGATTTGCAATATCATATTCAGTTTATTTCAAACCATACTAAAATCAAACTATCAAAGCCGTCAATCATCTGACGAAGATATGACAACTGCAGAGCACTAGATAACTGCTCCAATGTTGTTTGAAGAGTCGTGCAACGCTAAAAAATGGCACGTTGGCGTGAATATCGGATTTATTTAATCTGGACTCTGTATATCATTTGATTGTATTTCAGACCAGGGGGGTTACTCTTGACACTCGAATTTAAAATTTGGATTGGGTTTGAAAACTGTATAATTGGCACTCTCGAACGCAACACTAGCGCACGATTTAACTGGATACGACGGAATTTTAAGTAATTAAATGAAATAGACACTTCAATCCTAACAAACTCGATTGTGTCAAGAGTGTCAATATCTTCTAGATGGGAATTGAAACTGTATAGAGTTCAGATTGGAATTGATTTCAAGGGTAGGCCTACAAATCAGTCCAGACTATCACACTAGAGTCGTTGATGAAAATTGATTACTATAAATTAGAAAACTATGGTTTTTCAATTCGGAGAACTATGGAATGGTCTGCCACGAATAAGCTTTTAGTTCAAAGACCATACTAAATACTAAACACATCTGTCCTTTCGAAGTAATGTGTGATATTATTTTTGGCCATTTTGCGGCCTTCTTAGTACTCTGACACTAGACCCTCGACCCCTTCTACACCTTCTTGCTCATGGCGTAGTGTGAAGAAGCAGGCCGGCATGAGTGTGTTGAGTAGTGGGGGATAGATCGTCTCTCGCTACTCAGTACTCTATTTGGACCGCACTGCGCTTACCATCAGGTACAGTGCGGTCACTTTGCCGTGCCAGGATAAAAAAAAATTAAAATTCTATTTTTTTTTTCAAAATTTATTTAATAATTAGGTAGCGTAGTAGATTATTCGGTTAGACGTCTCAACTGTTCTAAGCAGTACCCAAACCTGTACCCTTAATTGAGAAATAAAAGCAATAATTTAGGCAGGAGCTTAAGCTAATTGTGTTCTTATGTTATTTCCACTTACGTTAAGTGATATTGAATTTAGTGATAAAATTACCGAGGCTTTGTTCGGTGAGGCAAATGTAGTAACCCGTGCAAATGCCTTCATACTATTGTTTTAGTAAATGTATTCTGATGAAGCTTCTATAAGTACATTTTAGTGTTGGAATATTCCTCTTTTATTGCTTTATGGATTCTAAGACTGTAACTTCGTTATAAATTAAATATTGAAAATGAATTCAGGAGAAAATTAAATAGGGTCTTATATTTTGATCTGACATATCACAAGAAAAACGACAGTCAGTCTTAGACATTTTTTTAGCATAAATAGATTTGCATTCGACCACTATCTCTGATGGTAAGTGAGATGTGGTCTACGGTGGAGCATGCTCACAACACTTTTGACTTAAATATACCCAGGTTATAATTTTCGGAAAATATAGACTCCGGCAAAGAGCTTCTCTCTCTAGCGGTGCGCATGATGTACAAGCAAAACGCTTTGGTAACCCAAACCAACCATGTATAGGTGAGGCTTCGCTGTGTCTCTTGTCGACCGATGATGGAAAGGACATTTGGTTTTATATGAGGCCTAAACTTACAACCTCTCTTTTATAAGCAGTTAAGTATTAAAATACGCATATATCTCATTTTTCATTCATGCAGATTTACCAATGAAATATGAGACATTCATCCATCTGTATATATAAAAGAAGAAACTGACTGACTGACTGACTGATCGATCAACGCACAGCCTAAACGGCTGGGGTTAGAGACTTGAAATTTTGACAGTAGGTACCTTTTATCACGTAGGCATCCACTAAGGAAGGGTTTTTGGAAATACCACCCCTAAGGGGGTAAAATAGGGGATGAAAGTTTGTATGAAAATCCGTCATTTTTGAAGTTAAATTCATGAAAATTAGTATTTGGCATTTTAGTTAAAAATAAAAAATATATGTTTCAGGATTTTTTAAAATTCCGCCCCTAAGGGGGTAAAATAAGGAATGAAAGTTTGTATGAAAATCCGTCATTTTTAAGTTAAACGCATGAATATTGGTATTTTGTATTGTATACTTTTTCTCCCAAACATGACCTCCACGCGGGCGGAGCCGCGAGCAACAGCTAGTTAATAAATATTTTGATAAAAAAAGTCTGTAAGTGTACCGTGAGTGCACATGTATAGTCGTGTCTATTGGGTGTGATGAGTCGTATGAGTAAATAAAACGACTGCCTTTAGTGAGCGCTAATAATTGACTGCTAGTATATTTTCAATTAAATATCGATGTAATGCCTATGACCTACATAAGGTTCACCGGCAGTATGGAATGTGCACCACAATTCCTTTATATTCTGTACAGCCTCTATAACCCAGTGGATAGATGATTGTAAAACTCGAGGTAAGAAATGATAGTTTTGATAATCACGAAGCAATACTGTTGCCTATACGATCAGGACTGTGTTATTTTTAGACATACATATACACTCAAGCCTGTAATCCCGAAGGGGTAGGCAGAGGTGTAACCAGTATACCCACTTTTCGCCGAATTACGGTCTCATACAATACGGGCTCAATTCCAGACTCCGGGCTGATACTGAGTATATCTAAATAGAAAAACCCAATATCACTTTACCCGACCCGGGGAAACCTAGACCTCAGTACAGCATTCGTAACGCATGAGCAATTACAACTGCGCCACTGAGGCAGCCAATTTGTAGCCAAAATTCAAATCACGGTAACAAAGCAAATAAGAATAGAGACTATAAAATACCAAACACAGATAGAAGTTGCCATCCTGACAGGAAAAGACCGAATTACAATCGAAGCGAGGACAATGGAATAAATTCGTAGGTCGAACGAATAAAAGGGATTGCCATCGAAGAGATTATACCATTGTATTGGAGAAGCCTTTTACAGCTACCCTGATAAACACATTACTTTGATTACTTTCAGGAGATATTCGTGTATTTTGTATGTTATTTCGATGCTTGACCGTTTGCGGCCTTCTGAATACTCTGACACTAGACCCTCGACTGCTTAATCACTGAGTGTTGTGAAACCCAAACTTCTTTATACCCACGATACAGGGTTGTCTTAGTGTGGGTCGGAACTATGTGTACTTGCATATAATCTCGTCATTTAATAACTCTACAATAATCCTCGAAAAAACGGAAACTTTACACTCGAAGTTGTAGACGATTATATATACCTAGGACAGACTATCCAGTTAGGTAGGTCCAACTCCGAGAAAGAGGTTAATCGTGGAATCCGACTCGGTTGGGCAGCATTCGGGAGGCTACGGCACATCTTTTCGTCCAATATTCCGCAATGTCTCAAGACGAAAGTCTTTGACCAGTGTGTGTTGCCAGTGATGACATACGGAACTGAAACGTGGTCCCTTACTATGGGCCTCATAAGAAGGCTCAAAGTCACCCAAAGGGCAATGGAGAGGGCTATGCTGGGAGTCTCTCTGCGTGATCGCATCAGAAATGAGGCCATCCGCCGAAGAACCAAAGTAACCGATATAGCCCTCCGAATCGCTAAACTTAAGTGGCAGTGGGTGGGGCATATTGCGCGTAGAACCGATAGCCGTTGGGGCGGAAAGGTTCTCGAATGGCGACCACGTACCGGAAGGCGCAGCGTGGGTAGACCCCCCAAGACAAGGTGGACTGGCACTCTTTGGGGGAGGCCTATGTCCAGCAGTGGACGTCCTTCGGCTGACATGATGATGATGATGATGAATCCTCGAATCCTACCGCCTTCTCAAAAATTTCTAGTTGTTATGTGATTAAATTTACCAATAAGGTGAACATCGCCATTAACATGGAGAACAAATGACGAACAATTCATTTACAAAGCTATATTTCGAATATTGATTTAGAATGATGAATACAGGGTTTACATTAACTGCTGACCCGGGTACTAGGGTAACATATTTAGAAGGAGACTACCAACGTCATAAATCACCACACACTGTTATTGGGATCACGTTTGAAACGCATAAATCAGCCCCACCCAATTTGTTGTAAACACCGTGTATGGGTAATATTTTGATTTTGACATTCAATATTTTAGGGTCCATTCTGAATGGGGTGGCAATAGTTCGGAGTTTCGGTGGATTGGTGTTGTTTATTTTTTGTTGGGAGTGAATAAGCACCTTGGTCATTTGATGGTAAATATTTAGTACCCACAATGCGTTGTCTATTAATTAAATATAATAAAAATAAGTATAACTATATTTCATAACTTTATTGTTAAGCAAAGTTAGATCACATTAATAATAACATGATTAATTGTTGAAAAATATTTTTTACACTTTGCAATTTTTTAGATAGCCTCCGTGGCGCATCGGGCTTTTAGCCGGTTGTGGAACGAGAGGTCGTGGTTTCGATTCCCGCATCAAGAAAATTGTTTGTGTGACAGACATATATTTTTTTCGGTTCTGGGTATAGTAAAACCGAAAGTCTCTCGTAATTCCTGATACCGAATTCCTGATATAGAACAAATAAATATATTTTGTAAATTGATTAATATCCCAAATAGAAACACGAATGCTTTATATGATCTTATATAGCCGTCATGACGCAGTGGGTGATTATTAGCCTATGAAACAAGAGGCCGCGTGTTCGATCCCCGTATCGAGACAAATACTTCAATGATCCACAAATACCTGTTTCGGGTATTGTCAAACCGAAAATCTCTCGTTCCTGATATCTCAGTGTTAGGTATTATTTTTTTAAATTTATTATCCTTGTGCTACTAAGCCATAGTGCTTAGTATCTTAAACCAAATAATAATAATACTAGCCCTGTATTAAACATTGTCCCACTGCTGGGCACGGGCCTCCTCTACTAATGAGAGGGGTTAGGCCTTAGTCCACCACGCTGGCCTAATGCGGGTTGGTAGACGTCACATACCTTCGAAATTCTTATAAGAATTCTCAGGTATGCAGATTTCCTCACGATGTTTTCCTTCACCGTTAAAGCAAGCGATAATTAACATTTAATACACACAAAACTTTACAAAAGCCAGAGGTGTATGCCACTTGGGTTTCGTACCAAATAGTACGTCGGATCTAACAAAAAGTTATATATTCTAAAATGTCTCAAATATTCTTAAAAGTTGTGGACCCTACTAAACATATACAAACGTGACCTAACTAATGTCGGGTCACGGGCTAACAGTATCGAAAAATATAGTGATGACACATTTATCTTCGATAGAATATTGTATGTATAGCATTGTATGTACTAAAGTTATTTACAAAACTTTGTTTATCGTTTTTACAACCATATGCAAACTTAAAATTAAGGAAGATGTACATTGACGCTGGAAGTAGTTTTATGTATAACAAACTAGCTTTTGCTCGCGGATTCGCCCGCGTTGTAGTTATTTTTAGTAATAAGAGGTATAAAAATCCGGAGACATCTTAACCTATTACATTTTTCTATATATGCTATCTCATAGGAACCGTGCATTTTTCGGGATACAAAGTAGCCTATGTCATTATCAGAGCCATCAACTAATACTATTCAAATCATAGTAATAATAATAATAATATGTCATCTTGCTCTGTGTAAACAAAAATGAAACTATCCCACGGGAACCGTACATTTTTTGGAATAAAAAGTAGCATATGTGCTATTCCAGACTATAATCTATCTCTGTGCCAAATTTCAACCAGATCCATCCGGCCGTTGTAGCGTGATTGAGTAACAAATATCCATCCATCCATCCATCCAAACATTCGCATTTATAATAGTAATAATATGGCTGGAACTTGCAGGCCGGCAAGACTGTATCAATTAGCGAGGTATAGTTGTCTCTCGCTACTTGATACTCTAACTGGAAGGCAGTGTACTTACCATCAGATGCAGTTTGAACGCTTGAATGACCACTAGGTATGGACCTATATTAAAATAATGGGCCAGCTCGACTGGGTCATCACTACAAAGGCAACGTGAATTGTTGTTGTGTTTAAAGCAATGAGAGATTTCTAGATGGTCCTATATTCAATCCTCATTCCTTTCAAAGTTGGCAAACCAATTGATATTCTGCATGTTTGTATGTAGTTTTCTTTATCCTGGCACGACAAAGTGACCACACTGCATCTGATGGTAAGTGCCGTCCAGTTAAAGTATCAAGTAGCGAGAGACTCACTCGCTACTCAACACAATCATGCCGGCCTGCTGATGAAGATCACTTACCATTAGGTGAATTAATAGTCTCCGTGGCGGGCGAGTAGCTTTGAAGCAGTGCGGGTTCGACACACAGTTGAGACAAATGTCTGCGTGAAAAATTTGGTCTTCATCAATGGCGGTGTGGCAGGATAACGTCTCCCGAGGCCGCTAATTTTGTTACAAAAATGATATCGCATACTAATGATAGCAGCGATATCCTAGTTGGTTGCGGTACGGACTGTCATGACGAAAGTCGTATGTTTGAAACCTAAATGGCATACACCTCTGACTTTTCTAAAGTTACGTGTGTATTAAATGTTATTGATCGCTTGCTTTAAAGGTGAAGTAAAACATAGTGAGGAAACCTGCATACCTGCGAATTCTCATAAGAATTTCGAAGGTATGTGAAGTCTACCAACCCGCATTAGGCCAGCGTGGTGGACTAAAGCCTAACCCCTCTCATTCGTAGAGGAGGCCCGTGCCCATCAGTGGGACAATGTTTAATACAGGGCTAGTATTATTATTATTATTTTTATACTAATGAGATAAATTACATTTAACGTATACAATTAATAGTTGTTTTACACACACACGATAGATTTCCATTTTATACCAACAAAAACAACTTTTCGAAGCCTTTAAGCCTGTAAATTAGGTTTATACAAAAACTCAAATTATATTACAGTTTATGTTTGGTGAAAGTTTTTATTAACATTATCTGAAAACACTATGTTTAAATTGTTCCTAAGCTCATTTGAATTTCACTAGCCCTTGAATAAATTAATATAAAATTATCATAATGTTAGTGTTATTACACTAATCTGTATATATAAAAGAAGAAACTGACTGACTGACTGACTGACTGACTGACTGACTGATCGATCAACGCACAGCCTAAACGGCTGGGGTTAGAGACTTGAAATTTTGACAGTAGGTACCTTTTATCACGTAGGCATCCACTAAGGAAGGGTTTTTGGAAATACCACCCCTAAGGGGGTAAAATAGGGGATGAAAGTTTGTATGAAAATCCGTCATTTTTGAAGTTAAATTCATGAAAATTAGTATTTGGCATTTTAGTTAAAAATAAAAAATATATGTTTCAGGATTTTTGGAAATTCCGCCCCTAAGGGGGTAAAATAGGGGATGAAAGTTTGTATGAAAATCCGTCATTTTTGAAGTTAAATTCATGAAAATTAGTATTTGGCATTTTAGTTAAAAATTAAAAATATATGTTTCAGGATTTTTGGAAATTCCGCCCCTAAGGGGGTAAAATAGGGAATGAAAGTTTGTATGAAAATCCGTCATTTTTGAAGTTAAATTCATGAAAATTAGTATTTGGCATTTTAGTTAAAAATAAAAAATATATGTTTCAGGATTTTTGGAAATTCCGCCCCTAAGGGGGTAAAATAGGGAATGAAAGTTTGTATGAAAATCCGTCATTTTTAAGTTAAACGCATGAATATTGGTATTTTGTATTGTATACTTTTTCTCCCAAACATGACCTCCACGCGGGCGGAGCCGCGAGCAACAACTAGTATTATTATAACTTAACACGAATTTCAAAGGTGTGTAAATTCTGCCAACCCACATTACTGCAGCTCGAGTGGTAAGGCCTCGTTCGCTGTCGTTGTTCTGTGCGCGGGGGCTCCTAAGCTCCCCATGGAGATGGGCCGATACGCAGCACCGCGCAGGGGCCGTTTGGGTAACAATTCTAGCACTCCTTAGAATACCCCGAGATCGCTCCGTAAGCGACGAAGAAGGCCATCGCGGGGTTTTAGCTGGTAGTGTCGGGTGGGGTGTACATAGGGGGTAGATACTCGGCCCAGCGGCAGCACGGATAGCAATCATCCGGGCGAGGGGGATTCTGGATCGGAAGACCGGCTAGTGGAGTGGCTTACCCGTTTTATTCTTATTCCGCTTCCCCTCGGAGGGGGCGGCAGTAATAAAACGCTTTCCCCGCGACAACGAAAAAATTATGTTGGACCTAGTGGGGGCAGGACTATGTGTGTGACTGTTTTTGTATTATTATTATATAACGACGGTCGGTCGGACTACCTTGGTGGCGCAGTTGTAATTGCGCATGCGTTACAACCGCTGTGCTGAGGTCTCGGGTTCGATCCTCGGGTCGGGTAAAGTGATATTGGGTTTTTCTATCTAGAAATTCTCAGTATTAGCCCGGAGTCTGGAACCTGTGCCCGGTATGGCGATAGGCTCGCCCCCTATCACATTATGGGACCGAAATTCGGCGAAAAGTGGGTGTACTGGTTACACCTCTGCCTACCCCTTCGGGGATTATAGGCGTGAGTGTATATGTATGTATAACATCGGTCGAGTTGGATGTTAATAGTATATTGGACACTAGAGCAAAATTAAGCGGACTAATGAAGTGAGTGCGCTCGTTCACTCGAGTGGGAAATCGATAACACCGCACTTTACGTTATTATTAAAAAGTTTAGCAGTAAAAGAAAATTATGATATTTTTACTGAACTTAAAAACGTAAGTTGAGAGACTTATCCCGCATGAGTAATAAAATTCTATTATATAATATTAATTAATTTATTCAAAAATAATATTGTGAATGTGAGATTAAAATGTAACGAAATGATAAGCTACATTAGGCACGTTTAATCTAAAATGACCTTAATTAGACGTGATCACAAAACGCACACCCAAGTTGTGCTTACGAAAATTTTCACCAAATGGATGAGCAGATAAAAAGGGTCCCTGAATTAAGCCCGTGACGGTTCTACTAATAGATTGCGTAAAGGAAGTGATGATGGGAGAATATGATTATTTCGCCCTGAGCACCGCAAAAATTAAACAGAGTACGCTAAGTATACGGGAATTAATTCGTAGCCTCTTTGCCACAGTGACCTGGAAGCTGATTATAATAATAATTTGATTATGGTACCTATAAAAATTACACCGACTTCAATAAAAAACAAATCATGCGTCATATTAAAATTTTAGGGTTGCTTTCGATTTGTATGAGATCCCATCATCAGATCCTGACTTGGTGCCAATGGGACCACCTGGGAAGTATACCCTTTGAAACAAAAAAATAATTTCTCGAATCGGTCCAGGCGTCTTCGAGTAATCGGGTAACATACATAAAAAAAAAGATTCCGACGAATTGTTAACCTCCTCCTTTTTTGAAGTCGGTTAAAAAGCAGCGATAACCTAGTTTAGTCGTAGGTTGGAAACCAGCCTAAATGGTGTACACCTTTGATTTTTCGGCGTCGACCGCGGTTATTTTAGACCGAATCAGAAATTAACGTGCTTCCATACGACCGTCTTTCCCTTAACCCGTGAGGGGTAATAATAGTATATTTTTTTATTATTAGAGAAATAGGGTAATGGTAGAGAAAGCAAGTTTTATACAGCAAAAATTCTCACAGTACCTACCGAACTAGGAACTATTTGAAGTGGTCAAAATTTAACCAATATTGGATTTAAGCATAATATAAGCTCACACCTCTACTAGGGGTAAGCAGAGATGGCAGCCACCGTCAGCTACAACCCCTGTAGCTTTTCAGGCAACTGCTAGTTGCCAATAATGCACACGTATAAGAAAAGTCAGATGTGTATAAATACCATTTCGGCGTGTTTCAAACCTTTTTTATCCTGGCCTATCTACGACTAAAATAGGTTATCGCTGATTTGAGGTAAACGGGTCGCCTTATTTCGTCATTATGGTAGGTGACGTAGCTCGTGAAATTGAGACAAACTCGGATCATGTGAAACTCATGTGTCATTTTTCGAAAATTGAAATTAGCTGACCAACTGTGACCATTTCGTGACCAATTGAAATAATTTTAGATCAGGTCTCCACGATTAATTTGAGCCGCTAAAATAATTCCGATGACCTTGAAATTTTAAATTTGTTGTAGTTTTTGTAGGAGTACTGACCAAATACTCAAAATTGCTGACCAATTCGGACCTTGTGGTCACAGGCCAAATTTCGCTATTTGGGCCGCTAACTAGATGGAGCCCAAATGGCCTGGGATTTGAATCCTGGACCTCACCAAATTCTCAGCCTATGTGGCTATGAGATATTTAGATTAACTATAAATAGACCAGATTAAAGCAAAATTATATCAATACAAAAAAAATCAAGCCCATTCCACTTTTCAAACCACATCACGCAAATGACATCTGTAAATCAGATTTGTCGTATAATTTTCCAGTTTACTGTAATGACGGATTCCAACATAATTTGCACAGCTTAACGCGTGTCCGCATTACGAAATATGAATATTTTATGAACTTTCATTCTAGGTTTGTGAAGACCAGGTTTCATTTGCATTGCCTATTTATATTTACAGTAATAATCCATACCCATATTAACCCATTATATAATATTAAACCACTATGAACCCATTTATACATTACTAGCTTTTGCTCGCGGCTCCGCCCGCGTGGGGTCATGTTTGGGAGAAAAAGTATGTTACAAAATACCAATTATCATGCGTTTAAATTCAAAATTGACGAATTTTCATACAAACTTTCATCCCCTATTTTAGCCGCTTAGGGGTGGAATTTCCAAATTTCCAGAAATATGGAATTTTTATTTTGAATTAAAAGGCCAAATATAAATTTTCATGAATTTAAGTTAAAGACTGCCTCGGTGGCGCAGTTGTAATTGCGCATGCGTTACGACTACTGTGCTGAGGTCTCGGGTTCAATCCCCGGGTCGGGTAAAGTGATATTGGGTTTTTCTATCTAGAATTGCCTCAGTATTAGCCCGGAGTCTGGAAAATGTGCCCGGTATGGCGATAGGCTCGCCCCCTATCACATTATGGGACCGAAATTCGGCGAAAAGTGGGTGTACTAGTTACACTTCTGCCTCCCCTTCGGCGATTACAGGCGTGAGTGTATGTATGTGTTAAGTTAAAAAATAACGGATTTTCATACAAACTATCATCCCCTATTTTACCCCCTTAGGAGTGATTTGTGAAAAATGTGAAACACGTATTTCTTTATTTCCTACCAAAAGCCTAAATATGAATTTCCAGATCCCTAAGTCGAATAATTATAGATTTCCCATACAAATTTTGAACTGCTATTTGACCCCTTTCCAGGTTTTTTTTGAGAAAAAAGATAGCCTATGTCTTTCTCCAGGATATAATCTATTTCCTTGCCAAATTTCATCACAATCTGGTGAGCCGTTTAGTTGTGAAAAGGTAACAAACAAACAGAGTTACTTTCGCATTTATAGTACTAGCTGTTGCTCGCGGCTGCGCCCGCGTTGAGGTTATTTTCGGGAGCAGAAGTATACAATCCAAGGAGTTGTCCTCTGCACTGTGGCACTTGTAGCGATTGTCCAGCTTCTCAGTTGTTGTGCCTGAATCTTGAGATTGCATAAGTTTAACCTCACTTTGCCCCTTTCAGGGATGATTTTTCAAAAACGTTGAAACACGTATTTCTCTATTTCCTACCAAAAGCCTTAATATGAATTTTCAGATCCCTAACTTGAGGAATGATAGATTTCCCATACAAATATTGAACTCTTATTTGACCCCTTTCAAAGTTGTGTTTCGAGAAAAAAGATAGCCTATGTCCTTCTACAGGATATAATCTATCTCCTTGCCAAATGTCATCACAATCCGGTCAGCCGTTTAGTCGTGAAAAGGTAACAAACAAACAAACGGACCGACGGACGGACGGACGGACGGACGGACTGACGGACTGCCGGACTGCCGGACTGCCGGACTGACGGACTGACGGACTGACGGACTGACGGACTGACGGACGGACGGACGGACGGACGGACTGACGGACGGACGGACTGCCGGACTGACGGACTGACTGACTGACTGACTGACTGACTAACTGACTGACTGACTGACTGACTGACTGACTGACTCTCTCACTCTCTCACTCCCTCACTCTCTCACTCTCTCACTCTCTCACTCTCTCACTCTCTCACTCTCTCACTCTCTCACTCTCTCACTCTCTCACTCTCTCACTCTCTCACTCTCTCACTCTCTCACTCTCTCACTCTCTCACTCTCTCACTCTCTCACTCTCTCACTCTCTCACTCTCTCACTCTCTCACTCTCTCACTCTCTCACTCTCTCACTCTCTCACTCTCTCACTCTCTCACTCTCTCACTCTCTCACTCTCTCACTCTCTCACTCTCTCACTCTCTCACTCTCTCACTCTCTCACTCTCTCACTCTCTCACTCTCTCACTCTCTCACTCTCTCACTCTCTCACTCTCTCACTCTCTCACTCTCTCACTCTCTCACTCTCTCACTCTCTCACTCTCTCACTCTCTCACTCTCTCACTCTCTCACTCTCTCACTCTCTCACTCTCTCACTCTCTCACTCTCTCACTCTCTCACTCTCTCACTCTCTCACTCTCTCACTCTCTCACTCTCTCACTCTCTCACTCTCTCACTCTCTCACTCTCTCACTCTCTCACTCTCTCACTCTCTCACTCTCTCACTCTCTCACTCTCTCACTCTCTCACTCTCTCACTCTCTCACTCTCTCACTCTCTCACTCTCTCACTCTCTCACTCTCTCACTCTCTCACTCTCTCACTCTCTCACTCTCTCACTCTCTCACTCTCTCACTCTCTCACTCTCTCACTCTCTCACTCTCTCACTCTCTCACTCTCTCACTCTCTCACTCTCTCACTCTCTCACTCTCTCACTCTCTCACTCTCTCACTCTCTCACTCTCTCACTCTCTCACTCTCTCACTCTCTCACTCTCTCACTCTCTCACTCTCTCACTCTCTCTCTCTCTCACTCTCTCACTCTCTCACTCTCTCACTCTCTCACTCTCTCACTCTCTCACTCTCTCACTCTCTCACTCTCTCACTCTCTCACTCTCTCACTCTCTCACTCTCTCACTCTCTCACTCTCTCACTCTCTCACTCTCTCACTTTCTCACTCTCTCACTTTCTCACTATTTAACTTCGTGTAAAAATGTAAAACACGTATTTTTTTTATTTCCTACCAAAAGCCTAAATATGAATTTACAGACCTCTAAGTCGAGGAATTATGGATTTCCCATACAAATTTGAACTCCCATTTGACCCCTTTCAAGGTTGTTTTTGAGAAAAAATATAGCCCATGTCCTTCTCCAGGATATAATCTATTCCCTTACCAAATTTCATTACAATCCGTTCAGCCATTTAGTCGTGAAGAGGTAACAAACAAACAAACAAACAAACAAACAGAGTTACTTTCGCATTTATAGTATTAGTATGGATTAGCATGGATGCGAATATTTCAAATAATAATTTCCGCCTCGTTTTGGATTCTCTTGAGGTTTCTTTTTGGTGTTATTTTAGATTCCACATTATTCCGCAGGTCATTAGGTCGTGAATAAAATCTTTTTGTAAAGAGGTATTGTCACAAAACCGTATTTTTATGTTAAGCTAGCATATAATTACCATTACTTTGACAGCCTCCGTGGCGCAGTTGGCGAGAAGCCGACTGTGAAATAAGAGGCCGTGGGTTCGATTCCCACACCGGGACAAATGTTTGTGTGACAGACAGATATTTGTGTCCGGGGTCTGGGTGTTATGAGACCGAAAGTCTCACGTAGTCCCTGATACCCACGACACAAGACTCGTGTCTTAGTGTGGGATCGGGGCTATGTGTGTGACTGTTGGGTGTTATTTATTATTATTATTACTGCCATCTGGTCCAAAGACAATGTCCAAATAAATATATTCTTTCTTTCTTTCTATTTTAGTTCCTTATATAGATTACAATATCAGTATCGAGAGACGTATCATGGCTTGACGATCTGCCGAGTTCTGACGCAACGCTTTAATGTTTTATATTTTTATCAGAATATTATAATAATTTGATCGCTGTTTTATCATAATTTTTGTTTGTAATGCTGACTATGATTAATAAGGATTGTTTTATTGTTGTATAATGCTGAATTATTAATTACATATTAAAAAACCCAAGTGATATCTTAATAATTATATTTGTTAAGTCATTGTGAGTATGTAAGTTGTTATGAGAAATTCTTTATACCTTAAATAATGTCCGCCTTCGTACATTTTCGTTCCAGCTTCATAAAACCATTAGCTCTTATTTTAAAAATCGGACAATATATACATATATTGCACTATTGGTCCCGGCCAGACGTTGTCCTGCCATAAACCGCCATAGAAATGTGGACAGTACATAGATGTACACCAATTTTTTGTTGATATAATTCATAAAAAGTACACCGAGTTCAAAAACAAATTATGCGTCCCTATAAAATTTGACGGGTTGCCCTCGATTTTTCTGAGATCCCATCATCAGATCCTGACATGGTGCCAATGGGACCACCTGGGAAGTATACCCTTTTAAACAATAAAAGAATTTCTCGAATCGGTCCAGGCGTCTTCGAGTAATCGGGGAACATCATTAAAAAAAAACATTCCGACGAATTGCGAACCATCTCCTTTCTTTGAAGTCTGTTAAAAATAAGAAATTCAGATCTCAACAACAGAGTCATCTATTGGATTTAAAACCACCCTTTCTTTTAAGTTGAACCCAACCACATACATACACAAAATTTCATTGAAATCGGTTGAGTGGTTTCGTATTTCGTCGCAGAACAACATCGTGACACGCAGTTTTATATTATACTAGATGTTGCCCGCGGCTCCGCCCGCGTGGAAGAAAAGGTATGCAATCCATGGAGAAAACTTTAGCTATTACACCTATCTATATTTTGCTATCCCATAGGACGTGTACACTTTTCCGGGATAAAAAGTAGCCTATGTAATTTTCTGATCCCTAAACTGCCACTACATAAAAAATCATGTCGATCCCTTGCTACTCTAGCTCTCCTTAGAATACCCCGGGATCACTCCGTAAGCAGAAGAAGCCACTGTGGGGTTTTAGCTGGTAGTGTCAGGTGAGGTGTATATAGGGGGTAGGGACTTGGCTCAGCGGCAGCCCGGATAGCCATCATCCGGGCGAGAGGGTGCTGGGTCGTAAGGCCGGCTATTCCAGCATAACTATTATATTCATATTCCACATCCTCCGGAGCGGACGGCAGTAATAAAACGGTTTACCCGCGACAAAAAAAGGCTAAATGTCACGGTATATTTTAATATTTAAAACAATAAGGTTCATCATCATTGTTTTTAATATTGTTCTGTTCTATCAGCTAGGAGTGGGTGCAGATACGTTATTAGCGTGTGTTATGTAATTGACATTGGCAGTATGTAAAAGACTCTTTGATATAATCAATTAATGTTTTATTTCATTTATTGTATTTGTAACTTTTACTTTCTGCGCTCCTTTACTATACAAACTTTAACTATGTCAAATCTCACACTCCTTTATGCACGCAATATGCTTAAAAAGAGATTGAAGTTTTCTCTTCGCATAGTGACATATTAGTGTTGGGACAATCAATTAAACACACAGACAGACAGTAATAGTTTTATATTAGTTCCATTAGTAGATAACATATAAATAAACTGATCCAACATATTATAAATATCAGTATACAATATAGAATTGTATTATTCCGTGTAACTCAGACCTTCAGAGATAATGTTACTTTTGTTTCCTCTATTACTGTGTTCCGTGGTGGACTCCGCGAGAATCCTGGGCGTGTATCCAATTCCTTCAATAAGTCATCAAGTGGTGTTCAGAGCGCTGACGATGGAGCTGGCAAAGCGAGGCCACGAGTTGGTAGTTATAACACCGGACCCAGCTTTACCCAAAGACCGACCAAAAGACAATATAAGAGAAATACACATGAACAATTCTTACAATGTTTTGAAAAATGTGTTAATTCCAAATTATGAACAGTCAATGAAACGAGGAGTGATCACGGACATAGAGGCGACGATATCAGATAAGTCAATTCGTTTTTGGTTTTCATTAGCGACAGATGTTTTAAACTATGACGAAGTAAAAGAACTGATGAATGACAAGAAGCAAAAGTTTGATCTCGTTATAGTTGAGGCAATCACAAACTTTAACTTCATATTTGGGAAGATCTTCGATGCTCCAGTGATAACGTTTTCATCGGCCTACGGATACCCTGAAATATTTGATGTTGCTGGTGCAGTGGCCAGGCATCCAATCTTGTATCCAAATTGCCTGCGGAACAAATTCAGAAATCTTTCATTTATTGAGAAAATAAAAGAGTTCCTCAACGAATATTCTATTAGGCAAATGTTTGCTAAACTTGAAGAACATGAAAGAATTTTTCTGAAGAATACGTTTGGGGAAGATGCTCCCACAATTGATGAATTGAAAGGTCTTGTGTCAATGGTGTTTTTAAATTCATTTCCAATATTTGACCACAACCGTCCCGTACCCCCAAACGTGATTTACTTAGGAGCTATGCATCTGCAACCCGTCAAGGAACTTCCAAAGGTATTTATATTTGTATTCCTTTTACCAGGGTATATTTTTTTGGCCTCACAACAACCTGCATCAGTTGGAATGTAGCCGCGCTGTGGCGCCTGTCTATCCATTGGCCAAAGACGGCACGCATTGCCACAACTGTCCTCAGATCCGTTGTTAAAATACCCAGTCTTTGAGGTCACTCCTCCACGACCGCTCTGCGGAAGAAATCATGAATAGCTTCCAACTCCTTTGGGGCCATCCGTTCACCGTGTGTTTCATCCTTTCAAAGTGCCTTAGCGTCCAGGTCCCATATCCGGCTTATACGTAGGCCGCCTCGTGCGAAATCGAGTGGTAGCCTCCTATTCCACGTTGCACCACTACTCGCCGAGGCTTGCACGGGAAATTAACTCACTGACAGCCCAAGGACTACCCAACTTAGGCAACCGTACAAGCCCATGGACCGCATGCCTCCAGCAAAAAGTAATAGACAAGGGGTGTCGGGACCTTCCAGATTGGAAAGCAGCCATCGCAGCGCACGGAATCAGGTCTAAAATAGTATGAAGAATCTACTCAGTGGGCATGTGTTGAGTACCGAAGGATTATTGTCTCGCGCTACTTGATACTTTACCTTGACGCTACTCTGCATTCAGGTGCAGTGGGTACTTTGCTATACCAGGATAAAAAAATATATATTGAAGGTGTTTGTAGACGGGGGAGATTATTAACAATCAGGTGCAGATGCTATAAAAATGGTATGGAATTCCTTATCATTAACCTTCACTTTATTTATGAATGTACGCACTACTATTATTTAAGCGTCTTATCTTAATACACACGATTATATCAACGACTAGCTGTTGCTCGCGGCTCAGCACGCGTGGAGGCCATGTTTGGGAGAAAAAGAATAAGATACAAAATACCAAACTGACGGATTCTCATCCCCTATTTTACCCCCTTAGGGGTGAAATTTCCATAAAACTCTGGCTTAGTGGATGCCTGCGTCGTAAAAGGTAACTATTTTCAAAATGTCAAGTGTCTAACCCCAGCCGTTTAGGCTGTGCGTTGATATGTCAGTCAGTCGGTTTCTTCTTTTATATATACAGATAGATTTTGCCCGCAGTTTCGCATGCGTAAAAGTAAGTGATTTAGGAGATTTCGTCCTTTTTGGAAATAAATACTCATTATTTCTCTTTATAAATCTAATTTAGCCGGCATTAGAATAGGGTGTATAAATGTCACGGTGTTATATATTATTTAAATCAATAAGGTTAATCATCAATGCTTTTTAATACGTCATTAGCGTGTGTTATGTAATTGACATTGGCAGTATGTAATTACTCTTTGATATAATCAATTAATGTTTTATTTCATTTATTGTATTTGTAACTTTTACTTTCTGCGCTCCTTTACTATATAAACTTTAACTATGTCAAAACTCACACTCCTTTGTGCACGCAATATGCTTAAAAAGAGATCAAAGTTTTCTCTTCGCATAGTGATATATTAGTGTTGGGACAATCAATTAAACACACCGACAGACAGTAATGGTTTTATATTAGTTCCATTAGTAGATAACATATAAATAAACTGATCCAACATATTATAAATATCAGTATACAATATAGAATTGTATTATTCCGTGTGACTCAGACCTTCAGAGATAATGTTACTTTTGTTTCCTCTATTACTGTGTTCCGTGGTGGACTCCGCGAGGATCTTAGGCGTGTATCCAATGCCTTCGATAAGTCACCAAGTGGTGTTCAGAGCGCTAACGTTGGAACTGGCAAAGCGAGGCCACGAGTTGGTAGTCATAACACCGGACCCAGCTTTACCCAAAGACCGACCAAAAGACAACATAACAGAAATATACTTGAACAATTCTTACAAAGTTTTGAAAAATGTGGTAATTCCAAATAATAAACAGTCTATGAAAAGAGGAGTGATCATGGACTTAGAGATGATGATATCAGATAAGTCAATCCGTTCTTGGTTCTCAATAGTGACAGATGTCTTAAACTATGAAGAAGTAAAAGAACTGATGAATGACAAGAAGCAAAAGTTTGATCTCATTATAGTTGAGGCATTCGCGAACTTCAACTTCATATTTGGGAAGATCTTCAATGCTCCAGTGATAACTTTTTCATCGTTCTACGGATACCCTGAAATATTTGATGTTGCTGGTGCAGTGGCCAGGCATCCAATCTTGTATCCAAATAGCATGAGGAACAAATTCAGAAATCTTTCATTTATTGAGAAAATAAAAGAGGTCTACAACGAATATTCTATTAGGCAAACGTTTGCTAAACTTGAAGAATATGAAAGTAATATTCTGAAGACTATGTTTGGGGATGACGCTCCCACAATTGATGAATTGAAAGGTCTTGTGTCAATGGTGTTTTTAAATTCATTTCCCATATTTGACCACAACCGTCCCGTACCCCCAAACGTGATTTACTTAGGAGCTATGCATCTGCAACCAGTCAAGGAACTTCCAAAGGTATTTTTTTGTATTCCTTTTACCAGGGTATATTTTTCAAGCCTCGCAACTTGAATAAACACCATATAAAATACCTATATGTGGGTATAATTACATAATTTTAGATGATTACCTACATACAGTTCATAGCCCTGACATTGGCGAAGTTCAGGTTACGTTTTCTAATGTGTTTTACGTGTTTTTGTACCATTTCGGATGTGTAAATTTTAATATAAGGGATAAAATGACACATGTCATTTTAAAATGCACACCTTTAAATTACTATGTTAAATGGTTATTGGACCAATTTTACTAATATTAAAAATGTGGATATTTACCTAAAATTAATAAGAATTCTCGGCACTCTCCTTATGCAAGATTACCCGCTCGCAGAAGTTGGCAACCGCACGCCAGGACCTCGGGCTGGCAATCATAGCTGACATTATGGCCGACAGCGACAGATCTCGTCCAAATATTGTCACGAGAACGTCGCGCTCGTCGTCCCAGGCTGGGCCCCCTTCTAGAGTGTGTTGGGTCGTGTCCTGTGGACAGTTGTCACAATGGTGACAAGCAGCCGACTGTTCTACGCCGACTATTCGACACAGGTACTCTCAAAAACATGCATGGCCCTTGAGAACCTGCATCAGTCGGAATGTAGCCGCGCTGTTGCGCCTGTCTAGCCATTGGCCAAAGACGGCACGCACTGCCACAACTGTCCTCAGACCCGTTGTTAAAATACCCAGTCTTTGAGGTCACTCCTCCACGACCGCTCTGCGGAAGAAATCATGAATAGCTTCCAACTCCTTTGGTGCCATCCGTTCACCGTGTGTTTCATCCCTTCAAAGTGCCTTAGCGTCCAGGTCCCATATCCGGCTTATACGTAGGCCGCCTCGGCGAAATCGAGTGGTAGCCTCTTATTCCACGTTGCACCACTACTCGCCGAGGCTTGCACGGGAAATTAACTCACTGACAGCCCAAGGACTGCCCAACTTGGGCAACCGTACAAGCACATGGACCGCATGCCTCCAGCAAAACGTGTTAGACAAGGGGTGTCGGGACCTTCCAGATTGGAAAGCAGCCATCGCAACGCACGGAATCGGGTCTAAAATAGTATGAAGAATCTACTCAGTGGGCATGTGTTGAGTACCGAGGGATTATTGTCTCTCGCTACTTGATCCTTTACCCTGACGCTACTCTGCATTCAGGTGCAGTGGGTACTTTGTTATACCAGGATAAAAAAAAATGATATTGTAGGTGTTTACACGGGGGAGAGTATTAACAATCAGGTACAGCTGCTATAAAAATGGTATGGAATTCCTTATCATTAACCTTCACTTTATTTATGAATGTACGCACTACTATTATTTAAGCGTCTTATCTTAATACACACGATTATATCAACGACGAGCTGTTGCTCGCGGCTCAGCACGCGTGGAGGCCATGTTTGGGAGAAAAAGAATAAGATACAAAATACCAAACTGATGGATTCTCATCCCCTATTTTACCCCCTTAGGGGTGAAATTTCCATAAAACTCTGGCTTAGTGGATGCCTGCGTCGTAAAAGGTAACTATTTTCAAAATGTCAAGTGTCTAACCCCAGCCGTTTAGGCTGTGCGTTGATATGTCAGTCAGTCGGTTTCTTCTTTCATATATACAGATAGATTTTGCCCGCAGTTTCGCATGCGTAAAAGTTAGTGATTTAGGAGATTTCGTCCTTTTTGGAAATAAGTACTCATTATTTCTCTTTATAAATCTAATTTAGCCGGCATTAGAATAGGGTGTATAAATGTCACGGTGTTATATATTATTTAAATCAATAAGGTTAATCATCAATGCTTTTTAATACGTCATTAGCGTGTGTTATGTAATTGACATTGGCAGTATGTAAATTACTCTTTGATATAATCAATTAATGTTTTATTTCATTTATTGTATTTGTAACTTTTACTTTCTGCGCTCCTTTACTATACAAACTTTAACTATGTCAAATCTCACACTCCTTTGTGCACGTAATATGCTTAAAAAGAGATCGAAGTTTTCTCTTCGCATAGTGATATATTAGTGTTGGGACAATCAATTAAACACACAGACAGACAGTAATGGTTTTATATTAGTTCCATTAGTAGATAACATATAAATAAACTGATCCACATGTTATAAATATAAGTATACAATATAGAATTGTATTAATCAGTGTAGCTCTGACCTTCAGAGATGATGTTACTGTTGTTTCCTCTGTTACTGTGTTCCGTGGTGGACTCCGCGAGGATCTTAGGCGTGTATCCAATGCCTTCGATAAGTCACCAAGTGGTGTTCAGAGCGCTGACGTTGGAACTGGCAAAGCGAGGCCACGAGTTGGTAGTCATAACACCGGACCCAGCTTTACCCAAAGACCGACCAAAAGACAACATAACAGAAATACACTTGAACAATTCTTACAAAGTTTTGAAAAATGTGGTAATTCCAAATAATAAACAGTCTATGAAAAGAGGAGTGATCATGGACTTGGAGATGATGATATCAGATAAGTTAATCCGTTCTTGGTTCTCAATAGTGACAGATGTCTTAAACTATGAAGAAGTAAAAGAACTGATGAATGACAAGAAGCAAAAGTTTGATCTCATTATAGTTGAGGCATTCGCGAACTTCAACTTCATATTTGGGAAGATCTTCGATGCTCCAGTGATAACTTTTTCATCGTTCTACGGATACCCTGAAATATTTGATGTTGCTGGTGCAGTGGCCAGGCATCCAATCTTGTATCCAAATTGCCTGAGGAACAAATTCAGAAATCTTTCATTTATTGAGAAAATAAAAGAGTTCTACAACGAATACTCTCTTATGCAAACGTTTGCTAAACTTGAAGAATATGAAAGTAATATTCTGAAGACTATGTTTGGGAATGATGCTCCCACAATTGATGAATTGAAAGGTCTTGTGTCAATGGTGTTTTTAAATTCATTTCCCATATTTGACCACAACCGTCCCGTACCCCCAAACGTGATTTACTTAGGAGCTATGCATCTGCAACCAGTCAAGGAACTTCCAAAGGTATTTTTTTGTATTCCTTTTACCAGGGTATATTTTTCAAGCCTCGCAACTGGAATAAACACCATATAAAAAACCTATATGTGGGCATAATTACATCATTTTAGATGATTACCTACATACAGTTCATAGCCCTGACATTGGCGAAGTTCAGGTTACGTTTTCTAATGTTCTACCATTTCGGATGTGTAAACTTTAATATAAGGGATAAAAAGACACATGTCATTTTAAAACGCACACCCTTAAATTACTATGTTAAATGGTTATTGGACTAATTTTACTTATATTAAAAACGTGGATATTTACCTAAAATTAATAAGAATTCTCGGCACTCTCCTTATGCAAGATTACCTGCTCGCAGAAGTTGGCAACCGCACGCCAGGACCTCGGGCTGGCAATCATAGCTGACATTATGGCCGGCAGCGACAGATCTCGTCCAACTATTGTCACGAGAACGTCGCGCTCGTCGTCCCAGGCTGGGCCCCCTTCTATAGTGTGTTGGGTCGTGTCCTGTGGACAGTTGTCACAATGGTGACAAGCAGCCGACTGTTCTACGCCGACTATTCGACACAGGTACTCTCAAAAACATGCATGGCCCGTGAGAACCTGCATCAGTCGGAATGTAGCCGCGCTGTGGCGCCTTTTTTTTTTTTTTTTTTTTTTTTATTCTGGCGCGGCAAAGTGACCACACTGCACCTGATGGTAAGCGCAGTGCCGTCCAGATAGAGTATCAAGTAGCGAGAGACAGTCTATCCCCCGCTACTCAACACAATCATGCCGGCCTGCTGTTTAGCTTCTTCACATTACGCCTAAAGGACCCAGGATCATAGGAAGGAGGGAACACGGTAGCTGGCAAACTGTTCCACAGCTTGATGGTGCGGCAAAAATACGAGTTTGCGAACCTCTTGGTTCGGGCCGGGGTAGTAGACACCACGAAGCTGTGGCTCCGCAAGCCAGTACGCGTGGTTCTGGTATGGAAGGGAGAGGATGGGATAAGATCAAACAATTCTTCAGAGCATTCGCCATGATACAGACGGTAGAACACGCTAAGCGAGGAAATATCCCTACGCAGCTGTAGCGGCTCCAGGCTGTTACTCACGTCTGCATCATTCACAATGCGGATGGCCCGCCGCTGCAACCCATCCAAGGCATCGAGAAGGTACCTTGCGGAACCGTCCCAGAGGTGCGAGCAGTATTCCATTCCCGGCCGCACCTGCGCTTTATATAAGCGGTAGAGCTGACCAGGCGTGAAAAACCGCCGCACCCTGTTCAGGATTCCGACCCTGCGTGAAGTGGCGGATATTACGCCCTCGATGTGACTCCTTGGATTAAGATCGCAGCGGATATCCATACCTAGGACACTAAGGTCATTCCGCATTGCGAGTGGAACACCCTGAAGAACGGGGATTGGAGAAAACGGAGACTTCTTGCACGAGAACGCGCACACCTGGGTTTTCTTGGCATTAAACTCAACCCGATTCCTGGTACCCCATGATGAGATGAGATCCAAGGTCTGGTTGAGCTCAACGACAAGATCCTCTCGTCTCCTCTCAGTATCCGCCCGGCAACCAGGAGGCTTGCTGCTATAACGCCCATGAACCGTGCTGTCGTCTGCATAGCAATGAATGTTGCCAAGCGACAACATATCATTGATATGCAGAAGGAACAAGGTGGGCGAAATCACAGAACCTTGTGGTACTCCGGCATTTACTGACATGAGCTGCGAAGCGTGTCCATCAACGAGGACACGCATTCTACGCTCATGCAGAAAGCCGGAAATCCACTTGCACAGGTTGTCGGGCAGACCGTATGCCGGGAGCTTGGAGAGAAGGCCACGATGCCAGACCCTATCAAACGCCTTGGCTATGTCGAGACTCACAGCCAGAGCCTCGCCATGCTTGTCAATCGCCTCCCCCCAGTGATGTAATACGAACGCTAGAAGATCACCCGTTGATCGGTTATGACGGAAACCGTATTGGCGGTCATTGATCAACGAGTGATCCTCTAGGTAGCGAACTAATTGGCTGTTTATCAGTCGCTCCATGACTTTACACATCACTGAGGTTATGGCGATTGGGCGATAATTGTTAGGGTCTGACCTATCACCCTTTTTGGGGATCGGCTGCACATTAGCCTCCCTCCAAGATTCAGGCACAATACCTGAGAGGTAGGACGATCGGTATAGGCGCGTCAGTACAGGAGACAACTCCGCTGCACACTTTTTAAGTACAAGCGCTGGGATACCATCAGGACCACTAGCCTTCCGGACGTCGAGAGACTGCAGCTCACGCCGCACATCACAATGCCTGATACGGATATCCGGCATTGTGTGACCGCAACCGGGCAGCGTAGTTGGTAAATGAGCATTGCAGTCCTCGAGTCTCGAATTAGCCGCGAAGAGGTTTGCCAGTAAATCGGCCTTCTCCTGCGAGCTATGGGCTAGTGTGCCATTTCGATATCTCAGCGGTGGCAGCGAAGGGCGACAGAAATTAGATTGGACGGCCTTAGCCAAGCTCCAATAAGCACGACTGCTTGTTGGGTTATCGGCCAAAGCACATCCAATCTTGGAGACGCGCTGGGCATCCGCTTTAACATACGCCCTCTTGCAGACCTTGGCAGCACGGTTATAGGCTGCTTTGAGTGACTTGAGGTTGGGATCCTTCGTAGCGCGACCCCCGATCCAAGCACGATACGCCGCCTGTTTCTTGCCAACAGCATCGGCGCATGCACGATTGAACCAGGAGCGTCCTCGGCCCTTGCCTGCGATCTCAGAGGAAGGAATGTAATATTCCATTCCTATTCTGATCTCGCAAGCAATGGCGTCAGCACTCGCTGAAGGATCCTTTCCATCAAAGCAGCGCTGCTGCCAAGGGATGGATGCGAAGTAATCCCGCATACCATCCCAATCTGCCGACGAGTAGTGCCAGACCCTGCGCTTGACCTTCACGGGACGTGGAGGCAAAGCGCAAGGAACCGACGTCCCAACCAGGCAGTGATCGGAGGTACCCAGGGGAGCACCAACCGTCACTTTATACCCGGCTGGATGACTCGTCAGCAGTAGGTCCAGCAGAGAGGGCGCATGACTTGCCACATCTGGGATCCTGGTAGGCTGGTCCACCAGCTGTGTCAAGCCATTCGTCAAAGCGAATGCATGAGCAGTCCTGCCGGCATGGTCAGTTCTGGAGGAGCCCAACCACAACTCGTGGTGTGCGTTAAAGTCCCCCAGAACTACCAATTCCGCTGTTGGAAACTGCTCCTGCGCGTCGTCTGTCGCCTGGCTAATATAATTAAATAGCCGAGTTGTCTCTACGTCCCCGTCGTGTGACCTGTAAAGGCACACGTAAACCCGACTCTGGGAGCCGAGGTCGACGTGTACCCACAGGGTGGAGAAGGAGGGGTCCTCCATGCAGCGCAGACGGCGACAGCAGACGTCCGACCGAACATACAGGCATACCCCGGCCCTCGGCCTGAAGCTTTCTTCAAGCGAGTATCCGGGGTAAAGCAAGTATGAAGTATCGGTCGGACTACAAATCTGCGTCTCCGTCAAGAAGAGCAGAGCAGGCCGGGCCGTCTCAAGATGGTGGTGGACGGCATTAAGATTAGAATGGAGTCCGCGGATGTTAGCGAACTCCATTGTGAAGGCGGTGGTGGGGTTACGCACCGCTGTAAAACCTGCTCTCTTTGTATGCACTGACATGGAGTTATGGGAGGAGGAGGTGAAGAAGCGGTCAAGGGTCTAGTGTCAGAGTAGTCAGAAGGCCGTAACAAGCGCCGGTCCACTAAAAGAGCCGAGAGGAGGTGAGCTGATCCGCCGGACGGAAGGGCCCCCGTACCCTCCCGGGATAGGCCGCCGGGACCCCACATCCGGTCACCAACCGGCACGACGGACCCACCCAAGATTATGCGCGGCATGGTGGGGCAGCCTCTCGTGGTGGTTAGCCACGATTGGGCCCCTGTACTGTACCGCGGGCGGCCAGCGGTACCACCGTTTCTACAGGTCTCCCTGGCCGACGGATCAACACGCCTCCAACCGACTGTGAACCGGCTTATACCCGCACGGCCAAACATCGTACCCCAACTCTAGCCCCCCGACGATAACCGGACATACACTGGCTGATCCCGGAACGCGACACACTTGCGTGTGCCACTATGGCGGGTTTTTCGCCCTGTGTACGGTGGTCGCTATCCGGGCGGATACGAATATCCTACCACCAGCAAATCTAGCCATTGGCCATAGACGACACGCATTGCCACAACTGTCCTCAGACCCGTTGTTAAAATACCCAGTCTTTGAGGTCACTCCTCCACGACCGCTCTGCGGAAGAAATCATGAATAGCTTCCAACTCCTTTGGTGCCATCCGTTCACCGTGTGTTTCATCCTTTCAAAGTGCCTTAGCGTCCAGGTCCCATATCCGGCTTATACGTAGGCCGCCTCGTGCGAAATCGAGTCGTAGCCTCTTATTCCACGTTGCACCACTACTCGCCGAGGCTTGCACGGGAAATTAACTCACTGACAGCCCAAGGACTGCCCAACTTGGGCAACCGTACAAGCCCATGGACCGCATGCCTCCAGCAAAACGTGTTAGACAAGGGGTGTCGGGACCTTCCAGATTGGAAAGCAGCCATCGCAACGCACGGAATCGGGTCTAAAATAGTATGAAGAATCTACTCAGTGGGCATGTGTTGAGTACCGAGGGATTATTGTCTCTCGCTACTTGATCCTTTACCCTGACGCTACTCTGCATTCAGGTGCAGTGGGTACTTTGTTATACTAGGATAAAAAAAAAGATATTGTAGGTGTTTGTACACGGGGGAGATTATTAACAATCAGGTGCAGCTGCTATAAAAATGGTATGGAATTCCTTATCATTAACCTTCACTTTATTTATGAATGTACGCACTACTATTATTTAAGCGTCTTATCTTAATACACACGATTATATCAACGACTAGCTGTTGCTCGCGGCTCCGCCCGCGTGGAGGTCATGTTTGGGAGAAAAAGTATACAATACAAAATACCAATTTTCATGCGTTTAACTTCAAAATTACGAATTTTCATCTCCTATTTTACCCCCTTAGGGGTAGAATTTCCAAAAAACCCTGTCTTAGTGGATGCCTGCGTCTTAAAAGGTAACTAAGTCTTTGAAAATTTCAAGTGTCTAACCCAAGCTTAGGCCTTGCGTTAATATGTCAGTCAGTCGGTTTCTTCTTTTATATATACAGATAGATTTTGCCCGCAGTTTCGCATGCGTAAAAGTTAGTGATTTAGGAGATTTCGTCCTTTTTGGAAATAAGTACTCATTATTTCTCTTTATAAATCTAATTTAGCCGGCATTAGAATAGGGTGTATAAATGTCACGGTGTTATATATTATTTAAATCAATAAGGTTAATCATCAATGCTTTTTAATACGTCATTAGCGTGTGTTATGTAATTGACATTGGCAGTATGTAAATTACTCTTTGATATAATCAATTAATGTTTTATTCTATTCTATGCATTTGTAACTTTTACTTTCTGCGCTCCTTTACCATACAAACTTTAACTATGTCAAATCTCACACTCCTTTGTGCACGCAATATGCTTAAAAAGAGGTCGAAGTTTTCTCTTCGCATATTAATATATTAGTGTTGGGACAATCAATTAAACACACAGACAGACAGTAACGATTTTATATTAGTACCATTAGTAGATAAAATTTTAATAAACTGATCCAAATGTTATAAATATCAGTATACAATATAGAATTGTATTATTCAGTGTAGCTCTGACATTCAGAGATGATGTTACTGTTGTTTCCTCTATTACTGTGCTCCGTGGTGGACTCCGCGAGGATTTTAGGCGTGTATCCAATGCCTTCGATAAGTCACCAAGTGGTGTTCAGAGCGCTGACCTTGGAACTGGCAAAGCGAGGCCACGAGTTGGTAGTTATAACACCGGACCCAGCTTTACCCAAAGACCGACCAAAAGACAACGTAACAGAAATACACTTGAACAATTCTTACCATGTTTTGAAAAATGTGTTACTTCCAATTACTAAACAGTCTATGAAAAGAGGAGTGATCACGGACATGGAGACGATGATATCAGATAAGTCAATTCGTTCTTGGTTCTCAATAGTGATGGATGTCTTAAACTATGAAGAAGTAAAAGTACTGATCAATGACAAGAAGCAAAAGTTTGATCTCGTTATAGTTGAGGCAATCACGAACTTTAACTATATATATGGGAAGATCTTCGATGCTCCAGTGATAACGTTTTCATCGTTGTACGGACTTCCTGAAATATTTGATGTTGCTGGTGCAGTGGCCAGGCATCCAATCTTGTATCCAAATTGTCTGAGGAACAAATTCAGAAATCTTTCATTTATTGAGAAAATAAAAGAGTTCTACAACGAATATTCTATTAGGGAAACGTTTGCTAAACTTGAAGAATATGAAAGCAATATTCTGAAAAATACGTTTGGGGATGATGCTCCCACAATTTATGAACTGAAAGGTCTTGTGTCAATGGTGTTTTTAAATTCATTTCCCATATTTGACCACAACCGTCCCGTACCCCCTAACGTGATTTACTTAGGAGCTATGCATCTGCAACCAGTCAAGGAACTTCCAAAGGTATTTGCTTCCTTTTACCTGGGTATATTTTTAAAGTCTCGCAATTGTAATTGCTAGGCTTCATAATACGCATGTATAAAAAGGATATAATTACATAATTTTAGAATATCACAGTATCGTTTCATAACAGCATTTCCGATGTTTAGGTTGCGTTTTCTAATATTCTACCATTTCTGATGTGCATGCGTTTAATATAGGTACTGGACAGGGATAAAAAATCTATATATATCACGGTCAAGAGTAGTTGTGACAGAGGCAGAGGTCATGACGTCATCATATGTCATCATTAGTCATCACAGTGAAGGCTTATACAACCCTCTCCGATTTCCAGATATGGTCAGGCTGCATATCGTATTATAGTTCGATAGAAATAATATGAGAAAAACCCTTCAGTTTTACTGTTTCTTAACTTTCTTTTTCTTTCTCAACTTTAGTTTACCGTTTAAGCTAATACCAGTTCGCAATGCAAATGTTATTCTATGTCGAAGAACTGGCAAGAAACCCATGGTCACTCTTTCTAACATAACACACTTTGTATTGCAATAACGGATGTACAATAACACTCTGCACTGAGACGAGCATTACATTAACTTATTACTTTAGTTGTAAGTAACGTCAGCTAAACATTATTTCAGCATTACGACCTCTATGGTACTAACTGTACAATAATTATTCCTGAATTGTGCTTTCAATTAGCGTGGCGGTATATATTGTGAGATTTCTATTATGCCTACTATGAGTCACCTGATAAACAATTTACAATATATCGATTTATTTGCAAAATAAATTCAGTATCTGTACTCATGGTGCTCCGACATATACAAAATGTGGCTTAATAAATACACGCCCTGAGAGTAGTTTATTATGCCGGCCTGCTTCTTTACACTACGCTATGGGCAAGAAGGTGTAAGCGGTCGAGGGTTTAGTGTTAGAGTAGTCAGAAGGCCGCTAAACGGCCAACCATCGTACCCCAACTCTCGACTTCTGACAAAAACCGGACGTACGTTGGCTGATCCCGAAACGCGACACACTTGCGTGTGCCACCATGGCGGATATTAGACCCTTATTTTTTTTTTTTTTTTTTCCCTCGGGGAAAATCCATCTTACGGATACCTTCTGGTCCTCGGGGGAGGAGAGATGGTTATGCCGGACTTCACCGACCTTCCGACCTAGTTCGCCCGAAGGACTACTAGATCGGGACCCTAACCAATTTTCCTACGCCGGTGTACCGACTAAAAACCCCGCGGTAGCCTTCTGCAGCACATGTGGGACTATCCCGGGGGATCCTGAGTGTACTCTGGATTGCTGCCGGAACCATCCCTGTGCCGTACCTTTACGGCCCGTCTCTTCTTGGGCTAGGTGCCCCCCACAATTTACAGTACCAGCGCGATGTTTCGCGCCGCCAACCGCCTCAGGGTCGCACCATGAAGATATATACATAAAGGCCGCACATCCCCCGCTGTGCAGCCGCGACCCCTGTGATCCCTTTTAGTCGCCTCTTACGACAGGCAGGGTATACCGTGGTAGAATTCTTCAGGGCCCCCATTCCACAGGGCGGGAGGCGCCAGTCAATCGTCAAACTCGGCGCCTCCTTCTCGTTTGGTGACGAGCGGGATCGGTTCGTTGCCGATCCCGTTCGGCGCTCTCCTTCTGCAACATAACACGTTCGCAGAAGGAGGCCATCGCACGCCACGACCTTCGTCTGCCGACCATGGCAGATACCACAGCCGGCAGAGAAAGGTCTCCATTGACAGCTGACCTGAAAGCGCTGCGCTCTTCATCCCAGGCTGGACACTCCGCAAGGGTATGTTGGGCCGTGTCATTTCGACAGCTACCACAGTGGTGGCACACGGCAGACTCCTCTTTTCTGATCCGACACAGGAACGAACCGAAACATCCGTGACCCGACAGTACCTGTGTCAGACGGAATGTCGGTGCACCGTGGCGCCTGTCAAGCCATTGGCTAAAAACAGGACGCACTGCCTCGACAGTCCTCAAGCCTGGCTTAGCAAGCCACCTGCAGCCTGGCTAACCACTCATACGGATATTAGACCCTGTGTACGGTGGTCGATATCCGGGTGGATATGCATATCCTACCACCAGCAGTACTTTTCACAGTACTTCACTTTATAATTTGATAGGGGCGAGCCTGGGCTAATACTGAGTATTACTAAATGGAAAAATCCAATATCACTTTCGATCGGGTATCGAACCCAAGATCTCAGCACAATAGTCGTAATGCATGCACAATTACAACTGCGCCACCGAGGCAGCCACTCATGGTATCACTCAAATTGACAGATGTTAAGAAGACCAAAATCTTATTCTTATCTTATCTTCCTTTCAGGATTTAAAAGATTACTTGGACAACTCAAAACGAGGAGTAGTCTACGTCAGCTTGGGAACAAACGTCGATCCTTCTATGATGGACAAAGATTTGTTGGATGCATTTGTGAACGCATTCAAAGAAATACCTTATGATATATTGTGGAAATTTAATGGAGATAATCTTGAGAATGTACCGAATAATGTGAGGATACAAAAGTGGTTTCCGCAGAGAGATTTACTAGGTATTAATTTGTATATATAAAACATGCACACGTTTTTAAATGAGACGCACAGTAAACATAATGCAACTGAGAACTTTAATGACTTTGCAGGATTCATAATTAACACTGCCCTTTGCATTTGTACATCTTTTTCTTTCTTTCTTTCATTTTCAAAAACCTCATCAACAAATAGACTAACTTTCATAATTACTATATTAAATATGACAAGTTAGTGAAAGGGAAGATTGTTAGGTCTCTGGTAATAATAACATTACTTCTATTTCAGTACACCCGAACATTAAAGCCTTTGTGACACAAGGCGGTCTTCAATCTACTGACGAAGCCATAGATTCCGGTGTACCACTAGTGGGTATACCATTCTTAGGAGACCAGTGGTATAATGTCAACAGATACGTGGAACTTGGTATTGGAGTAGAATTGGATACATTTACCGTTACTGCTGATGATATTGTGAGAGGAGTGAAGACTGTAACTAGTGATGACAGGTTAGATATTGTAGTTCAGTTTTAGCATTTGATGAAGGTTCGCGTAGTGCGAGCCGCTCTTCTGGTACTAGATAGATAGATAAAACGTTTATTTAGGCAACAATGCATTCACAATTAAACTTAGCTTAAAAGGAGACAAAAATTACTATAAACAAATAAGTCTAATGTATGCGGCCGAAATTTGGCTCCAGCTCAGCATGATGCTTTGCTCCTAAAAGCAAACCGCTGGTAATTCTGCTGGTACCTAGATATTTATACGGCAATTACATAGTAGGCCAAGTAGCGTCTTATAGTGATTGTCTAACATACTACCAGTTATTATTGCTGTGATTACAACAACAAAAAAAATAGGGAAAGAAAGCATTAGAAAATCTGATTAAGACTTGATGTGAAAATTATACGCAGTAACAAACAGTGACAGTGTTATTAATTACCTAAGTGAGCTAGTTCCCGCTACATACCACAACTCTGTTTTACTATAAAGTATATCTTCTTAGTTGTTGATATATTTTCAGATTCCGACAAAACATTCAGAAATTAAAGACATATATGTATGACACGCCACAAACGCCGTTGGAACGAGCAGTGTGGTGGACAGAGTACGTACTCCGGCACAAAGGGGCCAACCATCTCAAATCTCCAGCAGCAAATATGTCGCACAGAGAATATTTCATGATAGACTTCATCTTATATGTTATTGGTGCTTTAACTATTGCTTTATTTACATTAATATTCATAGTGTACTACGCTGTAACATTATTTAAGCCTAAAGCTGTTAAACATAAACGTAATTAATTTAAACTTGTGGTTTTAATTTTATACTGAATAATGAGTGCATTTTCTAATACAGTTAGCTTTCTCTGAAGTATGTTTTATTAAATACATCCACCTAATAGTCCCACATTGAAGGGTAGTTGACACGATTGCTTTTAATAATTTAATCAACAAGTTACATTACCTAAAACCTATTATCGAAAGAATCCAAACAAAAATAAGTAAATTAGACAACATTCAAATGCTAGAAGGGGTAGTTGTCAAATGATAGTAAATGGATGCATGATATGTCCCGTGACGTCACCTCGTGCCCTTATGCGAGGGAGATAGCGATATAGTAAAAGAGTTTCTTTTGTGTATTATATTTGGTTGCTTATCGACTAATGATAAAATTGATCACAGGAAACTACCCTACTGCTAGACACGGGCCGTTTTTAACCTACTTCAAAAAAGGAGGAGGTTAACAATTCGTCGGAATCTTTTTTTTATGTCCCGATTACTCGAAGACGCCTAGACCGATTCGAGAAATTCTTTTTTTGTTTAAAAGGGTATACTTCCCATGTGGTCCCATTGGCACCAAGTCAGGATCTGATGATGGAATCACAGAAAAATCAAGGGAAACCCTCAAACTTTATTGCGACGCATAATTTGTTTTTTATTAATAAAAACGTCGTGTGAGCAGCGGTTTGAAAAGAAAAAAAAGAAATTTTGAGGTTTACTCAGAATGTTTATTCAGAAACGAAAAATTGAGTAATCCACAAATATTACTTTCTGGTCTAGGTGTTGTGAAACGAGGGTCTCTCGTAGTTCATACAACGCATGATCTCACCATGGGGTCAGGAGAATATGTTTGATTATTGGGTGTTATTTTATTATTATTAATACAGTTTGTATCCCTCTTTATACATAGGTATGTAAAAAAGCCCTGACACATACAATAATACTAGCCCTGTATTAAACATTGTCCCACTGCTGGGCACGGGCCTCCTCTACTAATGAGAGGGGTTAGGCCTTAGTCCACCACGCTGGCCTAATGTGGGTTCATTTCACATACCTTCGAAATTCGTATAAGAATTCTCAGATATGCAGGTTTCCTCACGATGTTTTTCTTCACCGTTAAGCAAGCGATAATTAACATTTTATACACACATAACTTTAGAATTATTAGATTAACATATAGCATACTGTATCAAAGACATGATTCAATGAAGTCTTAAAAGGATTTGTTTGTATATTATTTACTGTACTATGTAATATATTGTATTAGACTTCTTTTATCAGTTTTATAATACATAAATCAAGAATTTTAGTCAAAAATCTAAATCAAATATTTATTGAATCCATGAAATGTTAAACCCCTTATTTAGCTTAATTTTTTTACTGTGCCGCCAGTTAGGAATGCGGTTTCTCTAGATAAAAACGGGCAAGAAACTCTAGCGTTGCTCTTTTCACACCGGTTAACAATATTTGGTCATGCAATTATTGTTGTTGGTACGATTTAAGTTTAATTATATTAGACTAGCTGTTGCTCGCGGCTCCGCCCGCGTGGAGGTCATATATGAGACAAAAAGTATAAACTACAAAATACCAATTTTTGTGCATTTAACTTCAAAAATGAAGAATTTTCATACAAACTTTCTTCCCCTATTTTACCCCCTTCGGGGTGGAATTTCCAAAAATCCTGAAATATATATTTTTTATTTTTGACTAAAAGGCCAAATACTAATTTTCGTAAACTTAACTTCAAAAATGACGGATTTTCATACAAACTATCATCCCCTATTTTACCCCCTTAGGGGTGGTATTTCCACAGACCCTTCCTTATTGGATGCCTACGTCATAAAAGGTACCTACTGTCAAAATTTCAAGTCTCTAACCCCAGCCGTTTTGGCTGTGCGTTGATCGATCAGTTTCAGTCAGTTTCTTCTTTTATATATACAGATTAGAGCAGCTAAATGCATGTTAATTAAGTTGCCTTATTGCAATATTGTGAAATAAAACTCATTACAAGACCTAGTGCCGCACATAACCGTCGTGAGAGTAATGAAAATCTCAATTTCTTAAAGCAGTTGGTCCTCACTGAAACAGTCTGAGCAGAACAGTCCACACGAGCCGCACCCGATCACGAGTAATGACGCATGTGTCAGCCATCGGCCTCCTCAACCATGTTACAGGGAAATGACCGACTCGGCACATGGCGCCGCAGCAAGCACAGACACCTTAGCGAGTATGACGTACCCAGACTGAATATAGTACATACAGTAAAATATTGAACGCAAAACTGATGCATGGACAACTTGAACACAAGTTGGCAACAGTTTTTTTATTATCTGTCTCGGCAAAAAGATTGCATATCAGATAGTCAGTACAGTATGACCCAGATAGACTATTGAATGGACAGATAAGGCTATCACTCACCATTCAACATAATTATGCCAGCTCAATTGGTTCTTAACTAACCGACTTCAAAAAAGGAGGAGGTTAACAATTCGTCGGAATCTTTTTTTTTATGTATGTTACCCGATTACTCGAAGACGCCTGGACCGATTCGAGAATTTCTTTTTTTGTTTAAAAGGGTATACTTCCCAGGTGGTCCCATTGGCACCAAGTCAGGATCTGATGATGGGATCTCAGAAAAATCAAGGGAAACCTCCAATTTTATAGTGACGCATAGTTTGTTTTTTTATTGAAGTCGGTGTACTTTTTATGAATTATTTTGATTAAAGGTTACTCTTTTTTTTATTTGTCACGGTAAGGTACTATTAGTGATGGGAAGCGCAGTGCAGTCCAGTTAGAGTATCAAGTAGCGAAAGAAAACATCTCTTTCTACTCAACACAATCATGCCGACAGGCTGAGGAGGTTCTTCACGGTTCTTCACGCTTAATATACCCAGTACTATAAGAAAGAGGGAATACATGGGCTGTCAAACTGTTCAGCTTGATGGTGCGGTAAAGATCAAATTTGTGAACTTGGTTTTATCGAAGCCATCCAGAGTGAAAATTTATATCGCAGCATAGTGACACACGCTAGTGAAATCACACCTTATAATCCTACTAATATTATAAATGCGAATGTTTGGATGAATGGATGTTTTTTACTCAATCACGCTACAACGGCTGGACGGATCTGGTTGAAATTTGGCACAGAGATAGATTATAGTATGAAGTAGCACATAGGCTAGTTTCTATCCCAGAAAAAATTACAGTTACCATGAGAGAGTTTAGTAAGTCACAAAGCAAGGCAACGACATGATTTTTGGCATAATGGCAGTTTAGGGACAGGCAGTTCAGAAAATGACATAGGCCACTTTTTAACCAGAAAAAATGCACGGTTCCTATGAAATAGCAAAATATATTAAGGTGTAATAGCTTAAGATCCTTCCATGGATTGTATACCTTTTCTTCCAAAAATAACCTCCACGCGGACGGAGCCGCGGGAAACATCTAGTAGTGTAATAAGCAATTATGAGATTTGAAAAATAAGCATCGTTGTCATGCTATTTATGTACTATCTTATCAATATGGAACTTACCAGATATGATGATACAGAAAGTATTTGTCAAACAATACAAGCGTCTACATCTTGGCGTAATATTTTGCCGTATTGGATGTCGTAACAATTCTGTAATTGTCAAGTTGTTTTGCATCATTTGTTGTGTTAACTGTTTAATGGTTTCTAATACTAACGCGGCTGTTACACATTGAAATAAAACTAATTCACCCCGTGACCATGAAGTCTGCAAAGCTTTCGAAACGTCAGGTTAAAAAATAAAATAAACAGCAGTAAAATCCGTTTTTGAACATCAGTTATTATTGGTTTTATTTTAATTTGACGTAATTTTTTTGGTGTAAAGTGTCAATGTTGTCAGTATCATGCCTACTTTGTACGTATTCTTATGTTCTTTTTGTTCAATTTTGAAGTAACGTTAGTTACCCGACAGAGAGCACAAAGCAGAACAATTTCCAAACAATGCCGGAGGTATCGCTGTCGCTTCACTCCTAACGGTTTCTGTCGGTCAGGGTTGCGTCTAAATAAATAAATACACCCAACAGTCACACACATAGTTTTGATCCCACACAAGGTTAAACCTGTATCGTAGGTATCAAGAACTACAAAGGGCTACGGTCCGACAACACCCAGACCCGAAACAAATATCTATCTAGGTGCGGGAATCGAACCCACGGCCTCTGGTTTCTCAGCCGGCTACTCACCCGCTGCGCTACGGAGGCTGTCACCTCCTTATCTGTCATACCTGAACATAATTGACATAAATGTGAAAATCTTAATATGGAGTTCTATAATAATGACTTTAATGTCGTAGTCTAATTGGAATTGAAACTCCGTCTTCGTAGTTACCAGTGTAATCATTGTGAATTATTGCTGGTTTAAACCATGAATAAACTAATGCCAGGAAACATGCATGTCTTCTCAGGCAGGTTTCCTGACTAGAACTTTCGTTGTTAGACTTCACACACTTCGAAATTTTATTTAGAACGAGAGTTCTAAAGTTGAGGTCTAAACGAAAGTTCTTAAGTTTAAAGTTTTCAAAGTTTGTGAAGTCTAACAACCCGTATTAAGCCAGTGCTGCACCCAATTAAGTGGTAGACTAAGGTCTACCTAAACCCTCTAATTAATAGAGGTTAGTTGGTAGTAGGAAATATCCTATCCCGGCTACTCAACACAATCATGCCAACCTGCTTCTTCACACTACGCCATGTGCAAGAAGGTCAAGAAGCAGTCAAGGTTCTAGAGGGTTAGACGAGATTTCATGATAAAAGAATCTCAATACCAATCAAACTTGAAAAAAATATTTTTACATTCAAATTTCAATCACTGAGCAACACTAGTTCATATTATTCTCTCAAGCATATAAAAATGGACACTCGAGATTAAGAGGAAGATTTTAAATCAGTGCGATAAATTTGCTGCTGCTGCTAATTTGCTACTTTGGTATTAAAATAAAACCACCATTTTAAATTAACTAACTTTATGTTTAACAGCGCTAGGTTTAAATAAACTTATAAGATAGTACACTATGAATATTAATGGAAATAAAGCTATAGCTAAAGCTCCAATAACATATAAGATGAAGTCTATCATGAAATATTCTCTGTACGACATATTTGCAGCTGGAGTTTTGAGATGGTTGGCTCCTTTGTGCCGGAGTACGTACTCTGTCCACCATACTGCTCGTTCCATCGGCGTTTGTGGCGTGTCATACATATACGTCTTCAATTTCTTAATGTTTTCTCGGAATCTGAAATAAATCAATTAAGAAGATATACTATAAAGTAAAATAATTATGGCTCGGAGTACCGTGCCTTCATCAAACGCTCAAATTAAACTACAGTATCTAACCTGTCATCACTAGTTACAGTCTTCACTCCTCTGACAATATCATCAGCGGTAAGGGTTTCGGAATCCAATTGTACTCCAATACCAAGATCCACATATCTGTTGACATTGTACCACTGGTCTCCTAAGAACGGTATACCCACTAGCGGTACACCAGCATCTATAGCTTCGTCGGTTGACTGAAGACCGCCTTGTGTTACGAAGACTTTGATGTTCGGATGTACTGAAATAGAATTAGTATAATAATTATTAGAATCGTTTAGTTATCAGAGTTCTAATTTTGATACTTCAAAAAATACTTCTTCTTTTTCGTGTCGTCAGTGAGACTGGCCATCAGGTGACCAGCTTTTTTGTATTTCTAAGCTTTAGTTATAGGAAATCTAAAATTCTAGGCGCCAGATGATAAGTAATAGACATAAATTAAAATATTTCGTACATATTACGAGATAGTTAATCAAATTTTTTAGCAACATCGATATATAGTGTCATTATATTTTTTAATTTAGTGTTTGAAAATACGGGTTTCAAAAGAGCTTTTGCCGTAAATTGCATGCAAAAACATTACTTATCTGAAAAAAATAAAAAAAAATCTCTCAATCTAATAATTTTAGTGGTTAGTTTTTCTTGATAGTGTAGATGATAGTAGAGATGCAAATGCAGATACCTAATACTATGAAGTGTTTAACACAAATTCCCAAGTTCATTTCGTCTACAAGTCATCTCATTGTATTTGATGTGCGTTGTTAGCTTCTTACAAAGCCCCGGTTCATAAGTCTCAAGTTTCAGCACACAAAATAAATACCTAATAAATCTCTCTGCGGAAACCACTTTTGCACTCTCACATTATCCGGAACATTTTCAAGATTATCTCCATTAAATTTCCACAATATATCATAAGGTATTTGTTTGAATGCGATCAAAAATGCATCCAATAAATCTTTATCCATCATAATAGGATTCACGTTTGTTCCCAAGCTGACGTAGACTATTCCACGTTTTGAATTGTCCAAGTAATTTTTTAAGTCCTGAAATAATTTCATAATAAAGATATACTCTTTATACACGAAGTATTTTGATCTTAAATCTATCAATTTAAGTGGTAGTAACACATCGTTACCAGTTTTGTCGATAAAATTATTTTGATTACAAAATTAGTCTTCAAGCAAGTCAATAACACGAATAATGTTGGTTATTCCAAAGTGCCAATGGTCCCAAAGAAAATTATTTAAAGAATTTGTTGTAGGATCATTGATCCTGTAATTTTTACTTATAAACTTATTATTTGGGAACAGATTTTGGAGTCCAATCTATTGGATTTTCTAAATTTGGCTATTTTATTTGATTCTACTCTGTATTATATCTCTAATAAATTCAAGACCCTCATCTATATCTACAGAACTTTGAATACTATTACTCCTAAACCTAATACAGCAGTCAATCTGAATACTGGAAACATTTCAAATTTTTACCATGTAACCTAGTTTATTTCTTAAGCACTGAATCCACAGCAATTTGATAATAATGGCAAGGTCGAAGAATATCTACAGTAGTTACTTAGTGATAAAAAAATATATTTCAATTAATAATAAAATTACAGACCGCCTCCGTAGCATAGCAGACGAATAGCCTGAGACAGCGATACAGAGCTGACACGGAGGAATTTCTACCCAAACCCATTACCACTTTACCCGACCCGGGGATCGAACGCGAGACCTCAGCACAGCAGATGTAATGCATGCGCAATTACAAATGCGTACATAGTCATAACCACAGTGAACAAAAAGCAATATACACATAATAATATGTTCTTTTTATATTCTAAAAGAGATTTAAAAAGTCATATTGCTAAAAATACAAAACAACAATACCTTTGGCAGGTCCTTGACGGGTTTCATATGCATGGCTCCTAAATAAATTACGTTAGGAGGTACAGGACGGTTATTATCAAATATGGGAAAAGAATTTGAAAACACCATCGTCACAAGACCTCTCAATTCATCAATGGTGGGAGCATCTTTTCCAAACTTAATCTTTAGAAAATTATTTTCTTTTTCTTCAAGTTTTGCAAAGGTTTGCCTAATAGAATATTCGTTGTAGAACTCATTTATTTTCTCAAATAATGAAAGATTTTTGAATTTGTTTCTCACGCCATTTGGATACAATATTGGATGCCTGGCTACCGCACCAGCGGCTTCAAACATTTCAGGGAATCCGTAGAAAGACGAAAATGCTATCAAGGGAGCGTCGAAAATCTTCGCAAATATGTAGTTAAAATTCGTGAACGCCTCTACTATAACCACATCAAACTTTTGCGTCTTGTCATTCAATAGTTCGGTCACTTCCTCATAGTTCAAGACATCTATCCCCATCTTGAACCAAGAATTAATAGTCTCTTCTGTCATTATCGTCTTCACATCCGCAATCACTCCTCTTTTCAGCAATTTAGAGTGTTCAATAAATATTTCTTTTACAATATCGTAAGAATTTTTCATGTGTATTTCTGTTATGTTGTCTTTTGGTCGGTCTTTGGGTAAAGCTGGGTCTGGTGTTATAACTACCAACTCGTGGCCTCGCTTTGCCAATTCCATCGTCAGCGCTCTGAACACTACTTGGTGACTTATCGAAGGAATTGGATACACGCCTAAGATCCTCGCGGAGTTTACCACGGAACACAGTAATAAAGGAAACAACAGTAGCATTGTCTCTGAAAATGGAGGCTATACTAAAAATATTTCCATTCACTCCTGTATATTTAAATTAGATTTTTTATCAGTTTATTAATTCTCAACTATATGAAAAAAAAAGTTTGTTTGTTTGTTTGTAGTAAATCGATTTCTGCAATTTTAATCCTAAAAATAATTAGCACTAAGTAAAAAAGCACTCAACCTTAATATAACAGTCAAAGTCAACGAAATTGAAACATAAATTAAGGTGGTAAGGCCTTTTTAAATGCATTTCAGTTAACGTATTTCGATTGAAACTTTACGTGTCAATTGGGGTTAGATGCGCTCCTGTGTGTTTTTATTTTTTTTATAGTATAATCCGACAAACGAGCCAGTGGGTCACCTGATGTTAAGTGATCTCCACCTCCCATGAACATCCACAATACCGAAAGTGTCATGTATGCGCTGTCGGCCTTAAAGGACAGGAATAGGGATTAGGGAAGGGAAGGGGGAATCTGGGCCTCCGGATATCTCACTTACCATACGAAACGCGACAGTAAACTGTCACTTTACGTTGGTTTTCTGTGAGACAGTGGTACTACCTCGGTCGAGCCGGCCCATTCATGCTGTAGACAAATATGTCTACACAGTGGCTCTACCACTTCCAAACCGTGTGTGTGTGTTTATGTATGTATGTGTTTTTTATCTTTTTGGTATACACATAATATGCCAGTTCTGTTTTAACGCCGGAGAACATTATGTTCTTCGACGTGAAATATGTATATACAGGAAAATATTGGATTTGCCGATGTACGCCGATGCCAATCATAATTGCTGATAAATCGTATCACGCAAGCGGCTCTGCGGCTTACAGCTAGTATATGAACATCCGTTTGATAGTGCGATAAAATTATCATATTTATATTACATTAGCTTTTCCCCGCGGCTCCGCCCGCGTGGTAATTATTTTTGTAAAAATAGTGTAATATCCATCTTCTATCTCATCCAACGGAGTCATCTTAAGCTATTACATTTTTCTATATTTTGCTGTCCTGTTGGAACCGTGCACTTTTCCGGAATAAAAAATAGCCCGTGTCATTCTCTAATTCCTAAACTACCACTATGAAAAAATCATGTCGATCCCTTGCTCTGCGAAAAACCAAAAACTATCCCGCGGAAACCGTACATTCTTCCGGGATAAAAAGTAGCCTATGTTATTCTCTGATCCCTAAGCTACCACTATGCAAAAATCATGTCAATCCCTTGCTCTGTGAAAAATAACAACAAATCTATGCCATGGGATCCATACATTTTACCGAGATAAAAGTAGCCTATGTACCATTCCAGAATATTATATGTATCTGTGTGCCAAATTTAAACCAGATCCATCGCGTTCTATTATAATATGATCTATAAGTTCTCTTAAAATTTTCTACGCAACTTCATTTTTTTTCCTAGCAACATTCTACTTACTTGTCGGTTTTTTGTTATATAATAAATATATGTTACGTACGTTTATTAGATAACAAAAAACCGACAAAGTTTGTACACGTGTTAACGCGAGAATCGCGACAGAATGTTACATTTTGGAATAATTTTTGTGGACTTTATCAGCTGTGGGTAACAATGGCGCTATATACTGATATTTTTATAGGTGCATGCGTACCTACGTACATGCATGCGTGCGAACGTGCGTGCGTGCTTGCCACGCCAGCACGCCAGAACGTCTGAACGGTTTTGGTTGAAATTTGGCACAGAAATAGATTATAGTCTGGAATAGCACATAGGGCACTTTTTATCCCGAAATAATATATGGTGCCTGTGGGATATATTTGTTGCTGTTTTTTAACCGACTTCAAAAAAGGAGGAATCTTTTTTTTATGTACCCCATTACTCGAAGACGCCTGGACCGATTCGAGAAATTCTTTTTTTGTTTCAAAGGGTATACTTCCCATGTGGTCCCATTAGCACCAAGTCAGGATCTGATGATGGGATCTCATAAAAATCGAGGGCAACCCTCAAATTTTAAAGGGATGCATGATTTGTTTTTATTGAAGTCGGTGTACTTTTTATTAATAATCACAGAGCAAGTGATCGACATGGTTTTTTGCATGGTCTTGATCTAGAGATCGAAGAATGAAAAAGGCTATTTTTATTTCGGAAAATACAGGGTTCCTATAAGATAAAAATAAAATAATAAGATAAAATTATAGAAAGTATAGCTTAAGATGGCTAGGATTTTATACCTTCTCTTTCTAAAATAAAATTCACGCGGGTCGAACCGCAGGCATAAGCCAGTTATGGATAAAATGCGTATTTGAAAAATTAAACTTTATTGAAAGAATCAACGAAAATCGCATGTCGACAATACAAGATAATAAGGAATTTCAATAACGAAGGTTGTCACTATAGTATACTATAGTATAGTATATATATATATTAGTATTCACGATTCTAAACTTTACTGCTGAAAATTATAAAGAAACTAGTACGTTTTAGAGTTCTCCAAATATGATGCCGTCAGCGCAAAAGTAGCCTAAGCTTGAGACAATGAGTATGAAAATAATGGGGTTTGTATATTCATGAATTTTAAATCAATGTACATAAATGCAATTTTTGCAATGCCATCTTGTTGTCATCATATTGGCAATTGGTGAAACTAGAGACCGGCCGGTTTTGCATTAAATTTTCGCACATTTAAAATCATTTGTAGTAGGTACAGATTATGAAAAATTGAGGGTTAGGCCACTTTTGCACTGACAGCCTCATATGATGTGCATAATTGTATCGAGTATCGAGGGGTGGTTTTCTCTCGATACTTGATACTCTATCTGGATGGCACTGCACTTACCATCTGGTGCGGTGTGGTCACTTTGCCGTGCCAGTACAAAAAATATTTGGACGTATTTGAAATTTACTAACTAGCATGAAACTAGCGTGGTAGACTAAAACGTTACCTCCTTCATCAATCAATAAGTGCTGATATTACTAAGAGAAAATATAATAAAATAAAAATAACAAAAATACTGTACCACAGAAACGCTTACATTATTTATAATATAAAATTGAAACCACCGTTTTAAATTAATTCATTTTATGTTTAATTGCGCTAGGTTTAAATAAACTTATAACGTAGTACACGATGAATATGAATGTAAATAAAACTATAGTTAATGCAGCAACAACATTTAAAATGAAGTCTACCATGAAATATTCTCTGTACGACATATTTGCTGCTGGAGATTTGAGATGGTTAGCTCCTTTGTGTCGGAGTACATACTCTGTCCACCATACTGCTCGTTCCAACGGCGTTTGTGGCGTGTCATACATATACGTCTTCAATTTCTTAATATTTTGTCGGAATCTGAAAATAAATCAACAAATAAGAAAATATGATTTATAGTACCAGAAGAGTGGCTCAGTACGTGTGCCTTCACCAAATGCTCAAATTGAACTTTATCTAACCTGTCATCACTAGTTACAGTCTTCACTCCTCTCACAATGTCATCAGCGGTAAGAGTAAAGGTATCCAATTCTACTCCAATATCAAGTTCTACGTATCTGTTGACATTGTACCACTAGTCTCCTAAGAACGGTATACCCACTAGTGGTACGCCAGCATCTATAGCTTCGTCTGTAGACTGAAGACCGCCCTGCGTCACGAATGCTTTAATATTTGGATGTACTGAAAAAGAAATAATATTGTTAGGGTAAGTCCCATTTATTAGACATATCGAGGGTATTTCATAAATATCTGTGGGTAGATTGATAATTACTAACTGAGTGGGTGTAAAGGTTTGCAATAATAGGGAGTGCTTGGGCGTTCCAGAGCAAACCCATTCTCGGACCTTCCATAGAGCATGGTTTTATTCATTTTACGTTTTATGAATTATTATATTTATAAATATTTATATTCACGTTTTATTCTTTGGCCAATAAGAAGTTATATCAAAAATTCGCAAACATAAAAAGTAATACGTATAAAATGACATTGGATTAGTTTAGGAAATAAACTAATGTAATCATTTACAACCAACCTACCAACCCGCATTAGGCCTGCGTGTTGGACTAAGGCCTAACCCCTCATTAGTAGAGGAGGCGCGTGCCCAGCAGTGGGACAATGTTTAATACAGGGCTAGTATTATTTTAATCATTTACAAAGATTGTTTTTTCGTTGATGTAACAAACACTGCAAAATGATTAAAGTTCCCAATTGCATTGCCTTTACTGCACATCTCATTTAAGAATGTTGAGTGGAGAAAACTCTCATTGTACATAAATAATACATACCTAATAAATCTCTCTGCGGAAACCACTTTTGTATCCTCACATTATTCGGTACATTTTCAAGATTATCTCCATTAAATTTCCACAATATATCATAAGGAATTTGTTTGAATGAGTTTAAAAATGCACTCAACAAATCCTTGTCCATCATAGAAGGATCGACGTTTGTTCCCAAACTTACATACACCACTCCACGTTTCGAGTTGTCCAAGTAATGTTTTAAGTCCTGCAACGAAACATAGTAAATTAGACCCTTATTTTACATAAGAATCCTCATTTAACTGAATTTTTCGACAAAACCATCATGATTATAGTGAAAGGACCCAGGGCTCACAACGCTTTCCTCGCGAAACACTAAAACTCGAAATAAATACTTTTGGATCCCATAAACATTTGTTTCGGTGCGGATATTGAATCCCACAGCCTCTCGTTTCACAGCCAGTTACTCGCCCGCTGCGCCACGAAGGCTGTCATGGAATGTTGTAATTATGCCAATATTTCAGTTTAATGTGCTGCTTATAACAGCTGAAAAGATCTAAAAAGATATTTTGTTAAAATTTAAATATAAAAAAATACCTTTGGAAGTTCCTTGACGGGTTGCAGATGCATAGCTCCTAAGTAAATCACGTTAGGTGGTACGGGACGATTGTTGGTAAAAATTGAAAAAGAATTTAAAAATACCATTGTCACAAGACCTTTCAATTCATCAATAGTGGGAGCGTCCTTTCCAAACTTAGTCTTCAGAAAATTATTTTCTTTTTCTTCAAGATTAGCAAACGATCGTCTTATACTATATTCGTTATAGATCTCTTTTATTTTTTCGATAAATGAAAGATTTTTGAATTTGTTCCTCATGCTATTTGGATACAGTATTGGATGCCTGGCCACTGTACCAGAACTTTCAAATATTTCAGGAAAACCGTAGGACGATGAAATCGCTATCAGTGGTGCGTTAAAGATCTTTGCAAATATGAAGTGAAATTCGGTAAATGCCTCAGCAATCACGAGGTCAAACTTTTGCGTTTTGTCATTCAATATTTCGGTCACTTCTTCATAGTTCAAGACATCTGTCGCCATCGCAGCCCAAGAACGAAATGACTTTTCTGACGTCATCGTCTCCATGTCCGTGATCACTCCTCTTTTCATAAACGGTTTAGTATCTTCAATAAACATCTTTTTTAAAACATTGTAAGAATTCTTCATGTGTATTTCTGTTATGTTGTCTTTTGGTCGGTCTTGGGGTAAGGCTGGGTCCGGTGTTATAACTACCAACTCGTGGCCTCGCTTTGCCAGCTCCATCGTCAGCGCTCTGAACACCACTTGGTGACTTAACGAAGGCATTGGATACACGCCTAAGATCCTCGCCGAGTCGACCATGGCACACAGTAATAGAGGAAACAACAGTAGCATTGTCACTAAAAATCGTAGCTGAACTAAAATTCATGATTCATTCCTGTATATTTAAATTACATTTGTCGCTCTATCAGTTTATCATATATCTATCTATTTATCATAAAACTGTAACTTTCTGTATGTTTGTTTCTTTGATTGAATGTTTTAGCATTACACAAAACTACTAGGCATTTACCTTTAATATTTTATTTCTTTATCAGGTTCGTTTACACGCCGGAGAACTGTGAAGAACATATTTAAAGAAGGAAATATTGGATGTTCTTATTTATGATGTAGAATTCTAGGAAGACGATGGCGAGATAAACTTGACTCCTACTTAAGAAAGCTCTTTTATATTTAGCTCAAAACTGAGACGAGTAGAATGAGGGTAGGATGGTCTTTGCCCTGCAGTGGGACAACCATGCCTAATAATAATAATAAAGCAAAACATGGGCATTTTTTTAATGGCATGCATCATTCCAACTTCTGGAAGAGAGACAGTCATGGTGCCTTCATCATTTTGCTATTCATGTCACTTTTCGTGGGATTACTAGCATTAAGTCCTAGTCAATTATCCATCGCTGACAATACCAACAAAAGACTTCACTGTGGCCTTTTTGCCTTCATGCCATCTCCTTGAGGGAAAAATACTCACGATGAGGGTAGCACAAGATTTTCGAACTACCGCATTTGAATTGAACCATACAAATGGACATAGCCACATATTCCTTTCTGCGCGATTACGACCCTTGCTTACTCCAGTTATCACCTCCTACGAGCAGGGTTATCATGGCAATCTTAATAAGCCCCCGGGCAGAGCGAGTACACCCTGGTTGTCAGTATATGCAGCAGAAACTGTCTTTACACTTACAAAAAGGATTATCATTTATTCAGTGATATGAACAATGAATGACTTCCTAGATGTACCAATAGGTTATCAATACTGATTTGTTCAATATTTGTGATAAAATTTTGGTCTCTATTCGAAATATATTCATCGTGACTAAAAGGATTTTAATAACTACTAGCTTTTGCCCGCGGCTCCACCCGCGTTGTATTTATTTTTGGAACAATGTAAGCTATTAGATATTTCTATATTTTCCGAACTGTCAAACGACTGACAGTTATGTCAAACACGTTAAGGTTACAGTTTAAAATTTTCTTATTTTCCGCACCCCTTTCTTATTTTTTTCTTTCATAAGAACCTTCTCCTAGCAATAACAAAAACAACAAAGAAGAATTAGCGAAATCGGTCCAGCCGTTCACGCGTTATGCTGTGACCAAGGTAAATAGGGATTCTTGTACATATACAGATGAGGTATATTATGATTAATAATAATAAAATAGGCAGTCACGGGGACCGCCGGCAGAAGTGAAATCTCAAAACTTTGGAATGACTGTGTTCATATTTGAAACAACGTCCATGAATTCCCTAGTAACTTTTTTTATTATCGCTTGTCAATATTCTAACCTAATAGTCTTATGTTAAAAGTAAAATAATTTGAGCGTGACGGCCGCGAGTTCAGTGCTTTTTCCCAATCGCAAAAGATTGGTTAGCGCTAAAGTTAAGTTTTCATTTCAAAAAACTTATGTGGCGGCACACAAGCGCCTCACACCGACGATATAGCAATGACGCCAGGCTTGATCGCGGTAGTTAAAATTGCGCAGCACATTGTATAAATACAAGATACAAATAACAACGGTTGGAGGGGCCGCGGCCGGTCGGGCATAACACCTGCCTGACTGGAGATACTCCCCCTTCGCTAGAGGAACACTCACCCGTTCCTCTACACTTACAATTTTGATTCAAATCTATGCAAATACTTTGTAAAAACTGCATGAATTGTAGTTTTATATGTCGTAGTGCTGAGATGTTGATCATTGGACATAGTCAATTAAACTCTTTGTCTAAAAAAACTATTAACGGTAGATTTTTACTACCAGCCAAGTTAATGTTGAAATCTCCACTTAAAATCATGGGTAAATTAGCCAACTTTTCTTAGAAGTAATTCAACACCGTCAATAGAATACATTAACAAATGTTCGTATAAGAAGTCTTGTATCGCCCGCATAGACTTTCCCGGTGAAATATAAACGGCAACAATTATTATTATTTGTCCATTTTCAGAGGCAACGACAAACACAAAAAAAAAGAAAATATTTTTTATTTGGTCACACAACAATACTTTAGATGTCATACAAATTATAAACACAAGGAGTAATACAACAAAAAAAACCTAAGTACACTCACTACTCCTCAATTCGCAACACCTGTGTCTGAAGTATGACCAAGAAGGCCATAGGCTCAGCATTTGCCAGGTAGTAAAGTACTGCCTGGCGCTGGTATTCTGCCTAGGCCTTATTACTATTCAAAGCATACTGAACCTTGCATGCGCATCCATATGCGACGTGCACATTCCGTGCATTGAATTGTCTGAATTTTGATAAATAGCTACTCCGCCGCTGTACGTTCAAGTCTTCTAAAACTTGTAACAAAGTTGAAATTTGGAATGTCAATTATTTCTTCGTTTCCCATATGAGTTTCTGATAGAACCAACACATTAATTTTTTTAACGAGAGCGTCAATTTCTATATCAGCTACATGTACACGTAAAAATTAACAATTGAATGAAAAAACAGATAATCCATTATTGTTTTTAATGATTTCAAGAAACACTTAAAGTGACGGATTGCAAAGTATTTGCCTCTAAACGTTTCAATTCCATCGATAAAACTTGTCGATGAGTTGTTGACCTCCTTTCATAATAAAATAAAAAAGCCTTTTATTTCTTGCAGTTTTGTTAGTTTACATACTTACATACTATTTTTAAATTTATTTTAGTTATACATAAGTTACTGTGATATTATTATTATTTTTAATTAGCAAGAACCCCTCTGCAGGTGAAGGCCTCCTCCATAGAACGCCGCTTTTCTCTATCTCGGGCATCCTGCATCCAGTGTGGACCAGCTATCTTAGTTATCTCGTCTTCCCATCTCAGATGAGATGACCTCTTTTCATATTTAGTTGAATCATCGCAAGACACTCCTACTCTACCAGTCCAAAATTTCTAGCTTTCCTTTGTATTTTCTTTAGTAACTAAGAACCAACCTTCGATATTAGTTACTCTTGATAACGCAACGTATACCAATTCTCTCGAGTAATAATGATGGTATTCATAAACAATAGCATCAAAAGAACCTCCTTGTGCCTTGTGAATCCTCATTGTCAAAGCAGAAATAAGTGAGAAGTGTTTTCTTTAATAGTTTTGTTGTTGTTAAGTCGTATTGATGATGTTTGAGTAGATATTGGATCAGTATCTTTGTCGATATTCAGGTGCGCAATGTCACTTTTCCACTTTTTTGCACGTTTTTACCAATCGATTTTGGGAATTCCAACCAAAGTCTTGTAAATTCATCATTTACATCCGAATCTATGTGAAGCAATTTTCCTTCGGTGCCATTTGATAAGCCATCCGAGACATCTTTGTTTGTGGTTATCATATAAAGTCAGTTAGGAACTAAACTTAATTCGTTCACATTCGTTACCGTGTGGTTTCACTTTATGTAACATCTGTCTAACAAAATTTTTTTACTCGATATTATGATAGCCAACGAAAACATGCGATGCTAATGATTCTGTTTTATTTTTAAAACTGTTCAAAATTTAATTGTCCCTTTCGGACATACTGGTTGGGCGTATTCTTTTGTGAAAAATCTGGATTATATTTTTTGTCATTCTTCTAATGTTTAGAATAGTTCCATCCACATCACACCCACATAACGTTTTCTTGCCTCATTGCGCAGTCTATGGCAAATTTCTGTTGGAAAGTAGAGTACGTTTGAATATTTAGATTAGGTAGAGATGTGTCTGCAATTTGACATGTATGAATAATGTATTGTGATAAGTCAAAAGGAGGCTGACTTTGTAGTACTCTCTCTTCGAGAGAGTGGAAGAAAGAATTGCTGTCGTTGGAATTGGTTGGTGGAATATAAGGCACATCTCTCGTGGATGGGCCTGCAATTTGAGAAGCATGAATAGCGTGTGGTACCTTCGGACGATTAGGAATACTTTGTGCTTGTAAGTTTATTTGTGGGATATATGGCACATCTCTCGTGGATGGGCCTGCAATTTGAGAAGCATGAATAGCGTGTGGTACCTTCTGACTATTAGGAATACTTTGTGCTTGTAAGTTTGTTTGTGGGATATATGGCACATCTCTCGTGGATGGACCTGCAAGTTGACAAGCATGAATAACGGGTGGTACCTTCTGACGATTAGGATTACTTTGTACTTGTAAGTTTAATGTTCTTTTTTTATCTCTACATAGCTTAGATTTTTCTCTGTTTCTTTGTCTTGTTTCTTCCAATGTTTTTCTACCATCATCAGAAGAGTCAGTGACTTTATTCTCATTCTTTTTTCGTTCTCTATATCGCTTAGATCTTTCTCTGTTTTGTTGTTATATTTTTTCTTCTCTTGTTCTTTCATTTTCATCGAAAGGAGCACTCATTTCCATTGGCAGAACAGAAAAAATAACTTTTTTTGCGTTAGAGAAATCAGTTGACTGCACAGTTGTATCTTTTTCACTTTTTCTTTTTCGGTCTTCATCAAGAAGAATCAATAGTATATTTTTCCATGTTTGATGGAAATCTTAAATAAAAAAAGTCGTGAGAAAATGTGTACAAACGTTTACAAAGATATAACATTAAATCAACTGTAAATTGTTTGTGGAACATTAACGTACGACCGAAGTGTGTTATATTGTCGAGTTTCCGAGCAAAACATTACGTGCACAAAACCAACCAACCAATAGACCAACATGATTTTGTAAAAAAATCTGAATACCAACTTTTTTTATTAATTTTTTAAGTTGAATATTTTACCTATTTTCAAATATGTATATTCATGCATAACCTCTCGGGTGTCAAATTTCGAAAACTCGCATAAAAGGTTTAGTGTCGGGCTGTTGGCAGGAATTCCAATATGTCAAATATTTACAACTATAAAAACCTATATATAGATATAGGTATAAAAATAACCAAAAATGTCAAGGTATCGTATTCTATGCCATTGAAATAGCTATTAAATAGGCTAAACGAATATATATACATGTCGGAGGAAGCCATGAGCCGGGTCGATTGCTGTTTGCATCCACAATGCAGAATATTATTTGTTACATTTTTCTATAACTTAAATCCTCCTTACTGATCTAATAACATTTATGAATATTGTAATTCAAATAACGACCAATCAGAGCAGGACACGTGCCTCGAGCGGAGTCGAGGTGCCATGTTTACTTTTGACAGAGAATGAGCGTTTTTGACGTATATTATGGAGAGATAGCAACGGATCGAGTTGGATCGTTGGCTAAGAGCATTATGTCGTTGGAGAAAGTAAGATCGGTGCCTTGAACCCGCTGCTCTGTCCTAACCAAATACAATATTGTTTAATGTAAATTAAAATAGTAATCAAAACTGTGATCATTGTGTTTTGTGCTCGCATTTTACCCCAATGACGCCCACTAAACCCGCAACCACGATTTCTGATGTCGATGGGAATAATGATTCTCCGACATCAGAAGTGGGATCGGTGCAGGCACAAAACGTGAGCTAACGGACAGCAGAATATGATGGATGGCGTACATTATTTGAAGCGTAAAAAAAAGCATGAGGCTACTCGTGGAGACGCTAACCAACCCACTGAATATCGAGGATAGGAGAGAGCATCACACTGCCTATACAGACACTGACACCCGGGCCTGGCTGGCAACGGTGGACATCTGCTCATCGGATCGCGATATACAGGGAAGTAAATTAATTCTTATATTTAGTAAGGCCATGAGAGGCTTGGCCGCAACATGGTTCCCTTAGAAAGCGTTTCCTAATGTGAAGTGGCTTTGATAGTTAATACGATATTAAAACTGCTTAGGTACTGCTAAACCGCAAGAAGGTGAATGTCTTGCTGCATATACAAACTTTTGATTTACTTTACTCAAGTCACTATGGAGTAATTTAGGCAAGGAAGTAATGGTGGTATCCTTTATACTTGCACACATGGGGCAAATTGAGCCACGGTTACAACGCAATAATATTACTGAACAAATAATTACCCGCTGTAAATGCAATGTGCAAGCTAATAAGTGACTTTTCCTTATCGCAAACGGAGTTACCATGAGATAAAAAAAAACCGTTGTAAGCAATTCGCAAGATAGTAAAAGTCCTAGGATAAGTTCTGTTTTGACAAAATGTTACGCTTACGGAAAGCTTGGTCATAAATCTTTTGAATGTTTCAGTCAATCTCATGAAAAACAGCAGACAACGTGGGTGCCTGTGACTTGCTACAAGTGTGGTGTTGAGGGTCATGTGGCATCGCGTTGCTCAAAAACATGGCCAGCTGCGACCAGCAGCGCACAGTCCGCCGCCGCACCCAGCGTTGTGAAGCGAGTGGACGTGAGTGGTGGTCACCGGGATAAATACGCAATTTGGTGAGCATTTCTCATTTTGTTTTGATTCCGGTGCTGATTGTTCTTTAATTAAAGAGAGCGTCTCTCGCAAGCTTATTGGTACGTTGCAGCATGCAATTGTTACCTTGACTGGTGTAGGAAAATCTAGTGTATTATGTGACTCACAAATTTTATCTAGGGTCGCTCTTAGTGGTCGTGAGGTACAAATTTTATTTCACATTATACCTGATGATTACCTGAATAACGATGTTTTGATTGGACGCGATTTGTTGGCCTTATGGTTGTCAGTACATATATCAAGTGATAAACTTACTATATTTGAGAGGCCCACTCTAGTTAATATTTGCAACATAGGTAACGCGTTGGCTGACTTTCATGACGTGGATACCGATATACCTGATGATCTTAAACCACAACTAATAGAACTCTTTAGCTGCTTTAAGAACTCTTTTGTTGAAGGCACGCCTACTAGTAAAGACAGGAGAATTAGAAATTAATTTAGTAGATCCTAGCAAAATCGTGCAACGGCGACCTTATCACTTAAGCCCTGAAGAGAGTGATAGTACGTAATAAGTGTAGTGAACTATTATCTGCTGGAGTTATTAGACCAAGCAAATCGAGAAAACCGCATTTATTACTCCGGAAGCTCATTATGAGTTTACTGCCATGCCGTTTGGTTTACAAAATGCTGCCTCTGTGTATCAGCGGGCTATTAATACAGCTCTAGGTGACCTAGCGCACTCTTACGCAATTGTCTACATGGATGGTCTAGTTATACCCGCGAATAATATAGAGAAAGGGCTGGAACGGTTACGCGTAGTACTAAAAACTCTTAGTGATGCTGGATTTTCATTCAATATGAAAAAATGTGTCTTTCTAAAGAAACAGGTCCAGTTTTTGGGGTATAAAATATCAGAGGGTGAAATCAGGCCTAACCTAACCCCCGCAAAATAACCGCGTTGACTAGTTCCCTACCACCACAGACCACCACTCAGCTCAGACAATTTTTGGGTTTAGCGTCCTATTTTAGGCAGTTTGTCAATAACTTTTCGCTTAAAATGGCATCGCTTTACCGTCTGATAGCTAAAAATAATTCTAAAATAATTTGGACCACAGAGTACGAAACAATTAGACAGGATATGATATCGGTATTGACTTCATCCCCGGTTTTGATGCTTTTCGATCCAGAATTACCTATAGAGTTACATACGGACGCTAGCGAAGGTTATGGCGCGATTCTCTTCCAAAGAGTTGGTACAAAATTACATCCGGTAGAGTACTATAGTAAACGCACTAATTATGCGGAGTCTCGATACCACTCTTACGAATTAGAGACACTAGCAGTTGTTAACTCGGTTAAGCATTTCCGTCATTATTTGTATGGCAGGACTTTCACAGTCGTTACTGACTGCAATTCTCTGAAAGCCTAGAGAACTAAAGTAGACTTGACCCCTAGAGTGCACCGGTGGTGGGCTTTCCTACAGGCTTTTGATTTTGATATACAGTACAGGGAAGGTAAGAGAATGGCCCACGTTGACTTTTTCTCGAGAAATCACTTACCCGAGGTGAACAGTACCGCCACTAGCGATACTCATAGTTTAGGTAGTGAAAATTATGTAGGAGAAAAATGCGTTAATATAGCTGAGTTATCTTCGAATTGGTTACAAACGGAGCAACGACGAGACCCCGAATACAATGACATTATTAGTAAACTCGAAAGCGATGACCTGGACTTAGAGGGTTGTAGAATCTATGAATAGCGATCTAATGTGCTGTACAGAAAAATTCAAAGGAACAATCGCAATATTTGGCTACCAATTGTACCTAGAGCTTTTCGTTGGTCGGTTATAAATCATATTCACGAGTTAATTCTCCATTTGGGATGGGATAAAACTTTAGAGAGGACATATCAACATTATTGGTTTCCCAATCTGTCAAAATACGTCAGAAAAGTCGTTGAAAATTACATAACATGTAGAGTAGCTAAATCGCGAAGTGGTAAACAACAGATAGAGTTACACCTCATACCGAAAGCTAATATTCCTTGGCATACAATCCACATTGACGCCACAGGTAAGCTCAGTGGCAAAAATGATCAAAAGGAATACGTTTTTGATCTTGTAGACGCTTTTACCAAATATGTGTTACTCAGGCGTTCCACAAGAATTAATACTGACAGTGCGATCAGCGCTCTCAAAGCGTATCCATATTTCTTTTCGGGACCCCTGTGCGTGTTATCGCAGATCAAGGTAGATGTTTTGCGAAGAAAGATTATAAAGACTTTTGTGCCAGTCACAATATCCAACTACATTTAATAGCAACAGGCGCTTGTCGTTCTAATGGTCAAGTAGAGCGTATAATGAGAACACTTAAAAACATGTTAACTGTTGTAGAAACAAGCCAATAGGTTAATGAAAAATAACGCATGTCTTGATAAAGTACGGTTTGATAAAAGTAAGGCAAAAGTCACTTCCTTTTCTGTAGGGGATTACGTTTTAATCGAAAATCACGAACGGAATCAAACAAAATTGGATCCCAAATATAAAGGACCTTATGAGGTCATCAAAACACTAGACGGAAACAGGTATCGTATCAAGAGTTTGAATTATAATCGTACATACAAGTATGCGAGAGACCGCTTACGTCCACTCCCCCAATCTTATGTCCCAACAGAGCAGGATCCGTGTCTGTCTGATGACAATGATGGTGAGATCTTTGTACGAATTTTCTTTTGTTTAAATTATTAGTTATCGGAGTGTGTGTGTGTGTGGCAAATAAAGTCTCACTATAAGATATCTTAGCAGCGTGGTGCTAAGGCGTAGCTAAGATTTGTAAAAGGCGAGGTGGCCATTCACTATCAGTAGAGTCAGAGGCGAGGTGGCTATTCATTAGTGGAATCAGAGGCGAGGTGGCCACTGAAAGGCGAGGTGGCCATTCACTATACGTAGAGTCAGAGGCGAGGTGGCCATTGGGAGGCGAGGAGGGCCACTGAGAGGCGAGGAGGCCACTGAGAGGCGAGGAGGCCACTGAGAGATGAATTGGTCATTCACTATCAGGTGAAAATATCAGGGTTTATAGTCTATACCGATGGTTCTTAAGATTGTTGATAGCTTGCGTCCGTAGCCTGGTTATTGTCTACTCAATATATCTTGGGTGACCACGGGTGACCGGTCCGCGCTTAAGGTATCTGATAATCTTAATGAACGTGGTACATAAAATTCCCTAATTTAGGAGAGTTATTTGTGGTGACGGCCGGATGGAGATTGGTCAGAGATTGGCCGAGCGGATGAACGGATTTACTGTGTGAGCCCTTTTCTTTTTCAGGTACCTCACACAGGGACGTGTGAGATGTCAGGAAGGCCGTGTCGGAGGAAGCCATGAGCCGGGTCGATTGCTGTTTGCATCCACAATGCAGAATATTATTTGTTACATTTTTCTATAACTTAAATCCTCCTTACTGATCTAATAACATTTATGAATATTGTAATTCAAATAACGACCAATCAGAGCAGGACACGTGCCTCGAGCGGAGTCGAGGTGCCATGTTTACTTTTGACAGAGAATGAGCGTTTTTGACGTATATTATGGAGAGATAGCAACGGATCGAGTTGGATCGTTGGCTAAGAGCATTATGTCGTTGGAGAAAGTAAGATCGGTGCCTTGAACCCGCTGCTCTGTCCTAACCAAATACAATATTGTTTAATGTAAATTAAAATAGTAATCAAAACTGTGATCATTGTGTTTTGTGCTCGCATTTTACCCCAATGACGCCCACTAAACCCGCAACCACGATTTCTGATGTCGATGGGAATAATGATTCTCCGACATACATATACTTATATAGTTTATAATAATTAGTAAAAAAACAACGATGTTTATAAATAGACAATTTTTTTTACGAGATCTTTATTTAATAGAGGAGAAGGTGGTAATGTGGCCCCCCACTTTGTTTTTGAGGTCTCATTTAAAAAATATGTAATGAATACATCATTCGTTTTCTTATTTCGTATCTTTTACTAATCGTTTTAATGTAGACCTATGTACGGTAAGTGATTTTACCGCCTTTTATAGCCCCATCGTATTGGTTCTCACTGCTTTAACAGCCTTTTTCATTAGGTCAGGATCCCAAGTTTTTCTTTTCTTAGAAGATGGAGACACTAAACATTGTCAAGGCATCTGTAAGTAAATAAAAAATGTCCGTATGAACTGAGGAGCCACTCCTGATTTTTAAAGGAGTTTCATACCATTATTTAGTAGCAAATCAGGTGATTTTGTAGGCGAAATTCTGGAATTTGTAGTAAAATATATCAAAAGTTATAGCAATGTAAAAGTGGCTCCTCAAACTAAATGTTTAGACTGAGGAGCCACCGTATAACTCGAAAAGTAGTAGACGTACATTTATGAAATTTTTGTATGATTTAGTAGTCATTGTGTATAGTATCTACTAAAAATATGGGTCCACTACAATTACTATAGGCATTGGTATGGCTCCGCAATTGCTAAATATATAAGAACACGAGTTTCTGTGAAAGTGATCGGTCAATCGGCATATTTGACTTAATGATAATTTAGTAGTAAGCGTGTTCTAATTTGTAGCATAGGAATTAAATATAAACACTGAGCGAATTTGGAAAATCAACGTATTTCATTTGGCTCCTCAATCCAGACGTTTTGCAAATAAATAATTGACTGTACGTACCTCAGATCACAACGGATTCGTAAGCTAGATACACCAATATTTAGTAGAAATTTCTACTAAATAAGTACATACATTTCAGCGCTCTACATATTCGGAAACGGAGACAGTAAATACTTTCATCATTTTTTGTAAAATTCACCATTAAGGGTGACCATGTTACCTATGAGTTAAACCAGGATAACTAGTAGTTGAATATTATTGTTGTCAATTGTCAAGTCAAACTGTCACTTTTTTTGTTTGTTTCTATCTCTCTTTTTTATATAAAAGAGAAGGCAAAGGTTCTCCACCATGCAGCCTTGTCAAACTGACAATTGATATACATTGAATTTACGTTTCAAAATAATGTTATATATTGTATTCATCATTACGCAAACGCATTTCTATTTAATCTTATTTGATTTTTTTTTATCTTGTAATCATTCGATGTTGTGTTAATTGTTTTTTTTCTCTTTATTTACTTGAGTTGTCTTATTAGATCAGTAGTGTTAAGCTTTTTCTTCCTATATAAAACCGGCAGGTAGAGAGAATGATCTTTTTAATTTAATTTTTATTATTATTAGTTTTAATTTATAGTATAGTATTGTATTTATTAGCTTTTATATATTTATATACATATGATTAACGTTTTTAATTCTAGTGATGACTGTGATTTTTTATCCATCACCTCATCAAATAATAATAGTAGCGGCGATGATAGTTTTGTAAGTATCCCTTCGCTTTCTGATACATTGGATTCTCACTTCTCTGATGTACCTAAAAATTTGAACATCATTCACATTAATGCGCAGAGCATTCCGGCTCATTTCTCTGATATGCTGGCGTCTTTTGACGTAAAGAACGTTCATGCTGTTTTAGTCTCCGAGTCTTGGCTTAAACCTTCTCTTCCTTCTATTTCTTACTCTCTTCCGGGTTTCAATCTGATTCGCAACAACAGAATAGGTAGTGGTGGTGGCGGGGTAGCTATTTATTTGCGTAATCACATTCCATACTCCATAATTAGTGCCTCAGCCCAACCGCCTTTGCCCAACGTCGGCGAGCATATATTTATTGAAGTGCTTTTATCCCACACTAAGGTTTTACTCGGAGTCTATTACAGCCCTTCTTTGCGCAACAACTACTTTCTATCATTTGAAAAGATCCTCGAAGATTTAATTCCTTCCTACAGTCATACCATAATTATGGGTGACTTTAATACATGTCTACTCAAACGTGATTATCGTTCCTCTTCCTTATGTAACATCACTAATTCGAGCAACATGCATATCCTTCCTCTCAGTGCTACGCATCATTTTCCAAACTCAACCCCTTCTCTTCTTGATCTCATCATTGTTTCCTCATTAGAGCATGTTGCCAAGCATGGCCAGTGTCCAGCTGATGCCTTTTCTTACCATGATTTAATCTTCTTGTCCTATAAAATTCGGCCTCCTAAATTTAAACCTACTATTCTTCTGCAACGCAATTTTGGTGGTATGAAGAACGAGGCATTTATAAATGATGCCAGGTCTATGGATTGGACACCAGTTTTTACGGCCAATTCTATTGATGAACAGGTTGAAATTTTTAATTCGTCTATCATTAGGTTGTATGATGTCCATGCTCCACTAAGACCCGTTAAAATAAAACATGTACCCGCACCTTGGCTTACCAGTGAAATAAAAGATTTAAAAAACAAAAAGTGTGCTGCTAAGACAAAATATAAGCTGCGCCCAATCGAGGCGAATAAGGCGCGCTATATAAGGCTCCGGAATCGCTGCAATATGGTGTGTAGGGATGCCCAACGACGCCACATTCATGAGTCAGTTCAGGTTGGGGATCCAGCAAAAGTCTGGAAGTTTCTCAGGTCATTAGGAGTTGGAAAATCTCGTCAAGAGACTATTCCTAACGATATAAACATCAACTCACTCAATCAACATTTTTCCTCGTCAGCAAATATTGATGATTCTACCAAAGTTTCTACAATAAACTATCTTTCAAATATTTCCGCTCCTGACCACGTCTCGTTAGTTTTTCGTCAATTTACTGCTTGTGATGTTCGGAGGAGCATTTTATCAATTGCGTCTAATGCTGTTGGTATAGATGGCATTAGCCGCAATATGCTTATTCCTATTCTCGACTTTATACTTCCTGCCCTATGTCACATCTTTAACTTTTCAATTTCCTGTCCTGCGTTTCCCTGTTCATGGAAAGAAGCCCAGATTATTCCTTTACCCAAAAAATCCAATCCAAAATCCTTTTCCGAATATCGTCCAATTTCTATTCTTCCTTTCCTATCGAAAGTTCTTGAGCGCCTGGTTCATAACCAGTTAAGTTCTTTCCTTACCACACATGACCTTTTGAATCCTTTGCAATCTGGTTTTCGACCTGGACACAGCACAGTTACTGCGCTGATTAAAATCACCGACGATATTCGTTTCGGGATGGAGAACGGCCATTTAACTGTGTTGGCACTTCTTGATTTCAGTAATGCATTTAATACTATTGATTTTGACATTCTTCTCGCTATTCTTCGCTCCTTCAACATATCTACAACAGTGGTTGACTGGTTTCAAAGTTACCTGTACGGGCGCCGTCAGCGGGTTCGCCTCGGAGAATCGTATTCTTCGTGGTGCAACACGTCGGCTGGTGTACCTCAGGGTGGTGTCTTATCTCCTCTCCTTTTTTCAATTTTTATTAACTCTATATCACGAAGCCTTACTTCTTCCTACCACCTCTATGCGGACGATCTGCAGCTTTATTGTCAAGCTCCACTCGCTAAGCTTGGTGAAGCTATTCATTCCATGAATAGAGACCTAAGTTTAATATCCGAGTGGAGCAATGCTTATGGTCTTAGGCTCAATCCACTTAAGACGCAACTTATTGTTGTGGGTAGCCAAAGAACAATTTGCAAAGTGGACTGGACACTTCTGCCTAAGGTGATGATTGACGGTGTTCTTATACCTTTTAGCGACACTGTAAAAAACCTTGGCGTTATCATCGACAGCACTCTATCTTGGGTTCCTCAATTAATAGCCATCAGTCGTAAAATGTTTGCTGCTGCTGGTTCACTTCGTAGATTACGTAACTTTCTTCCAATATCCACTAAGATTGCGCTTGCACATTCTCTTCTGCTCCCTATTCTCGATTATGCCGACGCCAGCTACCTTGACCTTACCGAGGCCCAGCTGAATAAACTTGAGCGCCTTCAAAATTTTTGTATTAGGTTTATATTTGGTTTGCGTAAATATGACCATGTTTCTGAATATCGAGACAAGCTCAAGTGGCTTCCTATACGTCGTCGCCGGAATGTTCACATCTTGTCCCTCCTCTACAGTATTCTGTTCAATCCATCCTCCCCGCGCTATCTTCAGGAACATTTTAGTTTCCTGCATACTTGTAGTTCTCATTCCCTTAGGTCATCAGAGAATCTAACGCTAAACTTTCCAGCACATAGGACTTCATTTTACGATCGGTCCTTTACTGTGGAAGCTGTAAGATTATGGAATGCATTGCCTATCCATATCAGGCGCTCGTCTACGCTGGAAACTTTTAAATCCCGGGTGAAGACATTCTATCTCTCGCAGTAACGCTACGCCTTTGTTGTATTTCTTTTGTATTATTGGTGTATGAATATGTATGTATGTATTATATATCTATTTAAATGTATGTAATACATGTAAGTTTATTATAATGTATATTTATTTGTAAGTCTATGTATTTTTTGTTACATGTAAGTTTATTATAATGTATATTTATTTGTAAGTCTATGTATTTGTATGTATTTTGTAAGTACCTAAGTATTTCTTGTTATATAAGTTTATTGACAGCACCGCCGTAATTTCAATTCATTTTATTCCTCTCCATGCATGGTTGTCTGGAAGAGATCGCTCTTAGCGATAAGACCGCCAATTTGTAACACCTAAATAAGTTGATACTGTAACCTGTTTTGTATGTTGTGGTGTAAGAATAAAGTGTTATATTATTATTATTATTATTATTATTATTTTTGAAAAGAATAAGACCGACAACATGAAAATAGTATATAATGTGTATTTTTTATGTTTTAATTAAGTAGTTAATTTCGGCATAATTAAAAGAATGAATGAGTATTGGTTGGTCGGTGCTGGTATTGGTTGAAAACGGGGATTTGTTGCAGGAGAACTAGCACATCTGAGTTTTGTTGACTTTAAACCAAACGCAATTTCTGATACCCTATGTTAAAATGAGATCCAAGGTCATGTTGAGCTCAATGACAAGATTCTCGCATCTACTCTCAGTATCCATCCGGCAACCAGGAGACTTGCAGCAATAACGCTCATGAACCGCAAATGCACAGAGCCTTGTGGTACTCCAGCATTTACTGACATGAGCTACGAAGCGTGTCCATCAACGAGGACACGTATACTTCGCTCATGGAGAAACCTGGAAATCCACTTGCGCATGTAGTCGGGCAGACCGTATTCGCTTAGCTTGGAGAGAAGGCCACGATGCCAGACCCTATCAAACGCCTTGGGTATGTCGAGACTCACAGCCAGAGCCTCGCCATGCCTGTCAATCGCCTCGCCTCAGTGATGTAATACAAACGCTTCACATGGATTTTAAAACTGCTTTTATTTTGTGTACTAAAAGAAGAAATTTATATAAGAGTTCCCGAAGGTGTTGTTCATAAAAATAATTATGTCTGTAAATTAAATAAATCCTTATATGGGTTAAAACAGCTAGATATTGGTTCAAGATATTTGAGCAGTCTCTTATAGAAAGAAAAGGGGTTTCAAAACTTATTAGTGGATCGGTGTATATATGTTTTAGATAATATTGATATTGGTAAAAAAAAATATGTGTTGCTATATGTAGATGATTTGGTTTTAGTATGTTTTATTTTAATATATTCATAAAATGAATTCATTTAAGGTTATCTTATGAGTACATGCATACAATGCATGATTTAAATGAAATAAATTTATTTATTAGTATTAAAATAACTAGATATTATGATAAAATCACATTAGACCAAAGTTTTTACATTAACACTATAAGGATAAGTTTAGTATGTCCAATTGCAACCCTATAAGTACTCCCTTAGAAAATAAACTTGATTATGAAGCTTCAAATATAAATAGTGAGTATAATGCTTCTTGTCGCAATCTTATTGGGTGTTTAATGTACGTAATGTTATGTACTCGACCAGATTTGAGTACATGTATTAATATATTGACCAGATACACCAGGTCATCGTTTATTGTGGGCTAACACATATTTGCGATGGACCAACAATCAGTGGGCTCATGTTCTGTTTTCGAATGAGTCTCGATTCGGATTTCATCTCGATTCAAGGAGAGTGCGTGTTTGGTGAGTTCCTAGTCACCAGAGTTGACTCCAGAATCCTCAGGTAGTTCATCCTTATCAAGGCGGAACAATAATGGTTGGGGCCGGAATTCGCCTGGGTGGAAGAACAGATCTCGTTTGGATACGAGGCAATTTAAATGCGGAGAAATACTGTGACTAGATTGTGCACTCTATAGTCATCCCTCATCGACAGCAACTCGGCAAAACTTTCATGTTCATGCATAATAATGCACGTGCACATACCGCAAGGCTGGTGATGAGTGTGGTTTTTTTTTGGTTCCAGCACTATGTTAGTTGTAATAATTTTTTATTTTGTCACTAACAAGCCCTTTATTAAATTGCAAAATTAAAATGAATATTCAATTAAGCTTCTATTGATGTATAACATCTAAGACAAAAAATATTGAATTTAAAATAAACACTATTTTTCCCTTGTTTTCCTAGACTTTGTTGAGCAGTGTAGATGCAAAAATTAATCTAGTGGTAATTGTACTGGTCACATAGTCTTGATGATTTATGTCAATAGAATATAGAAGAGTGTATTATTTAAAAATGGCTATATTCCTTTATTTATTATACATATTTTGTCGTGCTAGACTACAAACGTAGCCTTTCCTTGTTACATTCCCATACTTGAAATACAAGTGATAGTAATTCACATCTCTTATTATATTTCTCTCCTATAACCTGATTTCCTATAAAACATTTAATAACAACAGGAGTAAAAATAAATCGAAAGTTCATGTCACGGCTGGTCGATGAATCATTCATAATCGGCCATACTGCAGCATTACTGCTCTACGTTCGCAACATTCAAAAAAGAAAAGGTCGATTGCAGCTGTCACTTTAGTCTGCCTAATTAAAAATCAGAGTATAGTTAAATTTATCAACCTCTTTCATTCAACGTCGTTGAATCAACAACAAACGCGAACAAAACGGGCGCACAGTTAAACTAGTTGAATTTATCAACCTGTTTCATTCAACGTCGTTGAATCATCGACAGACGCTAAAAAAATGGGAAATCAACGTATAGATCTGTGAACGTTTCTGCAAACCAGTTAAAAACGTCAACTGGTCTTTCAACTAGTTGACCGTTTTTAGGAAACGGTTTCATTTTGTTAACACAAAAAAAATATACTTAAAAATTCAATACTACAAATCCAACAAACAATACTACAGTACTTCATTTATTTTTTTAAACTAATATTCAACTACTGGTTATCCTGGTTTAACTCATAGGTAACATGGTCACCCTTAATGGTGAATTTTACAAAAAATTACGAAAGTATTTACTGTCTCCTTTTCCGAATATGTAGAGCGCTGAAATGTATGTACTTATTTAGTAGAAATTTCTACTAAATATTGGTGTATCTAGCTTACGAATCCGTTGTGATCTGAGGTACGTACAGTCAATTATTTATTTGCAAAACGTCTGGATTGAGGAGCCAAATGAAATACGTTGATTTTCCAAATTCGCTCAGTGTTTATATTTAATTCCTATGCTACAAATTAGAACACACTTACTACTAAATTATCATTAAGTCAAATATGCCGATTGACCGATCACTTTCACAGAAACTCGTGTTCTTATATATTTAGCAATTGCGGAGCCATACCAATGCCTATGGTAATTGTAGTGGACCCATATTTTTAGTAGATACTATACACAATTACTACTAAATCATACAAAAATTTCAGAAATGTACGTCTACTACTTTTCGAGATACAAGGTGGCTCCTCAGTCTAAACATTTAGTTTGAGGAGCCACTTTTACATTGCTATAACTTTCGATATATTTTACTACAAATTCCAGAATTTCGCCTACAAAATCACCTGATTTGCTACTAAATAATGGTATGAGACTCCTTTAAAAATCAGGAGTGGCTCCTCAGTTCATACGGACACAATAAAAAAATAAATATCACTCATGTATGTTATATGGCCCCTGGGACCATAATACAACCAATATGAGGGGGCCAAATTACCAGTACTGTGGAATCTACAAATCAACCTCTAAAAATATGTAACATCAAATATTTTGCGTACATACCTTTAAAATCCAATAGGAAAACGTTAATCGAACACAATATCCAAATCTCAGATGCGTAAACTGGATATTTCCAGAATTATGCAATTAAATGCAACACAATAACAAAGTTTTTGCGAGTGCAAGTTCAAACTGGCTCGAATAACAAACGCATGTGCTGTCCTCGCTTATTTTTTTTGTGCATTAAATCGAAATTGTCATTGATGCTCCCCATTAGAAAAAAAAATCGCTAGATGACGTGATTCTAAACTAGAAATATCTAGAGGGCCATAATACCTGCGGGGGTCACATTACCACCTTCTCCTCTACACAACTGATGTAATACAAACTGTTTATTATGTACCTGTCCATTATAATATCCATTATTCTATTGATTAGAGCTCGAAACAATTTAACAAATAAACACTACACAAAACACCGCCATAATAATGCTCTTTGACTAAAAATAAAACATTTATTTCAGGTTCAATTAATTCGCAAATTAGGATTTTTCGCATTTTTTATGCATCCTTGCTTATTCTCTATTGATTACAAATATATATGTATGTGGTGTTGGACAAATAAAATTGAACAAGATTAAAAATTATTCTGTAAACTGTTTTTTTTATCGTTAAATTAAATAATGAATTTCGATAAATAATCATCATACATAAAATTCATCACAGATCTGAGGTGGGATCATTCATGTGGAACATACGTTCGATTTGTTTTAATGAATTCATGTGAATAATACAAAGTATTCGGAGCAGGTGTTGTTGCCAGTGGAAAATATTCCCGCGTAATTCCACGATCGCGCTTCCCAGATATTCAAATCAGTTGTCAGGAATCGGCGTATTTTGTCAAGGAATTGTGTTTTATCAAATCTAAGATAATATTTACAGCCTTCCTGGATGTTAACCAACTGCAGAGTATACCGGAATACACACAACGGTCCCACACATAGTTCTGACCTCACACTAGGTTAAACCTGTATCGTGGGTGTCAAGAACTACGAGGGACTACAGTCCCACAACACCCAGACCAGAATCATATATCTGTCTGTCTCACAAAATTTTGTCTCTGATGGAATCGAACCCACGGGCTCTCGTTTCACAACTGGCTCTTCGCCAGCTGCGCCATAGAGGCAGTCGCACATGAACTCCCATATTACTAGAAGCATTTTAAAAGATAAGAATGTGTGTGAAGTTTTGCTCACTCTAACCAATTAATTTATATGAAGTGCGAAAGCAACAGGTGCAGTTCATTATGGGTTCTCAATATGTTTTGTATTTGAAATGCATTTCCAAATAAATATCAGTTTTAATTCAAATGCAACAGAGTCTATATTTGTATAAGGATAGCAGACATTTATCCCACTTGCCACAATGTTACACATGTTAATCGAGTTGTGATATCTTTTGCAATAACTGTAATAACTGGCATTGCAAGTGAGACTTCTAAGTGCTTTAAAAAGTAGTAACCAAGCAAACAAAAAGTCTTATGAAGGCCATGAGGCAACCATGGATAAAATGTGCCAATCTTTTTTTATATTAGCAATAGATAATCAATAATAATAAGCGATAGCCTATTTGGTTGCGGACTGTCAAAACCAAAGTTGTATGATCGAAACCCAAATGGCATACGATACAGGACATACGACGATACGACATTTCTCACGATACAGGCTGTGCCTAGTGTGAGGGCCACTAGTACACTATATCAATGATGTCAAGTTTTCTAGGTCTAATGGTAATTATCCGTTGTTTAATTTTAATTGGCATATGTACTTTTTTTTGGGAAATAAAGATTATTATATTATACACCTCTGACTTTTCTAAAGTTACGTGTGTATTAAATGTTAATTATCGCTTGCTTTAACGGTGAAGTAAAAAATCGCGAGGAACATGCATACCTGAGAATTCTCTTAAGAATTTCGAAGGTATGTGAAGTCTACCGAACCGCATCAGGCCAGCGTGGTGGACTAAGGCTTAACCCCTCTCATTAGTAGAGGAGGCCCGTCCCTAGCAGTGGGACAATGTTGAACACAGGGCTAGTATTATATTTAATAGCTAATCTTTGTATCTGAAGCTGGCCGTTAAACTATATACGAGGAAAGAAGCTGAAAAGTCCAAGATTTGTTTCATTTGAAGTCGCAGATGTTCTGTATCGTGTTGAAATTAAATTCCAATGTCACACGCCACTCTGATACGCGACTGGAACGTGCGAGGAAACGTAATAAGGAACTACTCCACATACCTTTTTTTTTACTACCAATTGTATTTGAGTCTATTTTGCAAATGAATCGGAAATGAAAGATCGGGCTCAGTGGCGCATCTTGGGACAGGCCTACGTCCAGCAGCGGACTGGCACCGGCAATGATGATGATGATGATTGCAATTGAAAAATAGAAATAAATACATATATGTATCTTTTAGTCAAGAGTGAATAGGTATCTTCTAGGCAAATATAGACCACATTATCACTTACCATCAGGCGAGAAAAGAAAAAAAGTAGAGTATCAAGTAGTGCGAAACATTCTGTCCTTCGCTACTCAACACAATCATGCCGACCTGCGTAGCGTGTTCATACTACGCCAAGGGACAAGGAGGTGATGAAGCGGTCAAGGGTCTATCAGAGTACTCAGAAGGCCGCAACATGGCCAAACATCGTACCCCAACTCTGGACCCCCGACAAAATTTCTAAGGCATTGTAGATTATTGAGTACTAGCCCTTTAACAAACAGCCAGGTACACAAATGATTTCCGTGGCATGATAGGTCTAGTCTGTCGCCACAACAGGCACTTATGGATGATATTAAAAGATTAACCTGGAATTCAAACATAGAAGATAATCAATAAATAATTCATTAATGCGGCTCCTGCTTTGGCCCGATGGAATAATGAATCATCCTGATTTGGGAAGAGAGTTCCTTATCGCACATTTTCATTTGTTTGTGGGCTGAGGGGCAAAACTGAAAAAGGTGGAACAATGAAAAACGGCACCAAAAATTGACATCTTTTTGCAGTGATTTTTGAGGTACTTCCCTATTACCTAGGCAATTAAAACAGTTGATTGAACTCGCTGTCAATTTTGAGAATAAGCAAAAATAATAGCTAGGCAACTAAAACTTTTTTAATCGATTCGGATTGCCGTCAATTTTGAGTATATGCAAAATTTTTCTTATTTTATTTATTATCATTACTTATTACAAACACAAAATAATAGCGAAAGTAGCTCCGTTCCAATCAGGTGTTCTTATGGACTGGAAAGTGTCTTATGATGCTTTCTTTTTTTTTAAGTATAAAACCTTTTGACTCCACAGTTGTTATACGATTCATATAAGGTATCCAATACCTAACGCTTCCATTAAAAATGCGTATAAGTATGACTCAATAAAATAATAAATTTGGAGATAATTATGTATATCAGGTTCAAGTATCATCTTATCAAACAAGTGAATTTTAATGTAGCTTAGCGACTCAAATACTAAAACATTTTTGCTGTCTCAGAGCCCTTACTAAAAGGACGTAGAATTGAAGAATAAATTGCTCAATATTAAAATATAAAAGTGGATGATGGTGTCTCTTTGAATTACGAATATTGAAAAGGATTCCGATAATAGACACATTTTAGATATTATCGGTGTGTATTTATTTATTCCAACCCTGGTTTGAGATCTAAGATATACCTACACATCATAATCCCCGAAGGGTAAACAGAAGTGTTAACAGAACACCCACATTTAGAGAATATTACCATCCAATGATGTGATGGGCAAGAGCCATACCGCGCACAATAGGCTTTTTGACTGTTTTTGGGAAACCGTTTTATTTTATTCCTCATGGTCTATATAAAATATTATCATGAATAAACATAAAACACAGGTGTTCGACATTTAATTTGCATTTATATAAACCGACTTTATTTTCCCCACCAAAACGCTAACAACTGTCATGGCCTATCGTGTGACGTGACCATTTGCAAAACTAATAGACGTTTGGCTCAGCGTTGAATAGATGTTTCAGACAATGACGTCATGCATGAATGATTTGTGTTTCATATCACGTGACAAAATGCTTTATTTTTACATATTTGTTTCTTGAAAATATTAAATAATCAAATATAAATTAAGAAATTACTATAAAACTTATTTTATTACTATAAAAATTTATATCCGGTTTTCACTTACTGTCAACTACCCTATACTATTCTAGGCTCCGGGCTGATACTGAGCATTTCCTGAACAACCAAAATCACATTTACCGAACTCGAAAATCGAACCCGAGACCTTAGCACAGCAGTCGTACACACGCAATTACAACTGCGCCACCGAGCCAAAATAAATTCAATAGCTGAACTAAATATAAACCGTAATATCCACCTTAAAGGCAGATCGCCAAACACCCAGAATATTTTATTTCGGTTGCGTTTATTTGGGTCGTGATATTTATTTTTTCCTCGCAATCCCACCCGACTCCGAATACAGCAAAAATAGTTCACAAATAGTCATTTTCCTATATATTCACAATAGGTTTTCTTTCGATTGTTCGCAACACGTACGATACTGCTATAAATATGCAGATATATATACATCTTTCTCTACAACTGAGGACGCGGGCTTTGAAATTCTCCTGTTTGACGATATATCGAATTGATCATGAGATATGTATAGAACAGTGAAATACTCAATTACTTTAGGCATTATAATATTTACAACTTCTCTAGAAACTGTTTTTTTTATTCTGGCGCGGCAAAGTGACCACACTGCACCTGATGGTAAGCGCAGTGCCTTCCAGATAGAGTATCAAGTAGCGAAAGACACTATCTATGCCTCGCTACTCAACACAATCATGCCGGCCTGCTGTTTAGCTTCTTCACAGTAAGCCTAAAGGACCCAGGATCATAGGAAGGAGGGAACACGGTAGCTGACAAACTGTTCCACAGCTTGATGGTGCGGTAAAATTACGAATTTGCTAACCTCTTGGTTCGGGCCGTGGTAGAATACACCACGAAGCTGTGGCTCCGCAAGCCAGATTTTGTGGATATTCATATCCGCCCAGATTGCGAGCATCATACACAAGGTGCAAAACCCGCCATAGTGGCACACGCAAGTGTGTCGCGTTCCAGGATCAGCCAATGTTCATCTGGTTTTTGTCGGGGTATAGAGTTAGGGTACGATGTTAAGCCGCTTTGTGGCCTTCTGAGTACTCTGACACTAGACTCTCGACCGCTTCTTCACCTTCTTGTCCTCATTTTTTTTGTGTTTCAGTGTGTTTGCCGTGACAGGATTTAATTCACGCACTGAAAACTTTTTCTACATACATATGGTTTGATTCGGATCCGAGTGGTGATTTGTAAGTGTCTTATAGTTCTTTTCCGTTTCCGGCTTCCGAACTGTCAACATCGTAGTGATTAACTCCGAGTGAAATTAAGTGAAATAAAATAGTAAACGTGATTTCTGCCTGCTGGTATTCATCGATACAGTGCTGGGACCCCCTAGAAGTGATTATAAACATACGGGGAAGCGCGATTACTCCATCGTCGATCTACAACCGCAATATCAAATATTGGATCGGAGGTTAGAATACACGAAAACAACACAACGTTTACTCAGTGACACTTGTCATAAACGTCAATAAATCCGACATATTAAACAGTGTTGCCAATTGAGAAAAATATTTCTACCATATTCCACTATTGCGTTCCGTTACACACAGGAAAATATAAGATGGAAGGTCAATTCCAAATATTATTCGAAAAAATGAAAATAGAGATGCAAACTCAAAATGCAGAATTGAAGGATTCTATAACAAATAGTATTATGGAAAAAATTGATGATAAATTATTCCCTATTATGGAAGAAAATAAGAACCTGAAAAACAAAGTAGAAAAACTAGAAAAAGAAATAGAATACCTTAAGAGGACTGAGAAAACCAACAACATCATAGTATTCGGCTTAGAAGAAAACGAAAAATCCTCTTACGAACTAATACAAAAGCTCAAAGTAACCTTCAATCTAGATTTAAATATTAAAATGGAAGAACATGATATCAACAAAATTTATCGCTTAGGAAATAGAAAGAGAGATAGCAATAAACCGAGGCCGGTACTGTGCTCGTTTACAAACAACTGGAAAAAGACCGAAATTATCAAAAGCAAAAAGAACCTAAAAACAATATACATTTCGGAGGATTACTCGAAGGAGGTGTTAGAAAGAAGAAAAGAGCTGCAAGCCAAGTTAGCTGAAGAGAGACAAAAGGGTAATATAGCTTATCTGAAATATGATAAACTAATTGTTAAAGAGAACAACAACAGCCAAGAAAAAAGAAAAAGGGGATTATCCGCTTCACCCTCGTCAGAAAACAATCAACCAAAAAAGCAACAAAACGTAAACACACTGAAGACCAACAGGACAAATGCTTTTGATTTAATGAGATATAGATCCAGCTCCCTTTCAAACATGCCTAACACTGATAAAAACGAATAGCAACTACTGAACGGCAAACGGAAACCAAAACCAACCAAAGCAACTAGCAAAAAAGAAACAAAAAAACAACGAGCTCCCCCAAGCCGACTGGTCCTCGAGGGGGAAAGCGACCACAACCCTCCAACTTACAAAGACAACAACCACCGAAAATCAGTAGTTTACATAGCATGCCTCAATGTACTCACCCTGGGAAAAGAAGAAAATCTTATGGAACTGACATATGCGCTAAAATCTATCAAATGGGACATAATTGGATTGAGCGAAGTAAGAAGAATGGGCGAAAGTATTACCTGCTACCCAAACTATTTACTATACCAAATAGGGGAGACACAAGGCCAATATGGAGTAGGATTTATTATTAAAAAACATCTAAACCAATATGTACAAGAATTTAGAGGAATCTCAGAACGCATAGCCATTATGAACTTGAAACTACCAGGATATAAGGAACCTTGGTCTATTGTACAAATATATTCACCTACAGAGCAATCAAATTTGGAAACGATAAACAACTTTTACAATGAATTAAACGAAGCTATTCAAGAGTATACACATAAAAACCTAATAGTCATGGGTGACTTCAATGGTCAAATCGGATCTAGGCGCCCAGGAGAAAACGCAATACTAGGACAATTTTCATATAGTAACAAGACCAGAAGCAGAAATGGGGAAAAAATTACGAACTTCGCACTAGAAAACAAATTAACAATCTTAAATACTATGTTCAAGAAAAACCGGAAGAGCATGTGGACCTGGATTTCGCCGGATTGTAAAACAAAAAACGAAATTGATTTTATTATGACCAACAGAAACAACTACTTCACAAACTTCACTGTCATTAAAAGATTTAACTTCAACACCAATCATAGGCTACTTAGAACCGAGCTCAGAATAAATCAACCAAAGAAGACTAGACCGAGACAAGACCCAGGAAACACAAAACTTGACGAACAGCAATTAGAGCAAATAACAACAGCCTTAAGAGCTGAGTTTAGTGACTTTAAAGAAAACACTAAGGAAATGGGAACCCAAGATAAATACAATTATATGGAGAATACTATCAAAACCCAAACTAAACTCATAACAGACACCAAAACTGATGCAAAAGGAATAATATCAACAGACACTTTAAAGCTCCTAGAAGAAAGAAGTCACCTTATAAATGATAGAAGTATCCAAAATAGAAGACAGAAAATAGCCAAAATCAGTAAAGACATTAAAGAAAGTTTGAGAAAGGGTAGAAAACAACGCAGGATGCGAACGATAGAAAGTTACATACAAAAAACTGGAGGAACTAAAAAAGCACTCAAAGAATTGACCGACATGAAAAACTGGATAGTAAAAATGAAAGACGCCCGAGGAAACTTCAATTATAACAGAATTAACATACTAAAAACAGCTACTTCGTACTATAAAAACCTTTATCGAAATAACACTGCGCAATCTAAAATCAATCTAGAGGATACTTCGAACACCCCCAGCATTCTCCAAGCTGAAGTTAGGAAGGCTATCGACACCCAAAAGAGAGAGAAAGCACCCGGGCCTGACGGCATAAACAACGAAATTTTAAGACATAGCAAAGAGATCCTACTACCTGTCCTCACAGATATGTTCAAAGATATAATGAATACTGAAATCATCCCCCAGCAATGGACTGAGTCACACATCATCCTACTGTATAAGAAAGGGGATAAATACGACATAGGAAATTATCGCCCTATAAGCCTCATGTCCAATATATATAAGATTTTTGCTAAGATCATCCTAAAAAGGATTGAAAGAACCCTAGACGAAAACCAACCCATCGAGCAAGCAGGTTTCCGCAGAGATTATTCAGTGATCGACCACATTCACGTGGTGCGTCAAATTCTGGAGAAATACAATGAATACCAACTCACATACTACATTGCATTTATCGACTATAGCAAAGCATTCGATTCTCTACAACACGACAAAATATGGGAGGCGTTACTAGAACAAGGAATAGAACACAAGTACATCCGATTAATAAGAAACATATACAGCTGTAGTAGAGCAAGAATCCAACTAGAAAAGAAAAGTACCCCTTTCAAAGTAGAAAAAGGCGTAAGACAGGGAGACCCTCTATCTCCAAAATTATTCTCCGCAGTACTGGAATCAATCTTCCGAAGACTCAATTGGGAACATCTCGGAATTAATATAGACGGGCAAATGCTATCGCACTTAAGATTTGCTGATGACATAGTGTTGTTGGCAAAAACAGCAGAAGACCTAACCAGAATGATAAAAGAACTTGCAAAAGAAAGTGAGAGAGTAGGGTTGGCAATGAATCCAGAAAAAACTAAGGTGATGACAAACGGGGACAAACACAATATAGATCTAGGAAACACTGAAATGAACTATACAGATGAGTACGTATATCTAGGGCAACTCATAACTCAAAAAGATCCCATGCAGAAGGAAGTGGACAGAAGAATTACAAATGGCTGGAAAACATACTGGAGTTTAAGAGAGGCTATGAAAAATAAGGAGCTACATATAAACCTAAAAAGTAAACTTTTTAACACCTGCATATTACCAGTCCTTACGTACGGGTGTCAGTCATGGTCCTTAAATCAGGCTACCTCAAGCAAACTAGCAACATGCCAGTATGCAATGGAAAGGAGCATGCTAAACATCAAGAAGTCCGACAGAATTAAAAAAATCATCATAAGAAACAAAACAAAAACTACTGATGTAATGAGCAAAATAAAAAGACTTAAATGGCGATGGGCTGGTCACCTGGCAAGAGGACAAGACAAATGGAGCAAAAGGGTGACGTGGTGGTACCCAAAGGAAGGCAAAAGGAAGAGAGGCCGACCACAGAAAAGGTGGGTCGACGATATTAGACAAGTCGCAGGTGTTACATGGAACAGAGTGGCCCATGAAAGAAAGGAGTGGAAAAGGTTGGAGGAGGCCTTTGCCGACTGGCAAACAGATCTTGGCAAAATAACCAAGGACCAAATATTAGTTTAATTTTATTAATATATATTAAGTTTAAGTCTTTAAAGTTAGATACTAAATAAGTTTATATAGTTAATGTTAGCTAAACAAGTCTATATGTTAGTAAAATAAGTTAAATAAGTTTATATAGTTTTACATAAGTTTAAAAACCATTGTAAAAGATCTGAATAAAAGGCTATATTATTATTATTATTATTATTATTATAGTTCTGAATACTTCAAATAATATTTCAATTTGATTGATGGATGGTTAATACAATAGCCCAATAATCATGGGATTGCGGTTTTAACCCTAGGTGTTCTTTGAATAATGTTGCGCTCATTTAGTGTCAGCTTCAATAGCTATTGACCGAATGCAGTATTCTGAATAGAATTAACGGGGAGTAGGAGTACGAAGTAGGTACGAAAGGGTAAGCAGAAATGTAACCTGTACACCCACATTTCGCCGTATTTATTACGGTCCCATAATGTGATAGGGGTCGAGCCTATCGCCATACCGGGCACAATTTCAAACTCCGGGTAATACTGAGTATTTCTAAATAGAAAGTCCCAAGATCACTTTACTCGACCCGGGGTCGAACCCGAGACCTCAGGCAGTCCTCAAAGTTCTTGCAATTATTACAACATGGCCTTAGTTTCATCTTCTGGCTACTTTAAGAAATAGAACGATATAATGTTAAACAATTTCCGACACTTTGAATACAATATGAATGAAATTTAAATTAAGTTATCATTTCATTATTACTTTTGGTTCTGAAAATTGGGGCCGAAATGTTTGTTTTAAATCATAACTTAAGACTGGCGATGTTAATGTTGTAATTTTGTACCAAAGAACAACTTTCCATCACTTCGTCGATTGATTAAAATTCTTAGAACATCACGAAACATTTTAAAGACTTTGATAATGGAATGAATATGACCGAACATTGGTCTGTAACATAACTTTATACAAAAATTTCATCCTGTTCAAACCTTAGAAGAGATGTTACAAAACCACACGTACTGGCTTGCGGAGCCACAGCTTCGTGGTGTCTACTACCCCGGCCTGAACCAAGAGGTTCGCAAATTCGTATTTTTGTCGCACCATAAAGCTGTGGAACAGTTTGCCAGCTAACGTGTTCCCTCCTTCCTATGATCCTGGCTCCTTTAGGCGTAGTGTGAAGAAGCTACACAGCAGGCCGGCATGATTGTATTGATTAGCAATGGATAGATTGTGTCTCGATACTTAATACTCTAACTGGGCGGCACAGCGCTTGCCATCGGGTGCAGTGTGGTCACTTTGCCGTGCCAGGATAAAGTGGTTAAATTCAATTTGAAAATGAAAGAACGTTAACTTTTTTTTCGACAAGGTCACTTTATAGTAAGCGCAGTGTCGTCCAAGTAGCGAGAAAAAAACTATCCCTCGCTAATCACGAAACCATGCCGGTATGTTAAACCTATCCTGGTCCGTTACTTCTTAATATTATGGCAATTTTCATAATATAAACAAGTTAATGGCAATAGAGTTGCTCGATGGTACGTCATCACCATCGCACAAATACGAAACTAATCGTGGGTAAAATAAATAAATAACACCCAACAGTCACACACATATCCCTGACCCCACACTAAGATACGAGTCTTGTGTTGTGGGTATCAGGGACTACGAGAGACGCACGGTCTTACAACATGCAGACCCCGGACACAAATATCTGTCTGTCACACAAACATTTGTCCCGGTGTGGGAATCGAACCGACGGCCTCTCGTTTCACAGCCGGCTACTCGCCAACTGCGTCACGGAGGGTGTCAACAATACCTATTAAAAAGTATTTGACGCAATATAAACTAAGCATCATGAGATGAAGAGATAGATTAAGCTATGTTTTTAAATGACTGTATTGGTCCCAATTGCTTAATATCTATGGCCAATAGGAAGCGGATACAGTTCATCGAATAAATAAATACTCATAATCACACATTTTCATCACACTAGCGGTACTACAAATTATTATTATTTTATTAGTTTATTTTTAAATATATCTCATAATTTTGTGGGGTTTGGGGACTCTGCCATAATGTGAGATGATAGCGGAAGTGCGAGTGATTGGTGGACTATTGTGACAAATACCGCGCACGCGCTCTATCGTATAGAGTATAAGACAAGTCTACAAAATATGGCGGTTCGGTTTGAAAACTAGCGGAAAGTTCTTACAAAGAAAATCGATATAACAGCGGATTGTAAGCGGCGTCATCTCTAAATATCATATCTTGAAGTCGGCGGAGTCAGGGGTGAGTTTAGTTAATTACGGTTTATGCATTTTATAGTATCTTCAGTTTTTACTTAGAACGTAAAATCGGCGCAGCGACGGGAACTCAAAGAACAGCCAGCCATTATTTTGGCACTACATTTTATACATAACACCAATAATGTATTTAGACACAGAAAAATTAGGAATTCCCAGAATATTGGGAATTTTGGAAAAATTTAAGGTGCTTTTATCAATGGGGGTTCAGTGGCCTACGGTACCGATAAACGTAATCGTGCTGGGAATTGCACAGCTAGTGAAATAATCATATTACCAAACTTATATGGCAGAGAAATTAATAAAACAATTCTACAGCAACCAAAAGAGCAATTTCTCAAAACCTTGGTCTGCATAAATATCTGCAAAATGTGTATCAATTGTACTCTGTTTGAACAAACTTTCCCAATTACGAAGATTTGAGTCGACCTTCACGAATGAATGCTTAATACAACTCCCCGACTAAGATTCATGGTTTCAAATTGTTATCTGTAGGGACTATGGAGTGGTGCATTTAAAAATAACAGTTATTTTTGATTAGGAAATAACGGTTATATTTTATTAGGAAATAACGGGTATTTTTAATTAGGAAACAACGGTTATTTTTGATTTGAAAATAACGGCTATTTTTTATTTTGAAAATAACGGTTATTTTTGATATGGAAAAAACTTTTTTTTATTAGGAAATAATGGTTATTTTTGATTTGGAAATAACGTTGAAATAAAACTATTTTTTGCGGATTCTATCGCGGTTTATTTAACTTTTTATCCCGACGTTTCGAAAGAATACCAAGATATATTTATAATTTCAATGTATAACATTCGCGTAAACATATGAAACCATTATTGGAAGTAAAGGTTATTTTTGATTTGAAAATAACGGTTATTTTTGATTTGGAAATAACGGTTATTTTTGATTTGGAAACAACTTTTTTTTACTAGGAAATAATGGTCATTTTTGATTGCATACATTGTAGCAATATTTAATCGGACACATTTCATCTTTGTAGAATTTTAGATTAGTATTTCTTCATAATACGTATTTAATTTACTTTGTAACCTACATGTTTATGTGTCAATAGCCTAGCAGTGGGAGAACCTGCATACTATTAAAAACTGCATCGAAATTCGTTCAGTTTTTAGCGAACTATCAATCTGAAAATATGATCTACTTCACTATTATTTGTTTTAAAATTAATTGGAACTCTAAATCTGAGAGAAACAAGAAAATTATAAGAAATAAATGGATGGCACTGCACTTACCATCACTTACCTACGGCTGAGTTTCTTGGTGCTTCTTCTCAGACCAGGTATTTCCGAAGCACCGAGGTAAACTTAATCCTGACCTGTAAGAGACCCTTAGTGACTTATTTACTAAATAAATGATTTGATTAATTATCAGGTACAGTGTGGTCACATTGTCGCGCGAAAAAAACTATTGAACTGCGCAAAAAACACCTAATGTAACTCGGAAATTTTGAAATATCCTCTTCAAACTCCTCACACTGCGACAAATCCGAGTAAAACAGGACGGATGGCAGCCATAAACAAGATCTCGCGTCAAGCAGGTGAATTCAAAAGGATCCAGCGTACAGCCAATTCATACTCAACAATTCTTTCGGTAATTTATATCTACCCTCATAATTCAACCTGCGCACACGTTTGGCTTATCGGCGGGTACTTCTGCACATCTCATAACTTATGGCCAGGATTTCCCAAATCTTTTTTTAAATGTGCACCGTTTTTTAGTGTTCCGTTCGTAAGTACCTTTTTAAAGGGTTCTAAATTTATTATGTAGGTGAAAGAAATATTCAAGTTATATCTTTTATTGTAATGGGTTCTTTATTTGTAATGTGGAAGGAAATTGAAAGTTATATTTTTACTGTAGTACAATTTATTTTTTGCTTAAATAGTTATCAAATAAACCTTGCTTAAATTAAATTACTGTAAAAGTTATATTCTCTTCAGATAATATTTACATACATACATATACACTCACGCCTGTAATCCCCGAAGGGGTAGGCAGAGGTGTAACAAGTACACCCACTTTTCGCCGAATTTCAGATAATATTTATTAAGCAGTAACAGTTATGTCCTATAATTAATTACTTGAATTGAATAATTTAATTATTATTAAAATTTTATTTTTAATTTCATATTGAAGTTAGTTATTTAATAGCGCACGTGCAATCCTTATTTATCTAATATAGTAGTTTTAGCTTTTATAACGCATAATTGTTTCTTATGTTTACGCGAATATTACCTATCATCATCATCATCATCATGTCAGCCGAAGGACGTCCACTGCTGGACATAGGCCTCCCCCAAAGAGTGCCACAGTGACCGGTCCTGCGCCACCCGCATCCAGCGGACTCCCGCGACCTTTACCAGGTCATAAGTCCACCTTGTGGGGGGTCTACCCACGCTGCGCCTTCCGTTACGTGGTCGCCATTCGAGAACCTAAAATAGAATATTACCTATAGGTACATTAAAATGAAACTTCGTTAATATACGTAAAACGTTCATTAATATACCGCCCTATTGGTCATAGCATTATATAACCTACTAAATATTGCCCGCGGATCCGCCCGCGTGGAGGTTATTTTTGGGAGAAAAGGTTTTCAATCCATGTACTATGGAGGCATCTTAAGCTATTACAACTTTCTATATTTTGCTATCCCATAGAAAGTTTTTTTCCGGGATAAAAAGTAGTCTATGTGCTATTCCAGATTATAATCTATCTCTGTGCCAAATTTCAACCAGATCCATCCAGCCGTTGTAGCGTGATTGAGTAACAAACATCCATCCATCCAAACATTCGCATTTATAATATTAGTAAGTAAGTAAGTATTATAATATTGGTATGATAGCCTTCCTCGATAAATACCATTTAAACCATTTATTTTTCCACACACACAATACACAAACAAAAAAAAATGTATACTATCTAGTTACATTTGGCTATTTTGCTGCAACATGTGCGGTGGAAGGGGCACCAGCTCAGTATACGCTGCTAAAAAACAGCACTGATTTTCAGCTGGACCCCAACGTCGCTTCATCATAGCACAACAATTTCGACAGACGTGCAAACATCAACAACCAAAGTTACATGAACAAAACGCAAATTCTAACAAACAATTACACAATTTAGCAATTACAACTTCAACATAGATAAAATGGATTGCAACAATACAATGTAATTTATAAGATTTTTCCCAGACATAATATTACACATGAAAAACTCACTGCTTGTAGCGGACGTAGTTGCTTCTTCTGTTACAATAGCTTTTGAGCATTTAAAAGTTCTCTATTGATATGCTTTTTGAGAGTTATCTGAGATGCCTAGACTATCCAACACTAAAATAATTTTTCGATTCGAACCAGAAGTTCCTGAGATTAGCGCATTCAAAAAAAACTCTTCAGCTTTATAATATTATATTAACAGTATAGGATAGAAATAGTTAACTTGAAAGCAGAATAAAGTGACCAATATACTATAACTACGGAACCCGATACTAAAATAAAGTCCGCTCTGACATATTAAGGAGAGGTAACATTTCTTAGGAATAGCCGACCTTCGTGGCTCGCAGAAATATGCCATGGATATTATATCTTCATATTTTTTGTGCCATTGGGATATTTCTCAACGCTACGTTTGGCGCAATTGCTTTTGATATCTGAGTACGATAAACAACATATGATATTATTATTTACTGTTATTAGTTGTGATTCATATATTACTAACTAGCTGTTGCTCGCGGCTCCGCCCGCGTGGAGGTCATGTTTGGGAGAAAAAGTATACAATACAAAATACCAATATTCATGCGTTTAACTTAAAAATGACGGATTTTCATACAAACTTTCATTCCCTATTTTACCCCCTTAGGGGCGGAATTTCCAAAAATCCTGAAACATATATTTTTTATTTTTAACTAAAATGCCAAATACTAATTTTCATGAATTTAACTTCAAAAATGACGGATTTTCATACAAACTTTCATCCCCTATTTTACCCCCTTAGGGGTGGTATTTCCTAAAACCCTTCCTTAGTGGATGCCTACGTGATAAAAGGTACCTACTGTCAAAATTTCAAGTCTCTAACACCAGCCGTTTAGGCTGTGCGTTGATCGATCAGTCAGTCAGTCAGTTTCTTCTTTTATATATACAGATTGTATAATGTAATTAATTGATGTGTTTGATTCAATATAAAGATTATTTTCTTCCTGTTAAAGCATTTAAATAAAAGCTTGTTGTTAAAAATTTTGTTATTCTATTAATTAAATAATAATACTTGCCCTGTATTAAACATTGTCCCACTGATGGGCACGGGCCTCCTCTACTAATGAGAGGGGTTAGGCCTTAGTCTACCACGCTGGCCTAATACGGGTTGGTAGACTTCATATACCTTCGAAATTCGTATAAGAATTCTCAGATATGCAGGTTTCCTCACGATGTTTTCCATCACCGTTAAAGCAAGCGATAATTAACATTTAATACACACATAACTTTAGAAAAGTCAGAAGTGTAGGTGTGCCATTTGGGTTTCGAACATACGACTTTCGTTTTTACAGTCCGTACCGCAACCAACTAGGCTATCGCTGCTGCTATTCTATTAATTTACCTTTTATTTTTTAGTTTGCCTTGGAAATGCGTCTTTTGTGTCTGTTCATTTAATTAAATTCTAAACGAAGAAACAAAAACTATATACACTCACGCCTATAATCCCCGAAGGGGTAGGCAGAGGTGTAACCAGTACACCCACTTTTCGCCGAATTTATTACGGTCCCATAATGTGATAGGGGACGAGCCTATCGCCATACCGGGTACAATTCCAGACTCCGGGCTGATACTGAGTATTTAAAAATAAAAAAACCCGATATAACTTTACCCGACCCGGGGATCGAGCCCAAGACCCCAGCACAGCAGTTATAACGTATGCGCAATTATTACAAATGCCCCACCGAGGCTACAAAAACTACAAAATAAACATTTATATTCCAGTATTACAAATCCGTTTTAAGTACATTCTACTTTGTATATCTGGTACTAAAAGCTCATTGGTAGAATGCCTGCCTTAAACATTCAGTAGTTTAATTTCCTGTGTTATCAACTAAGTACGGGTAATTTTGCATCGTTATCTCGCTAACTGGGTGATGCGGAGTTTGCTCGGGAGTATCGACTGCGGTACCAGTGGGAGCGAAGGAAACTTTACTAATAATACCAGCCCTGTATTGAACATTATCGGATTGCTAGGCACGGCCTCCTCTAATGAAAGGGGTGAGGCCTTAGTCCACGCTGGCCTAATATAATAATAATAATACTAGCCCTGTATTAAACATTTTCCCACTGCTGGGCACGGGCCTCCTCTACTAATGAGAGGGGTTAGGCCTTAGTCCACCACGCTGGCCTACTGCGGGTTGGCAGACTTCTCATACCTTCGAAACACTCTCAGATATGCAGGTTTCCTCACGATGTTTTCCTTCACCGTTAAAGCAAGCGATAATTAACATTTTTAATACAAACATAACTTTAGAAAAGTCAGAGGTGTATGCCAGTTGGGTTTCGAACCTACGACTTTCGTCTTGACAGTCCGTACCGCAACCAACTAGGCTATCGCTGGCCTAATACGAGTTGTCAAACCTTTGAAATTCGTATGAAAATTTCCGATAGATTTACTCATGATGTTTCCCTTCACATTTAAAACGATAATAAACATTTAACTTAAGAAAAGTCTGGGCCATTTGAGCTGGTTTCGAACTTAGGACTTTCGTCTCGGCAGTTCGTATCATTACCAACTAGGCTTACGCTGCTTCTATACTTTAGTATAATAATAATAATAATACTAGCCCTGTATAAACATTGTCCCACTGCTGGGCACGGGCCTCCTCTACTAATGAGAGGGGTTAGGCCTTAGTCCACCACGCTGGCCTAATGCGGGTTGGCAGACTTCTCATACCTTCGAAAAACTCTCAGATATGCAGGTTTCCTCACGATGTTTTCCTTCACCGTTAAAGCAAGCGATAATTAACATTTTAATACACACATAACTTTAGAAAAGTCAGAGGTGTATGCCACTTGGGTTTCGAACCTACGACTTTCGTCTTGACAGTCCGTACCGCAACCAACTAGGCTATCGCTGCTTATAATACTTTAGTAATTACTTTTAAATAATAAATAAATAACACACAGCCTCGATCGCATATTGATACGAGTCTTGTGTCGTGGGTATCAGGAACGAGAGACTTTCGGTCTCACAACACCCAAACTCGAAACAAATATCTGTCTGTCACACAAACATTTGTCCCGGTGTGGGAATCGATTCCACGGCCTCTTATTTACAGCTGACAATTCGCGTACTGCGGCACAGAGAATGTCAAGCTTCAGGTCAGGTGGTAAGTAAGAAACGAAAGGTTAAAAGTACTACTTTAAAGTTAACAAAGCCTCGCAAATTTTAGGATTTTTCCCATCTAAATGAATGCTCAAAACACGGCTGTTTAATACCCTGATTACTGTAAAATGTACTCTCATTTATAATAAGGTTGGTCACATAGGAATGCAAAAATAGCTGTTGTTACTAAAAGCAGGAAGGTATGTTTTCAACTGTTTTTTTTATAGCATAGTCCGACAAACGAGCCAGTGGGTCACCTGATGTAAAGTGTTCTCCACCGCCCATGAACATCCCCAATACCGAAAGTATTATGTATGCGCTGTCGGCCTTGAAGGAATAGGGATTAGGGAAGGGAAGGCGGAATCTGGGCCTCCGGATATCTCAATTACCATACGAAACGCGACAGTAAACTGTTACTTTACGTTGGTTTTCTGTGAGACAGTGGTACTAACCCGGTCGAGCCGGCCCATTCATGCTATAGACAAATATGTCTACAGCGTAGCTCTACCACTTCTAAATTGCAATGTTTTTTGGATGATTAGAATTGGGCTATGTTTTAATTAACATAAGGTGCAATATAGCCAAAAAATAGCAGCGATAGGCTAGTTGGTTGCGATACTGACTGTCAAGATGAAAAGTTTTTTTAATTCATAAAAAGTACACCGACTTCAATGAAAAACAAAGTATGCATCTCTATAAAATTTGAAGGTTTCCCTCGATTTTTCTGAGATCCCATAACCAGATCCTGACTTGGTGGCAATGGGACATCTTCAATCTTTTAAACAAAAAAAGAATTTCTCGAATCGGTCCAGGCGTCTTCGAGTAATCGGGTAACATACATAAAAAAAAAGATTCCGACGAATTGTTAACCTCCTCCTTTTTTTAAGTTGGTTAAAAATCGCATGTTCGAAACCCAAATGGCAAACACCTCTGACTTTTCTAAAGTTACGTGTGTATTAAATGTTATTTATCGCTTGCTTTAACGGTGAAGGAAAACATAGTTAAGAAACCTACATACCTAATAATTTTCAATAGAATTTCGAAGGTATGTGAAGTCTATCAACCCGCATTAGGCCAGTGTGGTGGACTAAGACCTATCCCCTCTCATTAGTAGCCCGTGCCCAGCAGTGGGACAGTGTTTAATACAGGACTAGTATTATCTTTTGTCAGCCGTTTAGCCGTTAAAAGGTAACAAACAAACAAACAGAATACATACAAACAGAGCTACTTTCGATTTTGTAATATTAGTATGGATGAAAAACACAACGTTTTTCGGCGGTTATATTTGGACTATGTTTGAATGAAAATAAGGTGAAATATAGCCACAAAACAAAAAAAAAACTCTATAATAATCCGCTTCACTCGCCGCTTCAATACTGTACTCACAGCCTTGACTTTAGTTTGTTTCACACACTTTACATGTAAAGAAACTCGGGTCGTGTGAGGCAAAGTCACTGCATAGAGACAAAAGAATATGTAAAATGGTAAAAATCATTCCGCTGTAAAACCTTATTAAATTAAAGTTAAAACTATTTATAATGTAATATTATCAAAATAAAATATTTATTGAATCAATAACATAAACTAAGTGATAAGAAATCTATATATTAATATGTCAAGACTGCCTCGGTGGCGCAGTTGTTATTGCGCATGCGTTACGACTGCTGTGCTGAGGTCTCGGGTACGATCCCCGGGTCGGGTAAAGTGATATTGCGTTTTTCTATCTAGAAAAACTCAGTTTTGGCCCGGAATCTGGAACCAGTGCCCGGTATGGCGATAAGCTCGCCCCCTATGGGACCAAAATTCAGCGAAAAGGGGGTGTACTGGTTATACCTCTGCCTGCCTCTTCGGGGATTACAGTGAGTTTTTATGTATTTAATATGTGAATATAAATCTTTCTACCCTTTTTAAGGTCATTAGGCGTACGGAAGAGTGTATGATTTGACGAAGTTAAATTTTATATGGAGAAGCTAAAATTTACAAATACTACATACATACATATACACTCACGCCTGAAATCCCCGAAGGGGTAGGCAGAGGTGTAACCTGTACACCCACTTATCGCCCAGTTTATTATGGTCCCATAATTTGATAGGGAGCCAGCCTGAATCTAAACAATGAATGTCTCATTTTATTATATTTAATGTATTTGCAATCTATATTATATTTAAATGTATTTCATGATCACGTATATCAATCCTAAACAGTTTTTTTGTTCTATAATTGTGTATGGAATTTAAGTGTTGTAGTATTGTTATTAATTTAGAATTAATATTATATGTTACGACGAAATACAAAAGACCTACGGCTGAGTTTCTTGGTGCTTCTTCTCAGACCAGTGGGCATTTCCGAAGCACTGGTAGATAAACTTAATTCTGACCTGTAAAAAGTGCCCCCAGTGGCCTAATTTACATAATAAACGATTTGATTTGATATAAACTACAGTGTTTAATTCTCTGAAATAAACAAATTTATATGATCTTATTTCCATGTATATTTTCTCTGTTTAAGGCCACTTTCTTTTGCGGCTAACTGAAAAAAAACAACCACAATTTTGCAAACCTAGATACTTGGCTATTTCATATTTATTCAAAGGAGAAATATACGACATCATAACGTATATTTGGGTTAACACAGGGTCAAAGGCCCCCGGGGTGTTTGGTATTGACTCAATATATTTCTTCTGTAACTCCAAGATTTGTTCTGAAGCTCATTTACTGTTATTTATTTGTCAAAAAAATACGTTCGAGCGCCTGTGAAATTCTATATAGCTCCCGAAGTAGAATTAATATTTGTTACACCGAGGCAATTTACTCCTTTGTATGTTGTATTTTTAGTAGGAAGTAAAAATAAGACCGTTCAGGATTTTTTGCGAGGATAGCGCCATTTTCTATTAGAGAATTTTACAAATGTATGTGTAAGGAAATGTTTACATTATTAATTTTAAAGATATTGTTTAGCTATTAATAAGCAAAAGTTTTACTAAAGCAGCGATAGCCTAGTTGGTTGCGGTACGGACTATCAAGACGAAAGTCGTATTTTCTAAAGTTATGTGTGTATATGTTAATTATCACTTGCTTTAACGGTGAAGGAAAACATCGTGAGGAAACCTGAGAATTCTCATAAGAATTTCGAAGGTATGTGAAGTCTACCAACCCGCATTAGGCCAGCGTGGTGGACTAAGGCCGAACCCCTCTCAATAGTAGTGGAGGCCCGTGCCCAGCATTGGGACAATGTTTAATACAGGGCAAGTATTACTATTATTTTACTAAAACTTGAAATCTGATTTCAAAACCGGTTGCAGTAATACATAGAAGAGTATTCATATTTTCCTTCAATTGACCACTCTATGGAAAAAAACTTCATTAAACATAAGTGTACATTTAGTGGAGATATCGCAACACTTGAAAACAGTACTCTTCTTTCTGGGTATTCGGGTAATATACACGATTATTGTCTTGAAATCAGTGGGAAATGTATAAGGCAACATTTTCCGTGAGATGTTATTGACCTTCCGATGTCCTGCTTCATATTTCAATTTCCTTGATTCTAATACGAGAATTGGTATTTTATTCGTGCACCATTTATCGTGTATGCGGGACGAGAGTCCAAATTCTCATGAAAATATCTGGCACAAGCGTTGGATAGAATATATCAATACTGATTATTTCAATATCAATCTGAAAATGGAAAAAGGAACAGTCAACAACCTCCGCGAAGCAGTATCGGCTTTTTTGATAGATAGATACACCCAACAGTCACACATAGTTCTGACCCAACACTAGGTAAAACCTGTTTGAATGGTATCAAGTATACAGGGACTACGGTCCCACAACACCTACCCCTGACACAAATATCTGTATGTCACATGAACATTTATCTCGGAGCTGGAATCGAACCCACGTCTTCTCGTTTCACAGTTGGCTACAGGCCCGTTGTGCCACTGTTGTCTCACTGCTGGGCCTTTTTTTATTAATGAGAGGGGTTTGAGTCAGGTTTGGCAAACTATACACACACTCGATTTCCTTCATATAGCAGATAAATTAATACACCCAACAGTCACACACATAGTTCTGAACCCACACTAGGTACCCATATCGTGAGTATCAACAACTACGAGGGACTACGGTCCCACAACACCCAGACCCGCGAAATATCTGCCTGTCACACAAACATGTGTCTCGGTGCGGGAATCGAACGCACGACCTCTCATTTCACAGCCGGATACTCGTCCACTGCATTATGGAGGCTGTCTAATAGCAAGTATTTGATGCGTACGGCAATTTTTCAAATGTACATCGATTGCTGGCAGTACGCCAGACAAGGCCTATAGTTGGGCGATTTAATGAAGTTACCTTGTCATCCGTTAGCATTTTGGGGATATAAGTTTTTAAACTGACATGGTCATTAACACAATCTTTAGTTATTAAAACGGGATATTTACCATGTTTTTTTATTTGATGTGAGTTCCCTATATTTCGGCACTATTGCAAGCGCCATGATCACGGGTAAACTGAAGTTTTTGCGGGTGGATATTTATGAGCAGACAAAACGATCTACCCTCTTTCTTTCTCTTTTTGTGCGCTGGGTACCACTACCATTGTCACATAAGTCACCCACATTACGATTTTGTTCACGGCACACGAAACTCACTGTATCTACTCGCGAACTTTTTTCGGAAATTTTTCGGTGTTTACATAGTTGAACCACTGGATTCCAGGCCCTCGACAGTTGAAACCCTTCCTCCCGGTTGAAATTTCTGTATTTCGTAATTTCTATGGCTTCTCTAACCAGTCTAGGAATATAGTGGCGTTCTGTCGAAATTACCTGAGGGTTATGTAACTCGATCCAGTGGTTCGATCCCGCTCCCAAAAGGTGTTCAGCTATGGCCGATTTTTGGGTTTCCTGGTTTTTTACCGCTCTAATGTGTTCTGAGATTCTACACGAGACAGTGCGCTTCGTCTGACCGATGTACGACTTACCACAACTGCAGTCTACTTTGTAAACACCTGGCTTTTCTAGGGGAAATTTGTCTTTCGGTGAACGCAGCATCTGAGACACTTTTTTGAAAGGAGTGAAGATAGTCTTTACGGAGTATTTGCTGAGAATGTTTGCAACTTTATCTGTCACTCCCCTCATGTAAGGCAAAAATGCCGGCTGCCTCTCAACCTCGTTCTTTCGGTGCTTATATGTAGTTCTTCGTTTGCATTGTGCGGTCTTCGCTGTATATCCATTCCTCTGTAGGACTTTCTGTACGTGCACTAGCTCTGCATGCAAGTGTTCTTCATCGCATAGATCGTATGCACGGTTAGTGAGTGAAGTCACTACAGAGTTCAGCTGTCTGGGATGGTGGTGTGAATCTGCGTGTAGATATCGATCTGTGTGGGTCGGTTTCCTGTATACTGAGTGGCTCAGAGAACCGTCGTTACGAACTTTTATTTTTACGTCCAAGAATGGTATAGTCCTCCCGCTTTCCACCTCATAGGTAAATTTTATTTTGCTATGTATGCTGTTTAGGTGTGTCAAGCATACTTTTACCTCTTGTTCATCTCCTTCAATGATGCCAAAGACGTCATCAACATACCTTTTCCACAGTTTTATAGGTGTAACTGTAGGTACAGTGGAAATAGCCAACTCCTCAAAATGCTCCATCCAAATGTTGGCTACTACTGGAGCCACTGGACTGCCCATGGCTACCCCGTCTATCTGTAGGTAATATTGACCTTGGTAGATGAAATAGCTGGTCGATAAACAATGGTATAGTAATTTCGCGTATTCTACTGGGATGTTATTCTCTAGCAATTTTACCTTTATCACTTCCATACAATCCATCACAGGTACATTTGTATAAAGGGGCCTCCACATCGAAACTGACCATGAGGTCATTTGTTTGGAGTTTGATGGATTGCAGAATGTCAATGAGATGCCGAGAGTCTTTTACATGGGATGTTGACTGCCCAACTAATGGCTGAAGTACACTAGCTACATGTTTTGCCAGGACGTACGTGGGCGAGTCTATCTGACTGACTATGGGCCGCAGCGGAACGTTTGGCTTATGTACTTTTGGTAAACCATATAGTTTTGGGGGCTGTGTATTCCTAGGACGGAGCAGGTACTTAACTGTATCATCTGTGATTATGTGTTGATACTCTTTTATTATTTTACGTGTACTGCGATTCGTTCGTGCCGTCGGATTATAGCTTACTTTCTTGTAGGTGTTCACATCACTCAATAAGTTTTGGATCTTTTCATCGTATTCAGTGGCATTCATGACTACAGTAGCATTACCTTTGTCCGCTTTCAGTACCAGTATGTCTTCATCCTTTCGTAGGTTGTGTAGTGCTGTTATTTCATCCGCGGTAATGTTCGGGGTAGGGAGTTTTGCGCGACGTAATGCAACGGCGGTATCCTGCCTGATCACATCAGCATCACTCGCCGGTATCATATTCCGTCTAATAGCTTCCTCTACACCTCCGATGACTACTTCGTAAGGAATGCGTTTCGGAGTCGGAACAAAATTTAACCCTCTTTCCAGGACTTTAAGGGCACTCTGTGACAGTTCTTTGCTGGATAAATTAACAACCGTTCGAGTTACTTGTGAGTTGTCATAGTAGGGGCTCACCGGTTTTTGTTTTTGTAGTAGTGATTCGTATTTCTGTTGCAACTTCAAGGCACTCATTTCTCGTGAGCGTTCGGCCTGCAAGTAGGTAATACGATCACAGACGTCGAAATCGCTAGCTGTCAGCAAAGCACTGCATTCCAGATGTAAACAATATAGCATACGACGGATCTCATCTATCTGGTATCTGGTATTGCGAACAACTTTACGCAACAATTTAACACTCGCGTTACGTAGAATACTCGCGGAACCGTGGATGTCCTTGCGAGGTTTTAGTCGCACACACATAGGGATAACGTCCGCGTCCCTACACTTTATTAGAAAAGCTAAGGACTCTTCCAAACAACCACACTTTTTCCGCGTGCGTTCAAGCTGTTGCACTAATTTTACACTATCCGGCCCGTACCGGTTCGCGATATAAGTTTTTAAACTGACATGGTCATTAACACAATCTTTAGTTATTAAAACGGGATATTTACCATGTTTTTTATTTGATGTGAGTTCCCTATATTTCGGCACTATTGCAAGCGCCATGATCACGGGTAAACTGAAGTTTTTGCGGGTGGATATTTATGAGCAGACAAAACGATCTACCCTCTTTCTTTCTCTTTTTGTGCGCTGGGTACCACTACCATTGTCACATAAGTCACCCACATTACGATTTTGTTCACGGCACACGAAACTCACTGTATCTACTCGCGAACTTTTTTCGGAAATTTTTCGGTGTTTACATAGTTGAACCACTGGATTCCAGGCCCTCGACAGTTGAAACCCTTCCTCCCGGTTGAAATTTCTGTATTTCGTAATTTCTATGGCTTCTCTAACCAGTCTAGGAATATAGTGGCGTTCTGTCGAAATTACCTGAGGGTTATGTAACTCGATCCAGTGGTTCGATCCCGCTCCCAAAAGGTGTTCAGCTATGGCCGATTTTTGGGTTTCCTGGTTTTTTACCGCTCTAATGTGTTCTGAGATTCTACACGAGACAGTGCGCTTCGTCTGACCGATGTACGACTTACCACAACTGCAGTCTACTTTGTAAACACCTGGCTTTTCTAGGGGAAATTTGTCTTTCGGTGAACGCAGCATCTGAGACACTTTTTTGAAAGGAGTGAAGATAGTCTTTACGGAGTATTTGCTGAGAATGTTTGCAACTTTATCTGTCACTCCCCTCATGTAAGGCAAAAATGCCGGCTGCCTCTCAACCTCGTTCTTTCGGTGCTTATATGTAGTTCTTCGTTTGCATTGTGCGGTCTTCGCTGTATATCCATTCCTCTGTAGGACTTTCTGTACGTGCACTAGCTCTGCATGCAAGTGTTCTTCATCGCATAGATCGTATGCACGGTTAGTGAGTGAAGTCACTACAGAGTTCAGCTGTCTGGGATGGTGGTGTGAATCTGCGTGTAGATATCGATCTGTGACCATGTCAGTTTAAAAACTTATATCGCGAACCGGTACGGGCCGGATAGTGTAAAATTAGTGCAACAGCTTGAACGCACGCGGAAAAAGTGTGGTTGTTTGGAAGAGTCCTTAGCTTTTCTAATAAAGTGTAGGGACGCGGACGTTATCCCTATGTGTGTGCGACTAAAACCTCGCAAGGACATCCACGGTTCCGCGAGTATTCTACGTAACGCGAGTGTTAAATTGTTGCGTAAAGTTGTTCGCAATACCAGATACCAGATAGATGAGATCCGTCGTATGCTATATTGTTTACATCTGGAATGCAGTGCTTTGCTGACAGCTAGCGATTTCGACGTCTGTGATCGTATTACCTACTTGCAGGCCGAACGCTCACGAGAAATGAGTGCCTTGAAGTTGCAACAGAAATACGAATCACTACTACAAAAACAAAAACCGGTGAGCCCCTACTATGACAACTCACAAGTAACTCGAACGGTTGTTAATTTATCCAGCAAAGAACTGTCACAGAGTGCCCTTAAAGTCCTGGAAAGAGGGTTAAATTTTGTTCCGACTCCGAAACGCATTCCTTACGAAGTAGTCATCGGAGGTGTAGAGGAAGCTATTAGACGGAATATGATACCGGCGAGTGATGCTGATGTGATCAGGCAGGATACCGCCGTTGCATTACGTCGCGCAAAACTCCCTACCCCGAACATTACCGCGGATGAAATAACAGCACTACACAACCTACGAAAGGATGAAGACATACTGGTACTGAAAGCGGACAAAGGTAATGCTACTGTAGTCATGAATGCCACTGAATACGATGAAAAGATCCAAAACTTATTGAGTGATGTGAACACCTACAAGAAAGTAAGCTATAATCCGACGGCACGAACGAATCGCAGTACACGTAAAATAATAAAAGAGTATCAACACATAATCACAGATGATACAGTTAAGTACCTGCTCCGTCCTAGGAATACACAGCCCCCAAAACTATATGGTTTACCAAAAGTACATAAGCCAAACGTTCCGCTGCGGCCCATAGTCAGTCAGATAGACTCGCCCACGTACGTCCTGGCAAAACATGTAGCTAGTGTACTTCAGCCATTAGTTGGGCAGTCAACATCCCATGTAAAAGACTCTCGGCATCTCATTGACATTCTGCAATCCATCAAACTCCAAACAAATGACCTCATGGTCAGTTTCGATGTGGAGGCCCTTTATACAAATGTACCTGTGATGGATTGTATGGAAGTGATAAAGGTAAAATTGCTAGAGAATAACATCCCAGTAGAATACGCGAAATTACTATACCATTGTTTATCGACCAGCTATTTCATCTACCAAGGTCAATATTACCTACAGATAGACGGGGTAGCCATGGGCAGTCCAGTGGCTCCAGTAGTAGCCAACATTTGGATGGAGCATTTTGAGGAGTTGGCTATTTCCACTGTACCTACAGTTACACCTATAAAACTGTGGAAAAGGTATGTTGATGACGTCTTTGGCATCATTGAAGGAGATGAACAAGAGGTAAAAGTATGCTTGACACACCTAAACAGCATACATAGCAAAATAAAATTTACCTATGAGGTGGAAAGCGGGAGGACTATACCATTCTTGGACGTAAAAATAAAAGTTCGTAACGACGGTTCTCTGAGCCACTCAGTATACAGGAAACCGACCCACACAGATCGATATCTACACGCAGATTCACACCACCATCCCAGACAGCTGAACTCTGTAGTGACTTCACTCACTAACCGTGCATACGATCTATGCGATGAAGAACACTTGCATGCAGAGCTAGTGCACGTACAGAAAGTCCTACAGAGGAATGGATATACAGCGAAGACCGCACAATGCAAACGAAGAACTACATATAAGCACCGAAAGAACGAGGTTGAGAGGCAGCCGGCATTTTTGCCTTACATGAGGGGAGTGACAGATAAAGTTGCAAACATTCTCAGCAAATACTCCGTAAAGACTATCTTCACTCCTTTCAAAAAAGTGTCTCAGATGCTGCGTTCACCGAAAGACAAATTTCCCCTAGAAAAGCCAGGTGTTTACAAAGTAGACTGCAGTTGTGGTAAGTCGTACATCGGTCAGACGAAGCGCACTGTCTCGTGTAGAATCTCAGAACACATTAGAGCGGTAAAAAACCAGGAAACCCAAAAATCGGCCATAGCTGAACACCTTTTGGGAGCGGGATCGAACCACTGGATCGAGTTACATAACCCTCAGGTAATTTCGACAGAACGCCACTATATTCCTAGACTGGTTAGAGAAGCCATAGAAATTACGAAATACAGAAATTTCAACCGGGAGGAAGGGTTTCAACTGTCGAGGGCCTGGAATCCAGTGGTTCAACTATGTAAACACCGAAAAATTTCCGAAAAAAGTTCGCGAGTAGATACAGTGAGTTTCGTGTGCCGTGAACAAAATCGTAATGTGGGTGACTTATGTGACAATGGTAGTGGTACCCAGCGCACAAAAAGAGAAAGAAAGAGGGTAGATCGTTTTGTCTGCTCATAAATATCCACCCGCAAAAACTTCAGTTTACCCGTGATCATGGCGCTTGCAATAGTGCCGAAATATAGGGAACTCACATCAAATAAAAAACATGGTAAATATCCCGTTTTAATAACTAAAGATTGTGTTAATGACCATGTCAGTTTAAAAACTTATATCGCGAACCGGTACGGGCCGGATAGTGTAAAATTAGTGCAACAGCTTGAACGCACGCGGAAAAAGTGTGGTTGTTTGGAAGAGTCCTTAGCTTTTCTAATAAAGTGTAGGGACGCGGACGTTATCCCTATGTGTGTGCGACTAAAACCTCGCAAGGACATCCACGGTTCCGCGAGTATTCTACGTAACGCGAGTGTTAAATTGTTGCGTAAAGTTGTTCGCAATACCAGATACCAGATAGATGAGATCCGTCGTATGCTATATTGTTTACATCTGGAATGCAGTGCTTTGCTGACAGCTAGCGATTTCGACGTCTGTGATCGTATTACCTACTTGCAGGCCGAACGCTCACGAGAAATGAGTGCCTTGAAGTTGCAACAGAAATACGAATCACTACTACAAAAACAAAAACCGGTGAGCCCCTACTATGACAACTCACAAGTAACTCGAACGGTTGTTAATTTATCCAGCAAAGAACTGTCACAGAGTGCCCTTAAAGTCCTGGAAAGAGGGTTAAATTTTGTTCCGACTCCGAAACGCATTCCTTACGAAGTAGTCATCGGAGGTGTAGAGGAAGCTATTAGACGGAATATGATACCGGCGAGTGATGCTGATGTGATCAGGCAGGATACCGCCGTTGCATTACGTCGCGCAAAACTCCCTACCCCGAACATTACCGCGGATGAAATAACAGCACTACACAACCTACGAAAGGATGAAGACATACTGGTACTGAAAGCGGACAAAGGTAATGCTACTGTAGTCATGAATGCCACTGAATACGATGAAAAGATCCAAAACTTATTGAGTGATGTGAACACCTACAAGAAAGTAAGCTATAATCCGACGGCACGAACGAATCGCAGTACACGTAAAATAATAAAAGAGTATCAACACATAATCACAGATGATACAGTTAAGTACCTGCTCCGTCCTAGGAATACACAGCCCCCAAAACTATATGGTTTACCAAAAGTACATAAGCCAAACGTTCCGCTGCGGCCCATAGTCAGTCAGATAGACTCGCCCACGTACGTCCTGGCAAAACATGTAGCTAGTGTACTTCAGCCATTAGTTGGGCAGTCAACATCCCATGTAAAAGACTCTCGGCATCTCATTGACATTCTGCAATCCATCAAACTCCAAACAAATGACCTCATGGTCAGTTTCGATGTGGAGGCCCTTTATACAAATGTACCTGTGATGGATTGTATGGAAGTGATAAAGGTAAAATTGCTAGAGAATAACATCCCAGTAGAATACGCGAAATTACTATACCATTGTTTATCGACCAGCTATTTCATCTACCAAGGTCAATATTACCTACAGATAGACGGGGTAGCCATGGGCAGTCCAGTGGCTCCAGTAGTAGCCAACATTTGGATGGAGCATTTTGAGGAGTTGGCTATTTCCACTGTACCTACAGTTACACCTATAAAACTGTGGAAAAGGTATGTTGATGACGTCTTTGGCATCATTGAAGGAGATGAACAAGAGGTAAAAGTATGCTTGACACACCTAAACAGCATACATAGCAAAATAAAATTTACCTATGAGGTGGAAAGCGGGAGGACTATACCATTCTTGGACGTAAAAATAAAAGTTCGTAACGACGGTTCTCTGAGCCACTCAGTATACAGGAAACCGACCCACACAGATCGATATCTACACGCAGATTCACACCACCATCCCAGACAGCTGAACTCTGTAGTGACTTCACTCACTAACCGTGCATACGATCTATGCGATGAAGAACACTTGCATGCAGAGCTAGTGCACGTACAGAAAGTCCTACAGAGGAATGGATATACAGCGAAGACCGCACAATGCAAACGAAGAACTACATATAAGCACCGAAAGAACGAGGTTGAGAGGCAGCCGGCATTTTTGCCTTACATGAGGGGAGTGACAGATAAAGTTGCAAACATTCTCAGCAAATACTCCGTAAAGACTATCTTCACTCCTTTCAAAAAAGTGTCTCAGATGCTGCGTTCACCGAAAGACAAATTTCCCCTAGAAAAGCCAGGTGTTTACAAAGTAGACTGCAGTTGTGGTAAGTCGTACATCGGTCAGACGAAGCGCACTGTCTCGTGTAGAATCTCAGAACACATTAGAGCGGTAAAAAACCAGGAAACCCAAAAATCGGCCATAGCTGAACACCTTTTGGGAGCGGGATCGAACCACTGGATCGAGTTACATAACCCTCAGGTAATTTCGACAGAACGCCACTATATTCCTAGACTGGTTAGAGAAGCCATAGAAATTACGAAATACAGAAATTTCAACCGGGAGGAAGGGTTTCAACTGTCGAGGGCCTGGAATCCAGTGGTTCAACTATGTAAACACCGAAAAATTTCCGAAAAAAGTTCGCGAGTAGATACAGTGAGTTTCGTGTGCCGTGAACAAAATCGTAATGTGGGTGACTTATGTGACAATGGTAGTGGTACCCAGCGCACAAAAAGAGAAAGAAAGAGGGTAGATCGTTTTGTCTGCTCATAAATATCCACCCGCAAAAACTTCAGTTTACCCGTGATCATGGCGCTTGCAATAGTGCCGAAATATAGGGAACTCACATCAAATAAAAAACATGGTAAATATCCCGTTTTAATAACTAAAGATTGTGTTAATGACCATGTCAGTTTAAAAACTTATATCGCGAACCGGTACGGGCCGGATAGTGTAAAATTAGTGCAACAGCTTGAACGCACGCGGAAAAAGTGTGGTTGTTTGGAAGAGTCCTTAGCTTTTCTAATAAAGTGTAGGGACGCGGACGTTATCCCTATGTGTGTGCGACTAAAACCTCGCAAGGACATCCACGGTTCCGCGAGTATTCTACGTAACGCGAGTGTTAAATTGTTGCGTAAAGTTGTTCGCAATACCAGATACCAGATAGATGAGATCCGTCGTATGCTATATTGTTTACATCTGGAATGCAGTGCTTTGCTGACAGCTAGCGATTTCGACGTCTGTGATCGTATTACCTACTTGCAGGCCGAACGCTCACGAGAAATGAGTGCCTTGAAGTTGCAACAGAAATACGAATCACTACTACAAAAACAAAAACCGGTGAGCCCCTACTATGACAACTCACAAGTAACTCGAACGGTTGTTAATTTATCCAGCAAAGAACTGTCACAGAGTGCCCTTAAAGTCCTGGAAAGAGGGTTAAATTTTGTTCCGACTCCGAAACGCATTCCTTACGAAGTAGTCATCGGAGGTGTAGAGGAAGCTATTAGACGGAATATGATACCGGCGAGTGATGCTGATGTGATCAGGCAGGATACCGCCGTTGCATTACGTCGCGCAAAACTCCCTACCCCGAACATTACCGCGGATGAAATAACAGCACTACACAACCTACGAAAGGATGAAGACATACTGGTACTGAAAGCGGACAAAGGTAATGCTACTGTAGTCATGAATGCCACTGAATACGATGAAAAGATCCAAAACTTATTGAGTGATGTGAACACCTACAAGAAAGTAAGCTATAATCCGACGGCACGAACGAATCGCAGTACACGTAAAATAATAAAAGAGTATCAACACATAATCACAGATGATACAGTTAAGTACCTGCTCCGTCCTAGGAATACACAGCCCCCAAAACTATATGGTTTACCAAAAGTACATAAGCCAAACGTTCCGCTGCGGCCCATAGTCAGTCAGATAGACTCGCCCACGTACGTCCTGGCAAAACATGTAGCTAGTGTACTTCAGCCATTAGTTGGGCAGTCAACATCCCATGTAAAAGACTCTCGGCATCTCATTGACATTCTGCAATCCATCAAACTCCAAACAAATGACCTCATGGTCAGTTTCGATGTGGAGGCCCTTTATACAAATGTACCTGTGATGGATTGTATGGAAGTGATAAAGGTAAAATTGCTAGAGAATAACATCCCAGTAGAATACGCGAAATTACTATACCATTGTTTATCGACCAGCTATTTCATCTACCAAGGTCAATATTACCTACAGATAGACGGGGTAGCCATGGGCAGTCCAGTGGCTCCAGTAGTAGCCAACATTTGGATGGAGCATTTTGAGGAGTTGGCTATTTCCACTGTACCTACAGTTACACCTATAAAACTGTGGAAAAGGTATGTTGATGACGTCTTTGGCATCATTGAAGGAGATGAACAAGAGGTAAAAGTATGCTTGACACACCTAAACAGCATACATAGCAAAATAAAATTTACCTATGAGGTGGAAAGCGGGAGGACTATACCATTCTTGGACGTAAAAATAAAAGTTCGTAACGACGGTTCTCTGAGCCACTCAGTATACAGGAAACCGACCCACACAGATCGATATCTACACGCAGATTCACACCACCATCCCAGACAGCTGAACTCTGTAGTGACTTCACTCACTAACCGTGCATACGATCTATGCGATGAAGAACACTTGCATGCAGAGCTAGTGCACGTACAGAAAGTCCTACAGAGGAATGGATATACAGCGAAGACCGCACAATGCAAACGAAGAACTACATATAAGCACCGAAAGAACGAGGTTGAGAGGCAGCCGGCATTTTTGCCTTACATGAGGGGAGTGACAGATAAAGTTGCAAACATTCTCAGCAAATACTCCGTAAAGACTATCTTCACTCCTTTCAAAAAAGTGTCTCAGATGCTGCGTTCACCGAAAGACAAATTTCCCCTAGAAAAGCCAGGTGTTTACAAAGTAGACTGCAGTTGTGGTAAGTCGTACATCGGTCAGACGAAGCGCACTGTCTCGTGTAGAATCTCAGAACACATTAGAGCGGTAAAAAACCAGGAAACCCAAAAATCGGCCATAGCTGAACACCTTTTGGGAGCGGGATCGAACCACTGGATCGAGTTACATAACCCTCAGGTAATTTCGACAGAACGCCACTATATTCCTAGACTGGTTAGAGAAGCCATAGAAATTACGAAATACAGAAATTTCAACCGGGAGGAAGGGTTTCAACTGTCGAGGGCCTGGAATCCAGTGGTTCAACTATGTAAACACCGAAAAATTTCCGAAAAAAGTTCGCGAGTAGATACAGTGAGTTTCGTGTGCCGTGAACAAAATCGTAATGTGGGTGACTTATGTGACAATGGTAGTGGTACCCAGCGCACAAAAAGAGAAAGAAAGAGGGTAGATCGTTTTGTCTGCTCATAAATATCCACCCGCAAAAACTTCAGTTTACCCGTGATCATGGCGCTTGCAATAGTGCCGAAATATAGGGAACTCACATCAAATAAAAAACATGGTAAATATCCCGTTTTAATAACTAAAGATTCATTTTGGGGATGTAAATAATTTTTAACTGACTTCAAAAACTAGATTTTTTTTAGCGTCTGGATAGGCAGCGAGCATACGGGCCACCTGATGGTAAGTAGTCAACGCCGCCCATAGACTTCTGCAATGCCAGAGCACAGTAAAGCCGCGGCCTACCGTTAATAGAGGTTTTGAATGCTTGTAGGATTTAATATACTGAAATATTTCCGTAAATTGTGAAAAAATATCATTAGACAGACAGTTGCAGTTGCACAGTGGGTGAGTAGCCAGTTGTGAAACGAGAGGCCGTCAGAAGCGATAATTAAAAATGTTGTAATTAGTGTTCTATTTTGAAACAGCGTCCATGAAATAGTAACTTGTTTAAAATTGCTTGTCAATCATAATAGAAATTCATAGGAGTGCTTATGTCAAAAGTAAAGTAAACGATCGGACGACGTATAGCATGTCGGTGACGCGAACACATCCGCTTTCCCTAAGGTTTTCCGCCAATCAAGTACACTCAACTAGGCTAAAGAAGTCTTCACTTCAAAATATACTCGAATTGGAAATCAAACTTGGGTTTTCCTACTTTGACACTAAAAATAAATAAACAGTAACAGGTTGCGATACAGGTTTGACCTAGTGTGGGGTCAGGTTTATGTGTGAGACTGTTGGGTGTATTTATTTATTTTATAAATAGACCGTAAAGACTTCTAGATCGTTGACTCTTCATCGTTTTCGAGCATTTAAATATAATATTCAGTTTGCGAATACAAAGCATACCTGTTAATTAAGATATTAAAACAACGACCACCAGACATTTAAAGTATAATATTCCACTTATTGCCAAATTATTCAGGTCAGTGACCTAACGAGGCTCTGGAGACAATACCCCGGACTCGTAAGGTAATGTCCAGTATGCTAAAGTTGGTTATACATAGTAAAAGGCGGTAATCGAGCAAGTGAGTCATCTAATGACAAATGATGGCGACAACCTATGAATACCTACATAATACGAAAAGAACCATGAGATCATGGTTGTCGATCTTGAATAAGGCAGGTAGGCTGTTGGTAGGATATCATATCCACCCCGAAAACCCGCCATAGTGGCACACGCAAGTGTGTCGCGTTCCGGGATCAGCCAGTGTACATCCGGTTTTTGTCGTGGGTCTAGAGTTGGGGTACGATATTTGGCCGATTCTCGGCCTTCTTTGTACTCTGATACTAGATCCTCGACCGCTTCTTCACCTTCTTGCCCATGGCGTAGTGTAAATAAGCAGACCGGCATGATAGCGGGAGATAAATTGTTCCTCGCTGTTTGATACTCTTTTTGGACGGCACTGCGCTTACCACCAGGTGCAGTGTGGTTACTTTGCCGTGTTCATCATACGAAACAGCTAGCTATTATCTGGTCTTTTTTCTGTCAGATATTAATATACCGCTATAGAGCTATCCTATTTGTCCTGAAGATAAATTTGTCTTTGCCTCCATAAATTATTTACCTTTTATAACTACAATACGGACGGTGCCGCAACAGCTAGTTAGCAACAAAATCACCCCTGCAAACATTGTTCCATTGTTGGGCACGGGATTCCTCTACTAGTGAGTGAGAGGGGTTAGACCTTAGTCCACCACATCTATAAGCCATTTAGGTTAGGAATCTCGATTTTCATCTTGGCACACCCAAACAAGCTCTGTTTTTCTACATTGCCAACATATAAGAAATACCTTACTGTACTTGTCAACCTTAAATATAATAGTACTAGTGGTTATTTTTGGAATAAAACGTAAATAATCCATTAAGGTATCTTAAGCTATTACAACTTTCTATATTTTGTTAGGTAGCGTACATTTTTCCGGGATAAAATGTAGCCTATGTCATTTTCTGATCCTTAAACTGCCACTGTACATTTTTCCGGGATAAAAGTATGTGCTATTCCAGACTATAGTCTATCTCTGTGCCAAATTTCAGCCAGATCCGTCCAGCCGTTGTAGCGTGATTAAGTAACAAACATCTATCTATCCATCCATCCAAACATTCGCATTTATAATAGTAGTAAGATTATTTCGATACCTTACTGGACATTTACTTCAGCACACTAAAATATAATACAGTTTATGATTCGGAAATATAACTTATTTACCTCGTTGACATGGAATTATTCCAAGTTAAAGTTTTGTATATTTGTAAGGGCTCTTTAGAATATTTTTGCAGAGGTCGGCAAACGTCCTCGAGAGTTATTGGATTGTGTACTGAACCTACTTTTGGGATAAACAAGTTATGATTTACATCGGAGTGATATTGCTCATTGGTTACAGTAGGCGTTATGATTATTGTCAAAATAAAGCCTTCATTTTTAATTTTGAACTTTATTAAGGTTCTTTCGTCAATCAATATGTGTAATATTGTTTTATTACGCTACTTACGAATGTGTGCAAATGCCTTTTTAGCGTATTTGATATTGGTAGTATGTATAGGTATATAAATTTAAACTTTTTGCATCTGCATTGCTTTTTCCATATAAATTTTAACTATCCCAAATCTCATACTCCTTTGTACCTGAAATGTGCTTAAAATGTTTAGAAAGTTATCTTTTCACGTTTAATATAAATGATACTCTTTACCGTGGATTCAACGGTAGGTAGCGGCTTTGCTGTATCCTGGCATTGCAGAAGTCTATGGGCGGCGGTGACTACTTACCATCAGGTGGCCGTCTGCCTATCCAGGCATTAAAAAAAATCATAATCAAATATTTATTGAATCCATAAAATGTTATACATCATTTAGATTCAGTCAATTTTTTACTCTACCGCCAGTTCAGAATGCAGTTTCGCTAGAGAAGAACGGGCAAGAAACTCTAGCGTTGCTCTTTTCACACCGGTTAACAATATTTGGTCATACAATTAATATACGATTTCAGTTTAATTACATTATATTAGATTAGAGCAGCTCAATGTATTTTAAGTTGCCTTATTGCAATATTGTGAATAAAAATCATTACAAGACCTAGTGCCGCACATGTCCATTGTGAGTGATGAAAATCTCGATTTCACAAAGCAATTGGTCCTTACTCTTAATCTTAATCTATATATGTAATGGTAGAATCACATTATACGCAAGACGCATGCTAGTGACGTATCTTCAGTACCACTGTGGTGGTTTCACCCCGCCTATCGCTAGGAATACGTAATCAGAGAGAGCCGTAGAAAATTTTCTTAGCATACAATATGTAGACACCTCTGCCCGTCTTCTTATTTATTAGGCTTGATAGTAGCAGAATTTAAGAGTTACTTCATCCGCCGTTCATTGTTCCTTTTAAGTATATAAGGTTATGAGTCATAAACCTGACATAAAGGTGCGTAAAGAGTAATAAAATGAGCGGAATTTAAATAACAGAAATATGTTAATAATTTTTTTGCAAGTGATAGACATTGTGTAGCGATAGTCTAGTTAAAACTGGTATGGACTGAAAGTCGTAGGATCGAAACCAGCTCACAATGGCAAACACCTCTGACTTATCGGAGTTGCGTGTGTACCCATTGTTAATCACCCCTTGCTTTAACGGTGAAGGAAAACATCGTGAAGAAACCTGAGGATGTATGAGCATTTCAAAGGTACGTGAAGTCTTCCAGCGTACAGTAGGCTAGCGTGGTGGGGCTAATCACCCCTCTCATACAGTAGTAATACAGGGCTGGTATTAGTATCATTAGATATTATCTGTATGAATAAGCCGGCCGGACTGGAAAGTTTTTACTATGCTCACAGAAACCTGTTTTGAAGGAGGAGATTTTTGTTAGATAACACACAACTTTTAAACAGTTATAATTATATGGTTCGTATTGTTATAAGAAAAAGTTGGTGCGTTCCCACTGATATTCTTATCACACTATCTCCCTCGCACGACTGGACTGCAATGCCCATTCTGGGAGATGACGTCACGACTTATACCGTCAATACTTTTCTATCACTTGTTAACTAGCTCTGCAATCTAATACCTTATAACTTACTACATTTTGAGTAGAATTTTAATTTTGTTTCGATAGGGGTTTAAGGAAACGTCACTTATTGTTCAAAATAATAAAAAACTTATCAACTATTGGAAAATCTCATTTCGTTCATTCAAATAAGAGGAAAGTAAACATCCGCTATCGCTCAGTTCATATAGTTTCAATATTATTTAAGTAAACCGTAAAATGTGAAATTGAGCCATTAGACAAAGTAGGGATGCCTTCGGTGTATTTTATCTGATAGCCCTCTTCTATAACCATAATTATGAGAGTCGAGGCTGCCATTGTCACAAATTAGAGCCCTTCAAAAACTGTATAAAGTCATAAAATAAAGGATAACGACCAAATAAAATGTATTTTTGCCCTCTGATATGCTGTAACTCGTTTAATGTCTTAGGTCAAACTGTTTGCAATATTACAAATGATGCTTCTGTTTTAATGAATATTTTTAAACCCATCTGGAAAAGACTGGAAATACTTTTTCATAATGTAGACATTTAATATTGTACTTTGTCAAATACATGGGAATTCAACATATGGATAGAATGGATACCATTAACGGTGTGAGACTTTAGGAACAACCGTCAAGGGTAAGTAGGCAAGAAAATTAACGAGGAGAATGGAGAATAAAGAAAAAGTAAAGGAAGAGACGGAAAATCAAAATTACTAGAAAGGATGGGAAGGCCTTTTTATCCTGGCGCGACAAAGTGACCACACTGCATCTGATGGTAAGCGCAGTGCCGTCCAATTAGAGTATTAACACAATCATGCCGGCCTTCTTCTTCACACTACGCCATAGGCAGGAAGATGAAGAAGCGGTCGAGGGTCTAGTGTCAGAGTACTCAGAAGGCTGCAAAACGGCCAAACATCGTACACCAACTCTGGACCCTCGACAAAAACCGGATGTACACTGGCTGATCTCGGGACGCGAAACACTTGCGTGTGCCACTATGGCGGATTTTACACCCTGTGTACGGTGGCCGCTATCCGGACGGATTTAATTATCCTACCACCAGCAGACTTAAACGAAGGCAAAGAAATCGGACGGCTTTGGAAGGGAACAGAGTAATATTATTGGCGATTGGTTTATAGAAATTATAGTGAGTATGTGGGATAGTCTAGCGATCACCTAAATTTTGTTGTATAGCATTGTTACTTGTCAGTATGATAACAACTATCGCCATTATCCACTTTTTAAACTCTCAACTTAACTCGTTACCTCGTTATCGCTCCTATAAATCATCTTCTACGCAAAATGTATTTCGCAAATGGGATACTTCATCTATATATATCTTTATATATATAATTATACTGTACGTGTGTATGTAACTGAACTCCTCCTAAACGGCTGGACCGATTTGAATATTTTTGAAGTTATACTTCTTTAGGCGCGTTATGATAAAATGATGAGAGTGAAATTTTAAAATGCGCATGACACAAAACTAACGCATATGAAGTTGTCCTAAGTACCAGGCTAGCAGAAATGTAAAGAGAAGAGCTAGAGGCTTCGGTCTGAATTATTAAATTAATCATTTAAATGTGGCCAGTTCGTTATGGTATTATGAAAGACGGAATTAGTGCTATACAATAATATTATTTAGGTCTTTCATGATACTATAAATATTGTAAATATTGTATTGTCATTCTTTTTTCACTTTAAGTACCAGGCTCCCATGAAATGTAAGGAGATTTGCCACTCGTGTCCAGAAGGAAATTAAAAATAAATAAAGAAAGGAGTAAAATACAAGCCAAAATTTTTATTTCCATAACATTAAAGTTAAAAATAGCAAGTAAGAATGGCGAAAGTGGACAGTGTTTGAGCTTATGGTACATGACTGGCTAGTGACTTCTTGGTAGATAAACCTTGCATTTTTTTTTATTCTGGCAAGACAAAGTGACCACACTACACCTGATGGTAAGTGCAGTGCCTTCCATATAGAGTATCAAGAAGCGAGAGACACTATCCTTCGCTACTCAACACAATCATGCCGGCCTGCTGTGTAGCTTCTTCACACTACGCCTAAAGGACCCAGGATTATAGGAAGGAGGGAACACGGTAGCTGGCAAACTGTTCCCCACAGCTTGATGGTGCGGCAAAAATACGAGTTTGCAAACCTCTTGGTTCGGGCCGGGGTGATAGAAACCACGCAACTGTGGTTCCGCAAGCCAGTACGCGTGGTTCTGGTGTGGAAGGGAGACAATGGGATAAGATGAATCAAAATAATATTGTAATTGTAATACTGTAAACTTTTTCTGAAAAAGATGACCTGCACGCGGGCAGAGCCGCGTGGTTTCTCATAGTCACATAAACCATAATTATAATTTGTCAAATTGAGCCTCAATGTACTATTTAGATATTTATTTATACACTTCATATACAATGTATATAGGCGGACTTAATGCCAAAGGCATTCTTTCCCAGTCAACCTTAGGGTGATGCAGAGATGAACAAGGAAGGTGCATAAAAATATACAGGAAGAAGATAAAAAATAGATAATGATTTGTGAATATACAAGTCATCATTACACATCATTGTTACCATATAATTAGCGATAAGAACATTATTCGAGCGTTTTTCTTAAATGCCACTTAAAACTCTATTGGATGGATGACTTGACACTTGAGAAACGGGTTATTTTATCAAGTAATACTTATTTTTTATCGTGAAACGGTGGTGCCTCATTACAACGGTGTATTTGATAGATATATTTTGAATTCCGATGTTATATATTAGTGGGCCCGGCAGACGTTGTCCTGAAAATTGTATAAGGAATCTGGAAGGAAGTTGCAGCAATACCAACCTCCTGTAATATAAATTCAAACTTCCCAGAGACCCATTCGATCATTTTTTTATCAAAAACAAGCCGAACGTGGCATACGTTGTCCTGCCAAAAAAAATATTGTAGGAAATTGTATATCATAGCTAAAAGAAAAAACTAAAATAAAAATTCTGTTGATGCGATCCCTACCAAATTTCACATGAACATCCTTTGGACTAAACTGAAGGTTGCCTGAAAATTTCATCAAAATCGCTGCAGCTGCTAGTGCTGGTGGTAGGATATTCATATCCGCCCGGATAGCGACCACCGTACACAGGGTGTAAAACTCGCCATAGTGGAACGGGACTTTCCGCGCGCTAAAACGGGACAAACTATATAATTAATTTTGTTTTGAAATATAGACTTCCCGTACTCAAAATTGAAATTAATTAATATTTATTGATATAACGTTCTAAACGTTATGAAATTATGTTATTTACCTTATATACTATTAACAGTTTCACTGTAAATCAATTTAAGGCAGATTTGTTCGGGAATTTCGCTACAAATAACTAAAATTAGCACGCTTAGGTCGCATCAAGCAAACTAACGTCGGTGCGGAGTATACACCTTAACTGGGTGGAACATAATGTTTGTTCTGGTCGCCGCATCTAGTACGTAGTACATATAGATCGCTTATTAGGACACAGGTCTCTTAGGATAAGGGAGAAATTCAACCCAAATAGGGTCATATAGGATATAAGATCAAACAATATATAAGCTGAATTTCAGCCTAAAACAGCACAGCGATACAAAAAATCATAAATATAGCTGACAAAATCTAGCATAACCCTCAAATCTAGTAACGTAAAGATTTTTTCGTACAAATTGCCCCAAGCAAAATTGTTACAAAATTTGGTTATATTTCAATTACGACACAAATTGTGTCTTGGAATAAACGAGTTTTAATTTGACGCGTTACTTTCAGAGATGTCGTGAAATTATTGTATATTTCTTTTTGAGACACTTCTCAACTAGATGGTAAAATTCCCAAAACGAATTTAGAAAATATCTTACAGTAGATAGCAAAAAATAGACATATTTTTATTCAATAATGATACTTCGACACCACCATGCCGGCCAGTACTTTAAGGAAAGGAATCAATTTCTAAATCTTAGCAATATGGTTGATATATTTCCTAAAAATCCATCAAATGCTTACAAACTTTTGAATTTAACAGTTGTAATATATGTCTTAGAAACATATTTCCATATTAAATAAAGAACAAAACTAACCAATAATACTGTTGATAACAACATGCCTAATAATATTGATATAAATTCTATTTCGTAGTACTGCGCCCAGGTTAGGTGGGCAGCTGAGGATTTGAGATGTTTAGCTCCTTTGTGCCTGATGACATGTTCTGCCCACCATACTGCTCGGTCAAGGGGACGTTGCGGCTGGTCGTTCATCAGCTCCCGGAGATTAATTATGTTCTGACGATAGCTGGAATAAGACAATATTTAAAGTTAAATGTCATTTGACGGTGACTAACACCATTCATAAACACTAATGACCATTTTCAGCAAAATTTGATTAACTTTAAATGATAACTAAACGTCCAAGTCATATAGGGCTCACAGCCTCCATGTCGCAGCGGGCGAGTAGCTGGCCGTGAAACGAGAAGCCGTGGGTTCGATTCCCGAACCGAGACAAATGTTTGTGTGACAGACGGATATTCGTCTCGGGTCTGGGGGTTGTGAGACCGTAGTCCCTGATAGTTCTGGATACCCACGACACAAGTTTTACCTAGTATGGGTCAAAACTATTTGCGTGACTATTGGGTGTATTTATACAAGGCGAATAAATCGTGGCGTACAAAACTGCCAACTTCAGTGCGCTATAATGTAATAGAAAGATCTTTTAGAGGAATTATGGGTATTTTGTTCATTCTGAAACGGAAAAGTAACTACACGGCACCTGAACATAACTACAATATATAGTATATGAGCCTATTTCCAGTATGTTCTTCTATAGAAATAGCCAAGCTGGTTCAATGGGAGTAGGTAGATTTTCATACCTTCAAAATTCTTCAAATTCTAACTGATCAATGATCTACTATGAATAAACAAATAAAATTGAAAAAATAGAGGTTAGAAAACTATCGCGATAGTTTGGGATCGAACCCACGACTTCTGTCTTGATAATCTATATCACTATTTGCAACGCCATCTTTACTTTTTTTAACATAGGCACATACAATTTCAATAATAAGTAAAAAGTCTTTGTATTATTCTTTCTTTGTTGATAACTTGACTAGCAAATAATACCAGTTTACCTATCATCATCCAAAATAGTTTTGATAGCATCCATAAACTTCTCTTCTGTTATAGTTTCCATGTCGACTCTGACTCCTATTTTATGTCGAACATAATGATCTACGTTGTACCACTGATCACCAAGCATAGGAACTCCTACTAGTGGTACTCCGGCTGTAATGGCTTCATCTGTAGATTGCAGACCTCCTTGTGTTATAAACAACTTTATTTTTGGATGTCCTGAAACAATACGATAAGTAATTTAAAAATATACTACGTACTGGCTTGTGGAGCCACAGCTTCGTGGTGTCTATAACACCAGGCCGAAACAAGAGGTTCGGCAATTCGTATTTTTGCTCCACCATCACGCTGTGGAACAGCTTCCGTGTTCCCTCCTTCCTATGATCCCGAGTCATTTAGGCGTAGTTTGACTAGTAGAGGAGGTTCATGTTCTATTAATTCAAATTCAGTTGTGACAACTGAGAGTTTACTTTGTAGTTTGACAACCTCCGTGGCGCAGTTGGCGAGTAGCCGGCTGTGAAACGAGAGGCCGTAGGCTCGAACTAGGCTTGTACCGGGACAAATGTTTGTGTGACAGACAGATATTTGTGTCCGGGATCTGGGTGTTGTGAGACCGAAAGTCTCGCGTAGACCCTGATATTTACAACACAAGGCTCGTATCTTAGTGTGGGGTTGGGGCTGTGTGTGTGACTGTTGGGTGTGATTATTGTTATTATTATTAATTTATTACTTGTACCATTAAGAAAATCATTGTATGCATTACTGATGGATACGTTGCAACTCCACTATACTGAGAAAAACAACTTACTAAGTAAATCAGACTGCGGCAACCATTTCTCTATCCTGATGTTCTTCGACTTCCCAAGCAGTTCGTCTTTGTCGTATTTCCATAGTACATCGTAAGGCAGCTTGGAGAACACTTTCACTAGGATCTGAATCTGTTCCGGAGGCAGCATAGACGGCATCACGTTTGTGCCAAAGCTTATGTAGATCACGCCGTTCTTAGACGAGTCTAGGTACGTCTTTAGGTCCTGGAACAAAGTAGTGATAAAAATGAAAGTGAGTGAAAAATTTACAGCTTCATTGCATGTTTTTGCTGTAGTAACACTACTAAGGAAGGAAGTCTAAACAACACTGTTTAGACTTCCTCGGTGGCGCAGTTGTAATTGCGCATGCGTTACGACTGCTGTGCTGATGTCTCAGGTTCGTTTGGGTCGGGTAAAGTAATTTTGGGTTTTTCTATCTAGAAATACTCAATATCAGCCCGGAGTCTGCAATTGTGTCCGGTATGGCGATAGCCTCGCCGTCTATCACATTATAGGTCCGTAATTCCGGCGAAAAGTATGTATACTGGTTATACCTCTGCCTACCTCTTCGGGGATTACAGGCGTGTGTATGTGTATGTAGTGTCCAAGGACCGATGAAACTGATGTATTGTGGATGCTTCGTTTTGTATTTAGTTGATTCAGTAATATTGCTAAATTCTAGTTAACAAACTATTCGTTTTCATAAGGGTCTGCAACATTACTTCAATTCCTATTGTATTATATAGCCCATAGGTCTCTTTAAACGGTAATCACTTATTGTCATTTGACATATTAGATCCTACTTATATTATAGATGTGAATGTCTGTATGGATGGATAGATGTTTGTTACTGAATCACGCAACAACGGCTGGACGGATCTGGTTGATAGATTATAGATATAGATAGTCTGGAATAGCACATAGGCTACTTATAATTCCGCAAAAATGAACTCTTCCTATGGGATAGCAAAGTATAGAAAGTTGTTATAGCTTAAGATGCCTCCGTGGATTGTATACCTTTTCTTCCAAAAATAACCTCAACGCGGGCGGAGCCGCAGGCAATATCTAATAGCTTATATAGGAAAGAAGTGCAGAAATAAATAAATAAATAACACCCAACAGTCACATACATAGCCCCGACCCCACACTAAGATACGAGTCTTGTGTTGTGGGTATCAAGGGCTACGGGAGACTTTCGGTCTTACAACACCCAGACCCCGGACACAAATATCTGTCTGTCACACAAACATTTGTCCCGGTGTGGGAATCGAACCCACGACCTCTCGTTTCACATCCGGCTACTCGCCAACTGCGCCACGGAGGCTGTCAAAGAAAGCATAAAATAAACTTTGTATTCAACATGGGTTAACAGATTAAATATGATAAAATAAAACATGTATTGTTTATATTCGGACTGTTCATTTCAAACACATAACACACGCTAATGACGTATGTGTACACGCCCTTAGCTAACGTAATAGAAAATTCCAAAATAAAAATATGCAATGATTAAACAGCATTATAGTGGTATACGTTTTGAAAAAAGGATTTCAATAACTTTCGCAATCTCCAGTTAGATTAATTGCTTGCGTTTAACAATAAAACATCTGTAGATAAGGCAGACGAAATTAGTGGTATCAGATAGCGCTTAATAATAATGTAAAGGACGTATTTATTATGTTCATATCGACTGTATTTGTAATTTGGCAGACAGATAATTAGATAAGAAAATTGTTGTAAATCTGTATATATAAAAGAAGAAACTGACTGACTGACTGACTGATCGATCAACGCACAGCCTAAACGGCTGGGGTTAAAGACTTGAAATTTTGACAGTAGGTACCTTTTATGACGTAGGCATCCACTAAGGAAGGGTTTTTGGATATACCACCCCTTAGGAGGTAAAATAGGGGATGAAAGTTTGTATGAAAATCCGTCATTTTTGAAGTTATATTCATGAAAATTAGTATTTGGCCTTTTAGTTAAAAATAAAAAATATATGTTTCAGGATTTTTGGAAATTCCGCCCCTAAGGGGGTAAAATAGGGGATGAAAGATTGTATGAAAATCCGTCATTTTTTTAAGTTAAACGCATGAGTACTTTGTATTGTATACTTTTTCTCTCAAACATGACCACCACGCGGGCGGAGCCGCGAGTAACAGCTAGTTTTAGATAAGCGACTGGCCTTGTTTTTGAGCAGATAAAGACACGGTCCATATTCATCACAGATGTCAGCATCTATAATAAATGTGAAAGTTTGTATGTTTGGATGATTGTTACTCAATCATGCAAAAATGGCAGAAAGTATTTGGATGCAATTTGGCAAACAGATCGTTTATTAGCTGGATTGATAAAATAGAATATGTATATAGAATATGTTTTATCCCAGAAATATATAAAGTCCTTTATAAATTCTCTTAGGCAGATACAGAAAGATGTTAATAACTTAAGATACCTCGATATTTACTTTTTCTTCCAAAAATTACTTCTATGCGGGCGGAGCCGCGGTAATCAGCTAGTATCCAAATAATCTCATGACACAAGTTCAATGTTTGTTTCATTTTATAATTAAAACGATAAACGACGGAAATATTCAACTGATAATCTTATTTGTTGAAAACATTAGTTAATATTTCATTCAAACACTAATGTTTTTTGCTAGTTTCAACTAGTTAAATTAATCATTTCCTTCATATTAGGATAGGTTTATTAAAGTAACATTAAAGTATTATGTAAGGTTACCTTGGGTAGTTCTTTTTCTGGCTTTTGATGAATCCCTCCCATGAACACAATATTTGGAGGCACTGGCCGGTTCTCATCCCATAAAGGATGCACGTTCAAAAACAACATCTCCATATTATTAATCAACTCAGGAATTGGAGGTGTGTCTGGCCCGAAAAGTTTTCTATTCAATTCATTTACACCCTCAATAAAACTATTAATTAAATACTGCAAGTAGTAATGATTATACATTTCCGTAATTTTCTCCCAAAGCGTTAAGTTGTATAGCTTTTGACGCAGTACTTCAGGATACAGTAGTGGATGATTAGGAGCCCCCAACACTTCGTTAACCTCATATATTGCACCAAAAGAACTAACAAATATAGCTGGAGCTTTTATGACATGCGTCAATGCCCAAGCTTGACGAAAACAATTTTCCACTAGTATCAAATCAAACGTGTCGTTTTGGTTCTTTATTATGTTTTGTACTTCTTCATTAAGAACTTGCTGTTCAAATATAACACCCTGAATACTCAAGATTGCAATCATTTGTGAAAATGTGTCATCGCTCTTCCCTCCTGTTGTTTTCAGAAAATGTTCTCTCCATATTTTATAAGAAATGTCATGGACGTCTATCTCTGTTAAGTTAGCCGGTGCTTGTCCTTTCGGGAAGGCAGGGTCTGGGGTCACCACGACTACTTCGTGTCCTCGCTTCACAAGCTCTTCAGTCAGAGGTCTGAACGCCACTTGATGGCTGACGGAAGGAGTCGGGAAGAAACCGAGAATTCTCGCCGCATCACTGACTGTGGCTAATGTAACGAATGTTGCAAAAAACCACATTTTAGCAATGCGATACGCGTTCGACTGATTCGTAAAGCAGATGTGCTATGAATAATCACATGATAACACAGATAAAATAATCAGACCAAAATACATTTTACTCACGATTTATTCACACGTTCGACTCACGCATATGACTAATAATAATGACTAAAGTGTTAATTTTCGTATGACCATAATAAAGATCTTGTCTTGTCATAAGAGCATGCTCACGTTGCGTGGCTGCACATGTGCTTGGCTTGATGGCTTATGGAAGGAGTCGGGAAGAAACCAAGGATTCTTGCCGTGTCACATACTGATAACACAGATAAAATAACCAGTGCGAAATACATTTTCATTACGATTCAATCACACATTCCACTTACGCATATCGCATAGTAATGAGATTAAAGCAGTGTCAATTGTCGCGTGAATACAATATTTAATATCATATTATCTTGCGTCGTCGTTAGAGCATTCTCACGCTGCGTGAATGAACACATAATTTTGCTGCGGCATAATTTTTTTTTATGCGGCAAATTACGTTTCATAGTGATAAGATCAGAATTACATCACCTGGTTTGTTTATAATAATAATAATACAAACCCTGTATTAACATTGTCCCACTGCTGGGCACGGGCCTCCTCTACTAATGAGAGGGGTTAGGCCGTAGTCCACCACGCTGGCCTAACGCGGGTTGGCGGACTTCTCATACCTTCGAAAAGTTCTCAGATTTGCAGGTTTCCTCACGATGTTTTCCTTGACCGTTAAAGCAAGCGATAATTAACATTTTTAATACACACATAACTTTAGTAAAGTTAGAGGTGTATGCCACTTGGGTTTCGAACCTACGAGTTTCGTCTTGACAGTCCGTACCGCAACCAAGTAGGCTGTCGCTGTTTTTTTATTTAAAATAAATTAGTTCTTGGCATGGAAAAGTGACCACACTGCACCTGATGGATTTATATATACGTATGTATGTATGTATGTATATGCGTGTGTGTGTATTCGTAAACAATTTGTATACTTAAGTAACAACATTATTCTACTTATTCCTATATCCATACATAAATATAATTTTTGTTTTTTCTAAGTACTATTATGTACACAAACTGCCCTCCCCTTTTTATATTCCCTTTTTAAAATTTTCCATCCCATGGTTGCATAGATCGCCGTGAGCGATAAGACCGCCAATCGTACTTTAAATATTTTTACTTTCCCTACTTTTATGGATTTTAGTGTACAACAAAGAGTAAAAATAAAAATGAATAAATGGTAAGCGCAGTGCCGTCCAGTTAGAATATCGGGTAGCGACGGACAATCCATCACCTGCTACTCAACACAATCATGCCGGCCTACTTCTACACACTACGCCATGGGCAAGAAGGTGAAGAAGCGGTCGAGGGTCTAGTGTTAGAGTACTCAGAGGGCCGCAAAACGGCCAAAAATCGTACTCCAACCCTAGACCCCGATAAAAACCGGACGTACACTGGCTGATCCCGGAACACGGCACACTTGCGGGTGCCATTATGGCGGTATTACACCCTGTGGAGGTGAGAGCTTTCTGGAAGGATGTGAATATCCTACCACCAGCACCCTGTTTCAAATGCAGCGTTTTATATGCAACAAGCTTTGTCAATTTGATTTTTCTAGGAAATTAATATCAATACCAGCCTTGTATTAAAACATTGTCCCACTGCTGGGCACGAGCCTCCTCTACTAATAAGAGCGGTTAGGCATTAATCCACCACGTTGGTCTAATGCGGGATGGTAGACTTCACATACCTTCGAAATTCTTATCAGAATTCTCAGGTATGCAGGTTTCCTCACGATGTTTTCCTTCACCGTTAAAGCGGGTGATAATTAACAATTAATAAACACGTAACTTTAGAAAAGTTTGAGGTTTATGCCGTTTGGGTTTCGAACATACAACTTTCGTCTTGACAGTCCGTGCCACTACCAACAAGGCTGTCGGTACCGTTATTATAATAACGCTTAAAAATTATTCAACAAATTGACTGTTTCATAACTAATTAAAATTGTCATGTAGTGTTTGGAAATAAAGTATAAAATTGCATTTATGATCGGTTATTATAACCCTTCTAATTTACAATGAATCAATCAATCCTCGCACTACTGTATTTGGTATGCAATAAGATTCAAAATGTATTGGTGACTTTTCAACCTATATTAATCTCTACCAGCCATTGCGACTTGGAGTACTTATTTTAAAACGTTTTGAATGTTAGCAGTGTTAGATTTTATAATTTATAGGTCATCGTGGATATATGGCGGGGTACTTAGCTCATTGAGCCTTTGTAATCCGAACGACTGGCTAGTTGTGCATTATTTAAAAAAATGCGAAGAATTTTAAAAATAGAATGAAATAAGAAAGACTAAGGATACAGTTTAACAGGTCAAAATTGAGAGAGATATGGTAAAATTACGAAAAAACTAAGTATATTGCTATTAAGGTTTGGATTGGAAGTTATCGTACAGTAGATAGCAAAAAAAATTATGAAAAAAATAAGAGGCCAGTGTATACAAACGATATTTAAAATAAAAAAATTGTACATATCCTTTCACATTTAATTACTATACTAGCCGGCCACTGGATACGAGAAGTCGCTAAAGGGATACTCAGAGATATCTTTAAATGATTGTACTAATAGATCAAAAGCAAGGCGAAACTATATTTTTTATACTGGCACTTTAAAGTGACCACAAGCTAGAAGGCTTCAAGACTTCGTAAGAGCAATATGTGGAATATCAAATAGCAAGAGACAATCATCCCTTGCCACTCAACACAATCATGCCAGACTATTGAGTACTTTAGGAAAACAAATGAATAAGGCGGATTTCAGGATCTTGGCAATATGGTTGATATAGTTCCTAAAACTCCATCGAACACTTACAAACTTTTGAATTTAACACTGGTTATATAATTTCTTGAAACATATTTCCATATTGAATAAAAAACAAAACTAGCCAATAACACTATTGATAACAACATGCCTAATACTATTGATATAAATTCTATTTCGTAGTACTGCGCCCAGGTTCGGTTGGCAGCTGAGGATTTGAGGTGTTTAGCTCCTTTGTGCCTTATGACATGTTCTGCCCACCATACTGCTCGCTCCAGGGGACGTTGTGGCTGATCGTTCATCAGCTCCCGGAGATGAATGATGTTCTGACGGTAGCTGGAATAAGACTATTTTTAAGGCAAAATGCGTTATGGCATGTGTTCAACACAATTAAAATAATTGACTATTTTCGCCGACACTTATTTAAGTTGAAGTGGTATCTAAATCCCAATAAATATATACGATAAAAAACGCGGCGTATAAAAAGGCTGACATAGATAAGAAAAAAAAAGAAAGATAGACAGAAAGACAGTTATAGAAAAAGTCATTACAAAAATTGAGGATACTTTATACATTCATTATCTTTATTATTTATTTATTTTATATGATAGTACAAATAATATAAGTGAGCTTATTTCCACTACTTGGCTCGACTTCCACAATTGCAATAGCCAAACTGTTTCAGTTCGAATAGGTAGCTTCAAAATTCTTCGAAACCACTACTGTCTTGGTAATCTATTTCACTTCTTGCCATCCTTGCATTGTTTAGAACAATATAGGCTAATACAATTTCAATCATTGAAATTTCAAACAGGCAATTATAAAAAGTCTCTGTATTATACTATCTTTGTTAATAACATGATTAGCAATTTACCTATCATTATCCAAAATAGTTTTAACAGCTTCCATAAACTTCTCTTCAGTGATGGTTTCCATTTCTACTCTAAGTCCAATATTGTGTCGAACATAATGATCTACGTTATACCACTGATCAGCAAACATAGGAACTCCTACTAGTGGTACTCCGGCTGTAATAGCTTCATCTGTAGATTGCAGACCTCCTTGTGTTATAAACAACTTTATTTTTGGATGTCCTGAAAAAAAATGATAAGTAATTTAAAAATATTAGCCATCTTTAGATGTCCATTCTTATAACAATTTGTTATTTTTTTGTTTAGAAATGTATGTTGATAAGTTAAATAAGAAGCAGCGATAGCCTGATCCGATGTGATACAGGCAGCCGTAAGTCCGTAAGTTTTTTTTTATGGATAAGGGGGGCAAACTGGCAGGAGGCTCACCTGATGGAAAGTGATCACCGCCGCCCATGAACAGCACAGCACCATCTGTAGCACCAGAGGGCAAATGCATTGCCGGACTTTCAAGAAAGAATATGCTCTCTTCTTGAAGGTTCCCAGGTCGTAAAGTTTTGGAAAGACCGCCGGCGACAAATGGTTCCACAGAGTGGTTGTGTGAGGCAGAAAATGCCTTAAAAAACGCGCTGTTGTGGAGCGCTGGACATCGAGGTGGTGTGGATGGAATTTCTGATTTGTGCGCGATGTCGGATAGTGAAATTTAGCCGCGGGGATCAATCCAAACAATTCCTCGGAACACTCTCCGTGATAAATGCGGTAGAAGATGCAGAGTGATCCAACATCTCTACGCAGAGCCAATGGATCAAGCCGATCGGAAAGAGTTTGATCGTCGATAACCCGAGCTGCCCTACGTTGAATGCGGTCAAATGGAAGTAGCTGGTTTTGAGGGGCTACCGCCCAGAGATGAGACCAGTACTCCATGTGGGGCCGAATTTGCGCCTTATAGAAATTTTGGCGTTGACCCGAAGTGAAGTACCGTCTCGCCTTTTCTCGGAATTTACTAAGTTGTTGACCTCACAACTCTAGTAAAACTTACTAAGTAAATCAGACTGCGGCAACCATTTCTCTATCCTTATGTTCTTCGATTTTCCAGGCAGTTCGTCTTTGTCGTATTTCCACACTACATCGTAAGGCAGCTTGGAGAACACTTTCACTAGAATTTGAATCTTTTCCGGAGGCAGCATCGATGGCATCACGTTTGTGCCAAAGCTTATGTAGATCACGCCCTTCTTAGATGAGTCGAGGTATGTCTTTAGATCCTGGAAAAAATGATTAATAATATTGAAAGTTTGTAGAAAAATTATTGCATATTTTTGCAGTAGTCGTTTTATTTTCAATATGAGCTAGTCCAACAACAAATGGAACAAACTAATATATGGTGGCTGTTTTTTTTGGGTTTAGTTCAATCTGTATATATACAAGAAGAAGCTGACTGACTGACTGACTGACTGACGATCAACGCACAGCCAAAACAGCTGAGGTAAGAGACTTGAAATTTTGACAGTAGGTTCCTTTTATGACGTAAGCATCCACTAAGAAAGGGTTTTTGGAAATACCACCCCTAAGGGGGTAAATCCGTCATGTTTGAAGTTAAACGCATTAAAATTTGTATTTTGTATTGTATACCTTTTCTCCCAAATATGACATCCACGCGGGCGGAGCCGCGAGCAATAAATAATATTACAAAGAGGTCTACAAATTTCTACATATATACACTCTCGCCTATAATCCCCGAAGAGGTAGGCACCCCTTTGAGGAATACAGACGTGAGTGTATGTGTCTGTGTGTGGGGGTAGGCAGAGGTGTAACTAGTACACCCACTTTTCGCCGAATTTCGGTTTCATAATATGATAGGGGGCGAGCCTATCGCCATACCGGGCTAAAAATTTATATTCCTTTTTGTTTATTCTGGCACGAAAAAGTGACCACACTGCACCTGATGGTAAGCGCAGTTCCATCCAGTAAGTGTATCAAATCAACTATACCTGGCTACACGACACAATCACGCCGGCCTGCTGAGTAGATTATTCACACTACGCCTCAAGACCCAGTATCATAAAAAAGAGGAAACCCAGTAGCTAGAAAACTGTTTCACAGCTGTTTATGTAGGTCTACAACATCATCATAATTCCTTTGGCATTATAAATCTCCTTAGACTGTAATCACTTATCGTCAGTTGACATTAATAAGGTTAATTGCCCAAAAATATACTGGTATTATCTGTAGATATTTTTTGGCGAAATTAAAGGTATCAGATAGCGTATTGGTTCGTGACCAGATAAAGGTCCGTATTCGTCGCTGAAGATGTTATCATCCTAATCTAGTATAATAAATGTGAATGTTTGGATGTTTGTTACTCATTTACGCAAAAACGGCTGAACGAGGTTGGATGAAAATTGGGACACTTGTAATTTATTAGCTCGGATCGGAGAGGTGGTGTCCGCCGTTTGTGGCATTATAGTAACTGCCGCGAGAACACTGCAAGAAGAGTGCCGAGAAAGATCGGGAATGATTTAATCCTTCCCGCCGCCAGAGGAGATGTAGGAGGCGCTGGGTGGACGACTGACCGGCGTCTCCCGCCCTGTGGCATGGGGGAGTTTGGAGAATTCCACCATGGTAACCCTTGCCTGTCATACGAGGCGACTAATTGGGGCCATCGGGGTGGCGGGCGCGAAGTGAGGGTGTGTCACAGCGCCCGTACGAGGTACTCCCAATTTCGGGTCACCGTGCGACCCTGAGATGGACGGCAGCAAGGGTGGCGGGTGGAGGGCGTCCTTCGATGCGCGGGGGCTCATAAGCCCTCTCCATAGAGATGGACTACTACGCGGCAGCGTGTAGGGGCGGTCCCGGCAGCAATTCTAATACTTATCCTTAGGATACCCCTGGATCGTTTGGTAAGCGCCGAAGAAGACTAACGCTGGGTTTTAGCTGGTAGTATCGTGTGGGGTGTACATAGGGGGTAGGCATGTAGGTATGTAGGACATAGGCTGCTCGGTCCAGCGGCTGCCCGGATGGCCAACATCCGGGCGAGAGAGTGCTGGGTCGTAAGACCGGCTAGTCCAGCATAACCGGTTTATTCTTATTCCGCTTTCCCTTGGAGGAGGCGGCAGTAATAATACGCTTTCCCCGCGACAAAAACAAACCCATAGGATATATTTTATCCCAAGAAAATATTAGGTTCTTTATAAATTGACTATTAGGCAGATCTAGAAAGATGTATTAGCATAAGATGCCTCCAGGGATTGTAAACCTTTTCTTCCTAGAATAAATTCTATGCGGGCGGAGCCGCGGGCAATAGCTAGTATACGATATAATCTCATGACCCAAGTTCAATGCTATGTGTTTTATTTAAGTAAAGCGGTAAGAGACGTTTATAAAATAGTTATAATGGTTATAAATTTATTAAAAATATTCAACTGATAATTAATTTAACAATTAACATTAACATAATATGTAAGGTTACCTTGGGTAGTTCTTTTTCTGGCTTTTGATGAATCCCTCCCATGAACACAATATTTGGTGGCACTGGGCGGTTCCCATCCCATAAAGGATGCACGTTCAAAAACAACATCTCCATATTCTTAAACAACTGAGTAACTGGCGGTGTGTCTGGTCCGAAAAGTTTTCTATTCAATTCATTTTCACCCTCAATAAAACTATTAATCAAATACTGGAAGTAGAAATGATTGTAAAGTTCCGTAATTTTCTCCCAAATTGTTTGGTTGTATAGCTTTTGACGCAATGGTTCTGGGTATAAGAGTGGATGATTAGGAGCCCCCAACTCTTCATTCACCCCATATGTTGCACCGAACGAACTAACAAATATAGCTGGGGCTTTTATGACATGCGTCAATACCCAAGCTTGACGAAAACAATTTTCCATTAGTATCAAATCGAACGTTTCATTTTGGTTCTTTATTATGTTTTGTACTTCTTCATTAAGAACTTGCTGTTCAAATATATCACCATGAATTTTCAAGATTGCAGCTATTTGTGAAAATATGTCATCGCTCTTCCCTTCTGTTGTTTTTAGAAAATGTTCCCTCCATATTTTATAAGAAATGTCATGGACGTCTATCTCTGTTAAGTTAGCTGGCGTTTGTCCTTTTGGAAAGGCAGGGTCTGTGGTCACCACGATTACTTCGTGTCCTCGCCTTACTAGTTCTTCAGTCAGAGGTCTGAACGCCACTTGATGGCTGACGGAAGGAGTCGGGAAGAAACCGAGAATTCTCGCCGCATCACTGACTGTGGCTAATGTAACGAATGTTGCAAAAAACCACATTTTAGCAATGCGATACGCGTTCGACTGATTCGTAAAGCAGATGTGCTATGAATAATCACATGATAACACAGATAAAATAATCAGACCAAAATACATTTTACTCACGATTTATTCACACGTTCGACTCACGCATATGACTAATAATAATGACTAAAGTGTTAATTTTCGTATGACCATAATAAAGATCTTGTCTTGTCATAAGAGCATGCTCACGTTGCGTGGCTGCACATGTGCTTGGCTGTAATCATTATGTGGCAAATTACGTTTCATCAACATCAGAATTACATCACCTGATTTGTTTTTAGATATTAGATGTGATAAATCCACGAATATTTGCTTCTGGTTTTGGTGTTGTGGTTACGAGTAGTCCTACAACGGTAGGCAGCGGCTTTGCTGTGCCCTGGCATTGCAGAAGTCTATGGGCGGCGGTGACTACTTACCATCAGGTGGCCCGTCTGCTCGTCTGCCTATCAAGGCACTAAAAAAAAACATGATAAGCTGTGAGATCAGAACTATATGCGTAACTGTTGTATGGTGTTAATATTATTTATAAATTGTATCATTCTTTTAACCTGTTGCAATAAAAACTAACCATTTTTCACAAAATCAAAGTAGTTCGGATGTGTTAATGTAGGGTGTAGTTATTTCATCAATTTCATTTTGTTCTGAATTTATTTAGTGTAAAATGCATCAATTTCCCATAAAAATGAAACTTGGTATTAGATGATTGTTAACGTTTAAATACTTTATAGATTAAAACATCATCCATATTTACAATATTTCATAACCAAAAAGTTTCTGAATCAGATGTCGTATATTAAACTATTTTTTAAATAAATAAATACACACCCAATAGTCACACACATAGTTTTGATCCTAGACCTGTATCGTGGGTATGAAGAGCTACGAGGGACTATGGTCCCATAACACGAAACAAATATCTATTTGTCACTAAAATATTTACCTCAGTGCGGGAATCGAACCCAAGGCCTCTCGTTTCACAGCCGGCTACTCGCTCGCTGCGCCACGGAGGCTGTCAATATTAAACTATTTGACGTTTGTCATTTAATTTTTAAAATCTTAAGTTTATGGAGTTGCACCAAAATTAACTATAAAAAAATGGGTACGTGTACTTATGTACGCGCGTGAGAAGTTATACTTAAAGAACTCGTCAAATTGACTAGGTTTGTATATAAATTATTTTAATGAACGATGAAGAATAATATAAAATCAAATATTCTAAACAGCAAAAGTAAACAATTTGGTTAAAATCTAAAAACAATTATTCAAAAACATAGAAAAACGTTTTATAATCATATTTATAACAATAACGAGGTACTTATTATAATGTCACAAGTGGACACATGACACCTCGGTTCTGATTTAAGTCACTAGAAATGAAACGGTATCAAATCTCCTTACATTTCATGCCAGACTGGTACTTAGGGCAACTTCAAGGTGGGTCTACGCTACACGAGCCGAGCATGAGCGGAGCACAGATTAGTGTAGTGTGGACCGACTTACAAGCCTCGAGGCTCGAACAAGCGCGCTTCGAGCATTCGGCTCGTGCTTGACTGTGCTCCGCCTGTTGTCGGTTTTCTGACGAACACAAAGGGATTTGCATCACGCTCGCAGTGCGCTCGTGGACGTGTTTAGTGACAGACGTTTCGCTCGAGCACGAGCATCATGGAAACGTGGAGAGAAGATGTTTGTTTGTTGACTGGATCTGTCTTTATATAATTTTGTAGATCCCCATGGTCTTGGCCTTTTAGCTTTTGTACTGACTTCGGCTCACTGACGTCTATTATATGGACAAGATATCTAATACAAAATGACAGCTATTTTCTTGACTTATTTGAAGCGCCCCTCTCGAGTGTATTTGAAACTAAATTTGACATATAATAGGGATGTTGATATTTTTTTAAATATCGGATTTCCGATATATCGATATTTTTAAATATATCAATATCGGAGTTTGATATATCCGAAAAAAATATCGATATATCGATATTTTTATTAAAAATTTTGACTCGTCTAAGGGTCTGGACCTGACGCCATACATCCTTTCTTCGTGAATCGGGGCGCCAATGAATTTATTAGATTCAAAGATCTTGGAGTCATATTTGATGACACCTTAAAACGTGATATGTTTTAGTTTTTTTAATTATAATTTTTTGCCATGAACTTGATATTATTTTTTACTTTTTAGTTCGGCTAGCTATTAAAGCGTGCTATTTTTTAAATACAATTTATAGTCCCAAAACAGCATCAAACCTAGTTATAATAAAATATTCGATTGCAAATTAAGCCCCATAAAAAAAATGATCTAAAATGATACCTTATATTTTTTATTATCTTGGTGAACCTATAGGTCATAGGCCTTGATACATGTGTAAATATTCAAGTAAATCGGATGTCTTGAAGGTGGTGAACATTGCGTTGAAAGATTCCGTTACATATATACTTAGTCTACTTAGATACAATTGTAGCTAATATAAAGTGTGTAAAGACAATCATAATGGAATGAGCTACAAAATTATTTAGCTACACAGTTTATAATCCACTATATTTATTATAAATTTAAGTGAATACTATACTAAGCAACTAAATTAAATAGGGAAAGAGGAAACACATATTATAGTGTAAATAAAGTACCGTAGATTAAGTTGACGATGATGTAGTAGTTTCAATAATTTACGAGTATAAATATCTATCTCCGATATCTATATTTCAATATCAAAATATCGATATATCGTCCAAAAAAATATTAGTAATAAATATCGATATTTCTAAATCATAATATCGATATTTCGATATATCGATATTTTATCAACATTCCTACCATATATATATATATATGGCCGTTTTATTGTTTCGAGTGCGTCTGTCTTGTCAGTGGCTTTTAACTGATTATTGCGTTGAAGACCTGAATTTGAAGAATTATTTGTGTGTTCCAAACGGGAAGTGGAGTAACATTTCACAAGTTAGTAAACTTGCATCATGTTTTAGCTATGTATATTGTAACTAGTCATTTTAAAGATGAAATTATAATTTGTAAGCAAAAAATAACTCTAATAAGACATATTTTTATGTTAATTTGTTTTGTAATAGCAAATTTATATATAAATTATATCTAGGTAGGGTTGCCCAAGTTTAATTTCGACAATGATGAGAAACATGAATGTTGAAAATTTGTTTCCAAACATAAATAGCTATTTATGTTCTAAACATTTTATGGAAGATTGTTTTATTAGACATGTTTCACGGACCCAGTTAAAAAAAGGGCAGTGTGCCCACAATATTTTCCGGTGGGTTTAATATTAAATTAAGCGTTTTAAACATAATATAGTAGATTAAAATATGTTTTGCTAAGGCGATGTTTTTATTATTTTTAAGATTTGTAAACCATCGACTGTTATGTATCATTGTCGATATATCATCCTTCGTGTCTCAACTCTATCGTTAGTTCCACGGACGCTCACTGCTCGACTGCACTGCTATCAGCGCCAATATGGCGAAAATCAAATAGGCACACTTTCGCGGATCAAATATCCTGTCCATATAATAGACGTCAGTGCTTCGGCTATAATAATCGCTGCAGCGGCAGCAGCGGTTGCTGCAATAGTAAACTCGTCGATATTCGCCACGAGCCGCGAGCACACTGCAGAAAACTACGTTCGAGGATAGTGATCGTTGTAGGCTCGTTGTACGTCCACACTTGACACGGCGAGTGGAGCAGCTCGGCTCGTGCTCCGCTCGGCTTTTCTAGCGTAGACCCACCTTTAGAGTGTTACTTTTGTGTCACAGTTTGCGCGCGCATCTTAAAATTTCACTCATATTTTTTTCATAACGCGCCTAAAGAAGTATAACTTCAAAAATTTGCAATGTTTTTAGATCCCATTATCAATAAGTATTTTAGCTATGATGAAAAAATCGATGCGGTAGTAGTTGAGACACACTTGATTTTAGTATAATACTAGCCCTGTATTAAACATTGTCCCACTGCTGGGCACGGGCCTCCTCTACTAATGAGAGGGTTTAGGCCTTAGTCCACCACGCTGGCCTAATGCGGGTTGACAGACTTCTCATACCTTCGAAAAATTCTCAGATATGCAGGTTTCCTCACGATGTTTTCCTTCACCGTTAAGCAAGCGATAATTAACATTTTAATACACACATAACTTTAGAAAAGTCAGAGGTGTATGCCACTTGGGTTTCGAACCTACGACTTTCGTCTTGGCAGTCCGTACCGCAACCAACTAGGCTATCGCTGCTACATGCTGCTACATTGTTTTTAGTAAATTAACTAATATCAAAATAATATAACATAATACATAAACAAATAAACATAACAATAAACAGCATACATTTCGAAGGGTCATTTCCAAATTTTGTAAGTAGTCAGACTAAGTTGATTTGTGTTTTCATTTGTGCTTAGGAACTTCATTTATGTTTATAGTAATTATTAGTTTATGATTTCAATGGTCCACGATAGTCTATGGTCTTCAATAGTAATAAGTATGTCTTAAATTCATTTTTGTTTTATTATGTCGTTTTTGTTTTTTTTGTATCATTTAGTTATATTTTTTCTTTAACTTTTTAATTGTTAATCTATCTACACATAGCAAGTAGTGTTTATCTTAATTAAGTTGTACGATTTGATTAAATACTTATATAGACACTATATATAACTAGCATTATTTCTAATAAGCATGTATTATTGTAACAACTGTTGATAAACCAATAAATAAATAAACATCCATATCTTCTAAACACTACCTTAACAATATGCTGTTCATAAAATCCAAAATTCCTCACATCAAAGACAACTACACAAGTTAGCGAAACGTATTCCCTATATAATTCTTAACTTTTTAGCACTACTACATTTACATTGAAGTCTCTTTCTTCTATGTTTGTTTTTCTCGCTTCGTCCCTTTCTACTTAAGAACTAGCAAGACTGCCAACCCCGCCGGTGCACTTTACACTCTATCTAATGAATAAAACTTTTGTTTATTCCATACTATAAAGGTTTACGACTGATGAACGAGTGTTAGTTAATTAGTTCGCTTGTTTGGATTGAAATTGCTTTGGGATTTGGGTGTTTGTCACACCTGTGGTTTTAAAGCCTCAATTTGGGAGAAATGGTTACTGTGCAATATTTATAACCTTCATGCGTCTTAGTTTTATGTATCTATTAACGTAATATGATTTATATAATAATACTAGCCCTGTATTAAACATTGTCCCACTGCTGGGCACGGGCCTCCTCCACTAATGAGAGGGGTTTGGCCTTAATCCACCACGCTGGCCTAATGCAGGTTGGTAGACTTCACATACCTTCGAAATTCTTATAAGAATTCTCAGGCATGCAGGTTTCCTCACGACGTATTCCCTCACCGTTAAAGCAAGCGATAATTAACATTTAATACACACATAACTTAAGAAAAGTCAGAGATGTATGCCACTTGGGTTTCGAACATACGACTTTCGTCTTGACAGTCCGTACCGCAACCAACTAGGCTATCGCTGCTTATTAATAAATGATTTATAGTAATATGATTTATAGTTATTATTTATAGTCAGTGTCCGTGATGGTAAGCCTTCCAATTAGAGTATCGAGTAGCGAGAGACAATCTATCCACCGCTAGTCAACACAAGTAAGGGTATTCAGAAGGCCGCAACACGGCCAAAAATCCTACCCCAACTCTAGACCCCCGACAAAAACCAGATGTACACTGGCTGATCCCGGAACGCGACACACTTGCGTGTGCCACTATGGCGGGTTCGCTGGTGGTCGCTATCCGGGCGGATATGAATATCCTACCACCAGCAAACATAGCAGCAGCAGTATACCTTTTCTTACAAAAATAACCTTCACGCGGGCAGTTTTAATATACATTTAACCATGTGAGAGAAGCCGCGGGCAATATACATAATGGATAATCGTTGTGTACACTGTCCGGGTAAGGTAATTACAAAATAACTACAATTATACCTGCATTTATCTGTAATACAACGGAGGTATTACAAAAACTGTGATTATTTAATGACACGACAGATTTAATTTAATTTACTAACTTTTGCCCGTAACTTTAGATGAGTGATTATATTTATCCGCAGTATAAGAGAGGGAAGTTAGATTTTATTGATATTTCTTTCCCTTTTCGAACAACTACGAACATAAAGCTGTGGAACAGTTTGCCAGCTACCGTGTTCCAGATAGAGTATCAAGTAGCGTGAGACAGTCTATCCCTCGCTACTCAACACAATCATGCAGGCCTGCTGTTTAACTTCTTCACACTACGCCTAAAGAACCCAGGATCATAGGCAGGTTTTTAAAGTATATATTCGCTAGCGTCTATTCGTATGACAATGTCTAGGAATTATTAAAAATTCTAGCTGTCTATTTATATTACAAAATATACAGCGCCTCTAGTGGGCACGTGAGAAACTAATTTGGCACTGTAAGGGTTTACTCACACTGGCCCAGAGTCGAAGTGTCGATCGCGTCCTGTTTTTGCTTATAGCATATTCATCTGTATAGGCACTAATTTGTGTTATGCAAATATGGAATCGTGCGTAGCTGAAAAAAAACTTGACCCCAAGAACAACACATTCTGTATTTTTTTTATTTATTTACTCTTTATTGTACACTAAAATACATGAAAAATAGGAGAACAAAAATGATTTAAAGTATAATATAGTAGTAAGTAAGGTCTTATCGCTCTCGGCGATCTTTTCGAGACAATGATGGGATGGAAAAGTTTGAAAAGGGAAAAGAAAAAGGGGAGGGTTGTTTGTGTAGATAATACATATTTAGGAAAAACATAAATTGTAAAAATATATTTATGTATGGATATAGTAATAAGTAGAATACCTACATAAAAACAGCGCTGCAACACTAGTGACATCATTCCTCTATCGTAACTTTTTTACGTCACAAACTCATGGTTAAGCTGTTGATAAGAGCAAAAGCGAATAATTTACTTGTGTCTTTTGTCAAACAAAAAATTTGCACGGTTCACGTCCGTGTTCCGTGCTATTTAATCTTTCGGTAAAAAGCCACCTCGTAGTTTAAATTGCGCAATTTCAAGGTCGTTCTAAGATGATTTATAAATATTACTGTACTGTCTTATGTTTTATTTTTACACATCATAGACATTGAATCTGTATATATTTATTTATATTATTCTACTGTACGTGTGTATGTCACTGAACTCCTCCAAAACGGCTGGACTTACTTGAATGAATTTTTTGTATGCGTTTCGGTGGCGCCTTGGATTCTTTAGATTCACAAATCAGGCCGGCAGATGGCACTGCAGTCGGTGTGGCGCTTCTTTTACGGGCAGGACGACATTTGCCGGGCCCGCTAGTATAAATATAAATGTTTCTACTTTATAAGTGTCTATATCATCATCCAATTGCGAACGTTTAAGCCTCATTTGCCGCGGTTGTCTCAACCAAGTTAATACACTTCACATACCCTCGCAATAAGTAGGGTAGTTGACACAAATGTTGTTATTTTTTTTAAATCAACAAGTTACATTACCTAAAACCTATTATCAAAAGAATTTTATGAATCCGAACAAAAATAAGTAAATAAGACCCTATTCAAATTAGCTGGAAGGGGTAATTGTCAAATGACAGTAAAAGGATGCATGATATGAGCCGTGACGTCACCTCTCAGAATGGCCATTACTGTGCAGTTGTGTGAGGGATATAGTGAGATGTTCCCACTAAACACCCATTGTTGCTCATACCATTTTTTTTATCCTGGCACGGCAAAGTGACCGCACTGTACCTGATGGTAAGCGCAGTTCGGTCCAAATAGAGTACTGAGTAGCGAGAGACGATCTATCCCCGCTACTCAACACACTCATGCCGGCCTGCTTCTTCACACTACGCCATGAGCAAGAAGGTGAAGAAGGGGTCGAGGGTCTAGTGTCAGAGTACTAAGAAGGCCGCAAAATGGCCATTGTACCCCAACTTCAGACCCCCGACAGAAACCGGATATACACTGGCTGATCCCGGAACGCGACACACTTGCGTGTGCCACTATGGCGGGTTTTTCGCCCTGTGTACGGTGGTCGCTATCCGGGCGGATATGAATATCCTACCACCAGCAAATAAATATTGTGAACTCATTCACCAAGCAAATTTGATTGCGTTGGTATTTGGTTAGAAATAAAGAAATACGAAATACCAATGAATGACCCATCACGAGATCTCTAAAATTATGCACCCGCTTGACTTAAAATTTAGCATAGTAATTCCTTTTTCGATGTAGTGTCTCACTAATAACTTCCCTTAGAGTCCTTTAACCGTAGTGTGAAGAAGCTACCCAGCAGGCCGGCATAATTGTGTTGAGTAGCGAGGGATAGATTGTCTCTCGCTACTTGATACTTTGACTGGACGGCACTAGACTTACCATCAGGTGCAGTGTGGTGCACTTTGCCGTGCTAGAAATAAAAAACCAATTTTACGCAAATGTTTTTCAAAATTTTTAATCTATGCGATATCTCAAACAATTAGGGTACTTGTTAACCAATTTAATCGGTAGATGCCGTTGTCAGGTAGGCAGATCTGGCCGGGCGTTATGAACTCGGCTCGTTGCCTGTTTAGGATTCAGACCATGCTTGAAGTGGTGGACTTTACGCTCTCGATGTGACTTCACGCAGTAATGTCACAGCAGACAGTCCATAAGACACTAAGGTAATTGAGAAAGCAACAACCTAAAAATGGAACGGGAAAAACCGGGGATTTCTTGCACGAAAACGCGAATACCTGTTTTTTTTAATCCTGGCACGGCATAGTGACCCCACTGCACCTGATGCTAAGCGCAGTCCCGTCCAATTAGAGTATCGAGTTGCGAGAAAAAATCCATCCCTTGCTACCTAACACAATCATGCCGGCCTACTTCTTCACACAACGCCGTGGGCAAGAAGGTTTAGAAGCGGTCGAGGGTCTAGTGTCCAGAGTATCCATAAGACCACAAAACGGCCAAACATCGTACCGATGAAGACGAAACATCGATCCCGGAACGAGACATACTTGCGTGTGCCACTATGGAGGGCTTTACACCCTGTGTACGGTGGTCGCTATTCGGGCGGATATGAATATCCTACCACCAGCAAAACTTATTTTCTTCTATTCCTGACATTAAACTAAGCCCAATTCCAGTTGACTTCAATGATAAGATCTTCGCATATCACGGTATCCGCTCCAGGCTACTCCGTTACAGCTCGGCAACTGGCTAAATATAAATGTATGTATATATGTGTGTATGTATATATGTATGTATGCTTGTATATAGAATTATATTATATATTTTACTTTAAATTTTTTTTACTGTATTGTATGTGTATTACTATATATTTATGTATGTAAGTCTTATATATGTATTCGTATATGATAAACACTTTCTCTACTTCCTTTTCTTATTATATACACCTGCCTTGATTATTTTCTGCACCATCCAAAGGTTGACTGGTAGAGAATGCCTTAGGCATTAAGTCCGCCTGTACATATCTTGTATAAAGTGTAATAAATAAAAAAAAAAATTGCTAAAGACGCCTTTATGGAGTGTATACTTTTCTCCCAAAAATCACATTCACGCGGGTGGGGCCCACACAAAACATATATTAGAGTATCTCAGCAACTGTAAAGACTCCAAGAGGAACTTTAAAAATCCACACTTGAGGTCCCAGAAATTCGCGCAGACGATGCCACCGACCAGAACATGCTAGTAGATAAATCTGATAGTTTTTGTTGATGAATGAAAACAAGTATTACAATAAGATAATAATGGTTCCGACATTACTACGAATCATAGTCACGGTATTCTCGTTTTAATATAAAAGTGACTTATTAAATATGGCTGCCTCGGTCGCGCAGTTGTTATTGCGCATGCGTTACGACTGCTGAGGTCTCGGGTTCAATCCCCGGGTCAGGTAAAATGTCATTGGGTTTTTCTGTTTGAAATACTCAGTATCAGCCCGGAGTCTGGAATTGAGCCCGGTATGGCGATAGGCTCGCCTCCTTACACATTATGGGACCGTAATAAATTTTAATGAATTGTGGGTGTACTGGTTACACCTCTGCTTACCCCTTCGGGGATAACAGGTGTGAGTGGATATATATATATGTATACTTATTCAACATCGCCTGGGAGTAGAAACCTCGTATATGCGAAAGAAGTTATCCAGGAGGAAGAAAAACTGCGCCCTATCAAATTTCATTACCTCATTTTTTAATTATAATTCTTTTGGTGTGTATCTTGGATGATCATGTAAATAAATGTTTAAATAGTCAAAAATGTTTCAGTAAATCTTAAATTTCTGGTTCAGGGCTGTGCTATCCTGGCACGGCACAGTGACCACACCGCACCTGATGGTTAGCGCAGTGCCGTCCAGCTAGAGTATCAAGTAGCGACAGATAATCAACGTATCCTCGTAGTTCCTAATATTAAAGAAATAAAACAAGTACCTTAGTGTGGGCTCAGGGCTATTTATTTATTGATGTTTATTTATTCATTATGCAAATTAAATTTTAGTTAATTTGATTTAATTATCAATAAGATTGATAACATTTAAATGCACTATGTTTGTGAGTGTTGAGTTTTATTATTCAGAGGTTTATATTGTTATAGATCATTACAGTTTGAAACCATGAAGCAATATTCAGTTCCCAACATGAGCTTATTCAGTTCATGTTGGGAGATTGCTAAATCTTCGTTCATGTCAGCAGGGTATACCAAGGGTTGGATTGAAAGTCGCTGGATAACTAGACTTGCTATGCTGATCATTATAAACATGCTGGTGTATTGTCGATTCGAAAACAAGTGGTACATCTCGCAGATATAAATACTTAAACACGTAAAGCAAACAAGATTATTCATAGCATATATGCTTTACGAATTAGTCGAACGCGTCTCGCATTGCTAAAATGTGGTGTTTTGCAATATTCGTTACATTAGCCACGGTCAGTGATGCGGCGAGAATTCTCGGTTTCTTCCCGACGCCTTCCATCAGCCATCAAGTGGCGTTCAGGCCTTTGACTCAAGAACTAGCAAGACGAGGACACGAAGTGGTCGTGGTGACCACAGATCCGGCCTTTCCAAAAGGACAAACACCAGCTAACCTTACAGAAATAGACGTCCACGACATTTCTTATGAAACCTGGAGAAAAATATTTCTAACAACAACTACAGGAAATAATGATGATACATATACCCAAGTAGCTACGATAGTACATTTATTTGCTGTTATATTCGAACAGCAAGTTCTCACTGAAGAAGTACAAGATCTTATTAGAAACAAAAATAATACATTTGATTTGTTGCTGATTGAATCGTGCGTGCGTACAGCTTGGGGTTTGTCACATATCTTCAAAGCCCCTGCGATATTTGTGAGTTCTTTAGGAGGAATATTTGGAGTCTATGAAATAACAGGAGCTCCTAGCCATCCTATACTCTATCCTACTATAGTTCGGCAGAATTTGTATAATCTATCCTTCTGGGAGAAGTTGACTGAACTCTATAATCATTATTACTTGGAGAACATATTTGAATCCAACATTATAGAAGTAGATGAAATAAATAAGATACTTTTTGGACCTGATACACCTTCAGTGACTGAACTGCTTAAAAATATGGAGATGTTGTTCTTGAATGTGCATCCTATATGGCAAGAAAATCGCCCTGTGCCGCCCAATGTTCTGTTTATGGGTGGGATACATCAAAAACCTGTAAAAGAACTACCTAAGGTAAGAAAACTGCATTATAACTACATGATTTATTCTTACATATAAATAAATAATCAACGTTGGGTTTTGTTTTGCGCCACAATCCAGAATATGCTGAATTGGCCATCTCATAGATTATATTGTGCTTATTTTTCAAAATCAAAGTTTGGTCTATCTTGTTATAAATCATTACAGTTGGTAACCATAAAGCAATAAGCTTATTCAGTTCCTCTTGGAAGATTGCTAAATCTTCGTTCATGTCAGCAGGGTATACCAAGGGTTGGATTGCAAGTTGTTGGATAAGTAGACATAAAAAACAGACTTGCTTTGCTGCTCATTATAAGCATGCTGATGTATTGTCGATTCGAAAACAAGTGGTATATCTCGTAGATATAAGTTCTTAAATACGTAAATCAAACAAGATTATTCATAGCATATCTGCTTTACGAATCAGTCGAACGCGTATCGCATTGCTATAATGTGGTTTTTTGCAATATTCGTTACGTTAGCAACAGTTAGTGATGCGGCGAGAATTCTCGGTTTCTTCCCGACGCCTTCCATCAGCCATCAAGTGGCGTTCAGGCCTCTGACTCAAGAACTAGCAAGACGAGGACATGAAGTGGTCGTGGTGACCACAGATCCTGCCTTTCCAAAAGGACAAACACCAGCTAACTTTACAGAAATAGACGTCCATGACATCTCTTATGAAACCTGGAGAAAAATATTTCTAACAACAACTACAGGAAATAATGATGATACATTTACCCAAACAGCTACGATAGTACATTTATTTGCTGTTATATTTGAACAGCAGTTTCTCACTGAAGAAGTACAAGATCTTATTAGAAACAAAAATAATACATTTGATTTGTTGCTGATTGAATCATGCGTGCGTACAGCTTGGGGTTTGTCACATATCTTCAAAGCCCCTGCGATATTTGTGAGTTCTTTAGGAGGAATATTTGGAGTCTATGAAATAACAGGAGCTCCTAACCATCCTATACTCTATCCTTCTCTAGTTAGGCAGAATTTGTATAATCTATCCTTCTGGGAGAAGTTGACTGAACTCTATAATCACTATTACTTGGAGAACATATTTGAATCAAACATAATAGAAGAAGATGAAATAAATAAGAGACTTTTTGGACCTGATACACCTTCAGTGACTGAACTGCTTAAAAATATGGAGATGTTGTTCTTAAACGTGCATCCTATATGGCAAGAAAATCGCCCTGTGCCGCCCAATGTTCTGTTTATGGGTGGGATACATCAAAAACCTGTAAAAGAGCTACCTAAGGTAAGGATATTACATTATAACTACGTAATTTATTCTTAAATAGAAAGAAATTATCAACGCTGGTTTTTTTCGCGCCATAATCCAGCAACATCCATTGGTAACAAAACAGAGTAACATCCTGTGTTCCATTTTGTAAATTATTTAATATTCAACCGAAAAATACGAAAAAAATCTTTTTGCTAAAACAGATTAAAAATTGATTGGAAAATGAGGCCTCGATTTATTTTAAGTTTTGGTATGAGCAATTATATTATTTTAAGTATTGGTATGATTAATTAAATAACAAAGAAAGCAGAAAAGAGAAATAACATCACGTTATAATATTGGTCCATTGGAAGTTAAGATACTATAGTGAAACCACGAGGTTTTGGTTCCGATTCCAAGGTCGGGCCAATTTAACCGACTTCAAAAAAAGTAGGAGGTTCTCAATTCGTCGGAATCTTTTATTTATGTATGTTCCTCGACGCCTGGACCGATTCGAGAAATTCTCTTTTGTTTAAAAGGGTGGAAAAGATCCCATTGGCACCAAGTCAGGATCAGTTGATGGAACGGATCAGATCAGAAAAATGGAGGGCAACCCTCAAATTTTATAGGGATGCATAATTTGTTTTTTATTGAAGTCGGTGTATCATTATGACTTTTTTTTCACATAACGATGAAATTAAACTTCGTAATTTACTTCCGGTAAAATCCGTATCAAAAACTTTGGCGTGGATTTTGGCAGATTAATTATCATCTTTATGGCTTATTCTCGTATGAACTACGTGACTAAAAATAATGCTAATAGATGCATATCTGTTAGCATTATTTTCTAACCCACATGCTCGAGCAATATGCGGCAGCCTCCATGGCGCAGATGGCGAGTAGCCGGCTGTGAAACGAGAGGCTGTGTGTTCGATTCCCACGCCGGGACAAATGTTTGTGTGACAGAAAGATATTTGTGTCCGGGGTCTGGGTGTTGTGAGACCGAAAGTCTCTCGTAGTCCCTAATACCCACAAAACAAGACTCGTATCTTAGTGTGGGGTCGGGGCTATGTGTGTGACTGTTTGGTGTTATTATTATTATATTATATATAGCAAGACATTACGCGAAATGGATTGGCACATGGATATGCTACATCACATATGCTCTGAATCCCGTGCCAAGACGAGCCCAGTCGCTAGTTAGATATACATTTATATGAATTAAAATACCAATCCTCACGTGGTCCCATAGTGTAAATTGGGTGTCTGCCAATGCCAAATATATGACATTTGGTGTTCTTTTATAAACACGTACATATAGACTCACGCCTGTAATCCCCGAGGGGTAGGCAGAGGTGCAACCAGTACACCCACTTTTCACCGAATTTATTACGGTGCCATAATGTGATAGTGGGCGACCTTATCGCTATATCGGGCACAAGTCCAGACTCTGGGCAGATACTAAGTATTTCTCAATATAAAAACCTAAATCACTTTACCCGACCCAGGAATCGAACCGGAGACCTCAGCACAGCAGTGTTAACGCATGCGCAATTACAACTGCTTCACCAAGGTGGCAAAAATATATTCTTTTAAAATATTTGCAGTAATGAAACAAAATACATAAGAAATTTTAGGAGTAGTATGACATAATTTTAAATCAATCCCACATGCTCGATCGTAATAGCACATAGATATATTATATATTTGTTATCTTTATATGTCTACTGTACGTGTGTATGTCACTGAACTCCTCCTAAAGGGCTGGACCGATTTGAATGGTTTTTTTTTGTATGCGTTTGGGTGGCGCTCTGGATTTTTTTTTTTTTTTTTTAATCGAAATAGGCTTGCGTTTGACCACTATCTCGCCTGATGGAAAGTGATGATGTGGTCTACGGTGGAGCACGCTTGCCTAGAAGATACCTATTCACTCTTGACTTGAAGATACCCAAGTTATAATTTTCGGGAAATATAGACTCCGGCAAAGAGTTCCACTCTCTAGCGGTGCGCATGATAAATGTACTAGCCAAACGCTTCGTGCGCACTGGTGGAATATCAACCATGTATCGATGACGCTTCGCCGAGTCTCTTGTCGTCCGATGATGGAAAGGGGTTGGGGGAATTAAATTATGTAATTCCAAGGCACACTCGCCGAAATGTATCCGGTAAAATACCGATAAACTAGCAACTTTACGTCTGCGTTCAAGGCTTTGCAGCCTTGCCTCGACTATGGAATCGTTGCCTATGAGTCTCTTGGCACGTCTCTCGATTGCCTTCAATGCCTCAAGCTGGTACTTGGCTGATCCATCCCAAAGATGAGAGCAGAGATGTACTCCATGCACGACCGGACTTGCGCTTGGTACAGATCAAGGAGCTGTCCCGGCGTGAAGTACCGTCTCACCTTCGCAAGGATAGCCAGCTTTTTGGCAGCCAATTGAGCTTTATGCTCAATGTAGGAGCCAAAACTGAGAGTTGGAGACAAAGTTACACCAAGAATCTCTAGGTGGTCAGTTATCGGTACGGACACATCCCTGAAAGTAGGAGTCAGTTCGAAGGGACTCCGTTTAGCAGAGAATAGACAGGCCTGGGTCTTAGTGGCATTAAACTTGACCAGGTTGGCATCGCCCCAATCGGAGACTGCCTTTAAGGACAAGTTCAAGCGTTCTACCAAGGCCTCCCTGAGGGCCTGGACTTGCACTCCACTGGTTCGTGCATTAGATATGTAACTTTCTACCACTGTGCTGTCATCAGCGTACCCAAAAGTACCGGGCTTAAGCAGATCATTGATGTGCAGCAGGAATAGAGTCGCAGAAAGTACGGACCCCTGAGGTACCCCGGCATTGATAGCCAATAGATCGGAGGAGCAGCCATCAATGACCACTCGAATCAATCGTTCCCTCAAGAAGTCCGATATCCAAGCACATAACCCAGTGGGCAAGCCATATGATGGAAGCTTGCTTAAGGGGCTATCATGCCACACTCTGTCGAAGGCCTTCGAGATATCAAGTGAAACGGCAAGCGCTTCCCCATGCTTCTCGACGGCCTCGCTCCAGATGTGAGTGGCATACGCTAGAAGGTCTCCAGTTGACCGGTTTCGGCGAAATCCGTATTGTCGGTCACTTAGGAGGTCATTCGCTTCTAGGTATGCCATGAGCCTGCCATTCAGTACACGTTCCATACTTTTGCAAAGTATGGACGTAACCGAGATGGGCCTATAGTTGGCAGGCTCAGCACGACTACCTTTTTTGGGCACAGGTTGCACGTTAGCTTGCTTCCAGGCTTGAGGCACTTGTCCAGTGACCAGAGAGAGACGAAACAGGCGAGTCAAAATAGGAGAGAGCTCAGGCGCACAAGTTTTCAGTACAATTGCTGGAATCCCATCTGGGCCGTTGGCTTTATTCACGTCCAGATTACGCAGCGTTCTTCTTACCTTAGTCTGACGAATGCGAATTTCTGACAAATGTGTCTCGCAAACTGGTAGACTAGGAGGTACTTCGCCAGCAGTATCTAAACGCGAAGATTCGGCAAAAAGAGAAGCAAACAAGTTTGCTTTCTCTTCAGCAGAGTGAGCCAAAGACCCGTCGGGTCTCAGCAGTGGAGGAAGTGAGGGGCGACGGAAGTTCGATTGAACTGATTTTGCCAGGGACCAAAACGCTTTACTACCCGCTGGGTACGAAGCTAGTTTCTTCCCGATTTGGCTTATGTGGTCAAATCTAGCTTGCCGTAGAGCCTTCTTGCATGATTTGGTAGCCTTGTTAAATGCTCTCTTCTTTAAGCGCAAGTCCTTTGCTTTGCGGTTTCGAGCATCAACCCATGCCAGGTATGCCGCATGCTTCCGCGCTTCAGCGCGTCCGCACTCAGCCCCGAACCATGGGCGAGTTCCGCCTGACATTGCTACGTCGGAGAATGGAATGTAGTATTCCATACCTTGACGCAGCACATCCGTCACAGCATCCGCGCAAGCTGAAGGGTCTTCAGAAGAGAAGCAAATGGGCCGCCAAGGATAAGATGCAAAGAAAGCTCGCATCTCATCCCAATCTGCTGACTTGTATCGCCACACCCGCCGGGTGCCTCTAGGGCTGGGATCGGGCGGTGAGTAGGCAGATACAGATTTCACCAGACAATGGTCGGAGCTACCCAAGGGTGATGAAACCGACACTGAGTAGCGGTCTGGATCAGTTGTCAACAGAAGGTCCAAGCAATTGGCTGTGTGCGTGTCAACATCCGGGACCCTTGTTGCCACCTGGACCAACTGGGTGAGATTTTGCGTCAGCGCTAGCTTCCGCATTTCTCTCCCAGCATGGTCGGTACACTGGTATGGGAAAAGCCACTCTTGGTGGTGGGCATTAAAGTCCCCCAGTAGTACTAATTGGGCACAAGGGTACCGCCTTTGTGCCGCATCCGCCGCCTCACTAAGGTTTCTGTGAGCCTAGTCGTCTCCTGATCTCCGCTGTGCGACCGGTATACACAGGAATAAAGAATTTTCTCAATTCCTGTATCCACCAGTACCCAAATAACAGAGAATCTGGGATCTTCAAGATAACGGAGACGCCGACAACAGATGTCATCACGGGCGTACAAGCACACACCGGCATGTGGCTTAAAATTGTGCTCCAGAGTAAACCCTGGGTATGAAAGGTACGTCACGTCAGACGGACATCTTATCTGCGTCTCTGAGAGGAATAAGAGAGCGGGTCCTTCAGTCTCCAGGTGGTGATGGACCGCGACGAGATTTGAGTGCAATCCTCGGATGTTGGTAAGGTGCACTTTTTGTGAGAGGGAGTGTTGCCGCTGTGGAAACGTTCTCTTATTCGTTTCACAGAAGGGGGACTAGTCTGGAGACTGCGTGGACGCCCGAGCCCCCCCGGGATGTCCATCGGGCCCTCTCATCCGGTCGCCGACCGGCACGACGGCTCATCCCGGGATTTTTCGTCAGTTGGCGGGGCAGCCTTTCGTGTGTGGCTAGTACACTACTTGGGCCCCCAACTACCTGCGGTCGGCCAGCGGTGCACCGTGCCTCGGATCCCGCTATCCTCCACGACTAGTCTCCCAATGCGGCGTTATCAACTTGCGTCAGATTAGCCCAACTGCATTCAGCAACTATTCCGACCCGTCTCCCTAAATGGCATCACCGAACATCGCGCCGGAACACGGCAAGCCGTTTGGCGGCACGGCTTTGTCCGGTGGGTGGTCACTAGCCACGGTCGAAGCCTACCACCAGTAAGATGTGTCACTCATTTAGCACTACCCAGGGGTCACGTGTAGGGGAACTAGAGTAAAGCCCACGGACGCGAGTGACAATAACCCCCAATAATGATGGATGGTTTAGATTCACAAATCAGCCCGGCAGATGGCGCTGCAGTCGGTGTGGCGCTGCTATTACGGACAGGACGACGTCTACCGGGCCCGCTAATAATAATATATATATAGAATAACATAAAAAGAAATCTAGCCCTGTATTAAACATTGTCCCACTGGTCACTGGCCTCATCTACTAATGAAATGGGGTTAGGCCTTTGTCCACCACGCTGGCCTAATAAGCGTTGGTAGACTTTTGGTTGTCAATTCTCAGGTATGCAGGTTTCCTCACGATGTTTTCTTTCACCGTTAAATCAAGCGATAATAATTAACAATTAATACACACATAACAAGAAAAGTCAGAGGTGTATGCCATTTGCCATTTCTTTCGTGCTTTTATATACACACACTCTGAAAGTAGTGTGTTCAGAATAAGCGACATAATCGATATCAAATTTTTTTTAATAGACGATTTTTTTTTCAAACCTATTGAACACTCAGGTAAATAATAGTAACCCTTTAATTTAACGTTCAAAACAAACAAAACTGAGACATAACTCGATGCGATAAAGTCTTTTCTAAATGCAATAAGAAACGAACACTTTAAAACATCAAATAATTAAAATTACGAACTTTATGTCGAAAATTAGTACGAGTAATAAATAAAAAAACAATATTTATATTCATCGCAGTCTAATTTCAATACATGAATTATGATTGTAATAAAAATTTTAAATTTGGGTGTCTGAGGATGTGCGTTATTCCCGTTACACGTAGTATACATATGAATTGAAATACCAATCTAATGTGTTTGCCTAACATGGCCCCATAGTGTAAATTGAGTGATTCTGCCAATGTCAAATATAATCTTGAATTTAATTAGTCGCAAGTTCAAAGTTCGTTGATAACTGTTTCATCATAATATCCTGAATTAAACTAGATGTTTCTATTGTTAATTTCAAGGTTTTAGTTGGTTATTATCTATGCAAAAAACCCCTAGCATTAATTTGTTCCCACGAAGGTAATTGCGGGGAATTAATAATTAGTTTAAAAATTAAAAACCCGAATGCTATTGTAGTACTATTTATTCTATTTTATACTTTTAAACTGGCACACTCTTATGATAATAAAAATTGTTATTCATAAGCAAGCAACGCTTTATATTATACCATTCTGATGCATATAATTTGTTTTTTTTTATCCTGGCACGGCAAAGTGATCGCACTGTACCTGATGGTAAGCGCAGTGCGGTCCAAGTAGAGTACTGAGTAGCGAGAGACGATCTATCCCCGCTACTCAACACACTCATGCCGGCCTGCTTCTTCACACTACGCCATGGGCAAGAAAGTGGAGAAGGGGTCGAGGGTCTAGTGTCAGAGTACTAAGAAGGCCGCAAAATGGCCATTGTACCCCAACTCCAGACCCCCGACAAAAACCGGATGTACACTGGCTGATCCCGGAACGCGACACACTTGCATGTGCCACTATGGCTGGTTTTTCGCCCTGTGTACGGTAGTCGCTATCCGAGCGGATATGAATATCCTACCACCAGCAATAGAATAGCGTTTGGAAGAGACGAGGTAATAAAGAAATATTCATACAATATACGCGCGAAAAACATTACTGTTCCTTGGCAGTCGGGTAAAAACAATAGAAACTGCGAAATAGGTCTATTGATTTCGCGATCTGGAAACATTTCAGTAAAAGCTTACAAAAGAAAAGTGTCACTGTAATACCGTGGATTTTAATTATTGTATTATCAAAAATGTTTTCGAAAGGTGTTTTTTTTTTACATAATTAGGGGAACCTGCACAACAGAAGATCATTCGAAATGGTTGAATATTTCCGAAACATTGAGTCTGATACATACATTGAATATTATGGCCAACATATCAAATAATGTTGTCAGTTAAACAAGGAAATCACCTTACTTTGAATAACAAGTTTGAAGGTATGTGTGGTCTACCAACCCGCGTTAAGCCAGCGTGGTAGACTAAGATCTAACTCCTCTTATTAGTAGAGGAAGCACGTACCAGCAGTAGGGTATTAAATATAGCATAATTAAAAAGAAATTTAAAAAGAAAATATGTACATTTTATGAGTCCAAGTCAGTTTAATTTTCCATATTCATGTTTTGTAGTGTTTCTGAAATGTTATTTTTTATTTGTTGTCTTCAATTGAATTTTGTTTTATATAAAGTAATTATTAACTAAGTTTATATTTTGTTGTCAGGTGTAATACTTGTGTTAGCTGTGGTTGCCTGTAACTGGGTAGCATGGACCAAAAATTTTGTTTTGTTTAATTATAAAATAATATGTACCACCCACTGGCGATCCATTTAAATAAATAAATAAATAATAAAGCAACTTCTACGTCATATGAAAAATGACTTTATTCATAATTTGCCACAGTATTTATTACTCTGCAGAGCTGAACTGATTAGATAACCAGTATTTTAACTTGCATGCTTATCAATCGTGCTGCAGTTTTTGCATTTATTGTGATGCCGCGATAATAATTCAGTGATAACATTGACCTACGTTTGAAGATTTTACAATTCTTTTAGACGTGATAAGTGTCTTTGTATTTTGAATTAAGGTCTTATTGCTTGAAAGGTTTTTTTTTTATCCTAGCACGGCAAAGTGACCGCACTTCAACTGATGGTAAGCGCAGTACGGTCCAATTAGAGTATCGAGTAGCGAGAGACGATCTATCCCCCGCTACTCAACACAATCATGCCGGCCTGCTCCTTCACACTACGCCATGGGCAAGAAGGTGAAGAAGCGGTCGAGGGTCTATTGTCAGAGTACTCAGAACGCCGCAAAATGGCCAACATTGTACCCCAACTCTAGACCCCCAAAAAACCGGACTGGCTGTACACTGGCTGATCCCGGAACGCGACACACTTGCGTGTGCCACTATGGCGGGTTTTTCACCCTGTGTATGGTGGTCGCTATCCGGGCGGGTATGAATATCCTACCACCAGCAGGTAAGACTTAGTTGTAATAAATAGGTGCATGAGCACTCCATAATTCGACGGTTGGTGGTCTATATGATTTAAGCGATTTTTTTTGCGATATATACATATTCGGAATTGGCAATTTTTTCTGCATCTTTTGAGCCTCCTTACAACTTTTTGTGCACTCATTTAGCGCTTAAATATTTTTTTTCAGGGCACATTTATTTTAGGAAATTTTTCTCAATGATGCATCAAAATAAGTCAGTCATAAAGACACTGCGTCTTTATGACGTGCTTTCAAAGGTATGCAAGTTTGCAGTTGCAAACCAAACTGCATTGCATATTAATTCTACTAAAATCCTGCAATAGTTTTTAACCGACTTCAAAAAAGGAGGAGGTTAACAATTCGTCGGAATCTTTTTTTTTTAATGTATGTTACCCGATTACTCGAAGACGCCTGGACGCATTCGAGAAATTCTTTTTTTGTTTCAAAGGGTATACTTCCCAGGTGGTCCCATTGGCACCAAGTCAGGATCTGATGATGGGTTCTCATAAAAATCGAGAGAAACTCTCAAATTTTAAAGGGACGCATGATTTGTTTTTTATTGAAGTCGGTGTACTTTTTATGAATAAAAAACTTTTACTTATTATAGTGATTTTTTTCCGAAAAACAAAAAAAAATAAACCTTTCGCCTGTGGCTTTTTCAAAACGTAGCTTAAATCAAAGAGACCGCCAACCGTTGATATAAATTTTGATTTAGGCCGCATTAGAAAATCTGGGAGGTTTTTCCTAGAACTTTAAGCACGTTAAGACGATTCAGTTTACATATATTTTTTTTCTTTTGTAATTATGCACCCACCATGATTATCTCTACACCACCCTAAGGTTGACTGGGATAGAATGCCTTTGGCATTAAGTCCGCCTATATATAATGTATGAAATGAAATGAAATGAAATCGTTTATTGATCAAGTAGGCAATTACATAGCTCTTATGACAAGTCAGAACATTAAAAAAAGTAAAGAAATTTTAAGAAAAGCATAGCAGCTTATGTATACATAACACACATAGCATCATCAATACACTAGCAATTAATTATTCATAAGGTATTTAACATTATTATTATTATTTATTTATGGACTACGGCCTAACCCCTCTCATAGTAGAGGAGGCCCGTGCCCAGCAGTGGGACAATGTTTAATACAGGGCTAGTATTATTATTAATTATTTTTTATTTTTATATTATGAATTAACCCCTCCAGTCAGGAAGGATATTAAAAAAAAAAGTCGGGAGTAAAGCAACAAGCTTTTATTTCCATAGCATTAAAGTTAAAAATTGCATGCAAGAACGGCGAGTGTTGCTAGTGTTACGCGCCGCCGGCGTGTCTATACGTCATGACAGTTTAATATTATTCAAGGTAATATCGGTCAAATATATATATATTTAAATGGGTTTGATATGGACCATGGGTATTTCCGAGACGTCGCTTGTTTTAAAAGCTACCACCGGATCCAAACGCGACCCCGCCTGAGAAGACCCGGCGAAACAAACTCAGCGGGCTTACATTACCGCTGGATACTACGCGGCGCGTATATAAAGTGTATAAATAAATAAATATCTGTTGACATTCTCGACTGCTTCCGTGGTAGTATTAGGGTATTTACTATTATTAGAAATACCGAAGGTATAACAAAGGTATTTAGGAGACTAGTTGGGGGTAGATAATAATGACAACCAAAGTGGGAGTAATAAATGTTTAATATAAATCGGAGTGCCTTCCGCGCTCGGGTGTTCAGTTCAGTTGTTTTGTAAAGTAGACGAGACGATAGCCAGTATATTCGTGGTTCGGTGTTGTAAGAGTTAATCGTAATCAGTTCAATGGCGTTGTTCAGTTTAAAAGGGTAATAATGCTGGTAGATTAATTATAAAGAGAAGCCTTAAGTGAATCCTGACATGCGTGTGTGTTGATATTAAGCACTGAGATGTGTAACAGTGTCGTGTAAATCAATTAATAATTTATAAATATTGTATTTGTGCCTTTTAAATATCCATCTTGCATAGCTTTGTTGTTGTTCTTAACAGTAGTGATATTAAAATCTGGAGAACCTTGAGTTCGTGGCAGGTCAAGAAATAATTACTTATGGCTTTTTATAACAAGTTTTTTGTGTCTTAAGTCTTTTAGAATGGTTGGAAATACATTCGATCATAAAAACAAAGCCGAGTTATGTCTACGTGCAAAAAATATATTATAAAATTTTCAAATTTATTTATTTACACAAAAATGGTCCACAATATACTTACAGAAATACAATAAACTTGAACAAACAAACATAACACACTGTAGTAAGTATAGATTTGAAATCTGATATTTAAATAAAAATACGACAGCGTAAAAACAATTAATTGCTGACAGAATAAGTAATAGTTTTTTAATTCATACAAAGTACACCGACTTCAATAAAAAACAAATTATGCGTCACTATAAAATTTGTTTTGCCTTGATTTTTCTGTGATCCCATCACCAGATCCTGACTTGGTGCCAATGGTGGTCCCATTGGGAAGTATACCCTTTTAAACAAAAAAAGAATTTCTCGAATCGGTCCAGGCGTCTTCGAGTAATCGAGTAACATACATAAAAAAAAGATTCCGGCGAATTGTTAACCTTCTCCTTTTTTGAAATCGGTTAAAAACGAAATTTATAATATACTTAAGTTGAATGTTTAAGCTGTTACAAGTGGAAACAGATAAAAACGGCCTTAAAATATGTTCAAAATACTTATGCGATACAAAAACAGTCGACATAATATCGATGACATCAGCATCAAATAATTTTATTCACAACATACCTGTGTACTGAATAAGTCGAACGCATATCACCAGTTTTTATTCAAAATGCGGTTTATGGTATTACTTGTTACCGTGGTAGCAACAGTGTACGCAGCGCGAATCTTCGGTTTCTTTTCAACTCCTTCCATCAGCCATCAAGTTACGTTCAGACCTCTGACTCAAGAGCTAGCAAGGCGAGGACACGAAGTAGTCATAGTAACCACAGATCCTGCCTTCCCGAATGGACAAACACCAGCTAACTTAACAGAGATAGATGTCCACGACATCTCTTATGAAACTTGGCGGAAGAATTTTCTAGAAACCACAGGAGGGAGTGATGATATATTTACTAAAATGGACGCTGCTATACATGTATTTGCTGATATATTCGAGCGTCAAATACTTAGAGAAGAAGTACAAGATACTATAAGGAATAAAAATAATACATTCGATTTGTTACTAATCGAATCATGCGTGCGTCCAGCTTGGGTGTTGTCACATATTTTCAAAGCACCTGCAATATTTGTAAGCTCCTTTGGTGGAATACCTAGAGTCTACGAAGCGGTTGGAGCTCCTAATCATCCAATACTTTATCCTGCTCCCGTTCGGCAAAAATTGTATAATTTATCTTTCTGGGAGAAAGCTACTGAGCTGTACAATCACTTTTATTTCAAGAATGTGTTTGAAGCCACCGTTGAAAGCGAAAATGAAATGAATAGGAGACTTTTCGGCCCTGACACACCTTCGGTGACAGAGTTGATTAAGAATATGGAGATGTTGTTTTTGAACGTGCATCCTTTATGGGAAGAGAACCGACCGATGCCACCAAATGTTGTCTACATGGGAGGTATACATCAAACACCTGAAAAGGATCTACCTAAGGTAAAATTACTACTCGATTAATCAGCCCTGTACTATCAACATTGTCACAGTATAAAAAGCAGGCCTCTACTGATGATAAAGGGCTTTTTCCAGCAATGTAATAATCACAAAGTCTGTTATTTGATGTGGACAAAGCAGCCAACGTTAGTATGTATACGATTACAGCTAATAATATCCACTTCAGTAACATAATTAAAAAATAAAAAGCACGAAATGGTTTATTGTTAGCTCAGCGTAATGCTGTGTTGTGACATGAACAACAGCACAATTCTGGTTTTAGGTAGCTATCTAAAGATAAGTAACAATAATAACAATACTAGCGCTGTATTAAACATTGTCCCACTGTTTGGCACGGGCCTCCTCTACTAATGAGAGGGGTTAGGCCTTAGTCCACCACGCTGGCCTAATACGGATTGGTGGACTTCACATGCCCTCGAAATTTTATGAGAATTCTCAGGTATGCATGGTTGGTTTCCTCACGATGTTTTCCTTTACCGTTAAAGCAAGCGATAATTAAAAATGAATGCACACATAACCTAAGAAAAGTCAGAGGTGTATGCCATTTGGGTTTCGAACATACGACTTTCGTCTTGACAGTCCGTATCGCAACCAACTAGGCTATCGCTGTTCAATAATAAAAATATAATATTTATTAAGTACGGCTGCTAAATCGTCTTATATCTAAGGATACAACAATAAGATCGATTGACAACTATGTAATATGTGCGGCGTCCAATCTAAAGGAGACCATGTGCCACGGATTGATAAATCGCTTGCGTGATGCGATTTCCTCATCATCAAAAATAATTTAAACAGGTACATTAACGAATCTAGTACTTTTGATAATTCTATACATATCAAGTTTGGAAACCGGTCTTAATGGCGCAATATTTAATTCAAATTCAAATTCTTTACTTCGGGCATGAGCCCATAGTGTTAGTAACAAAGTAACTTAATGCAATTAATTAATGAGGCGTCGGAAAATAAATTGGTATTTACACCATTAAATATTGCGTGATTAAAACCAGTTTCTTAATTTGATAAAAATGATAACTGTAACCAAATTAGAACTTTTATGTGGCATCTTGGTACAAAAATGTTGTTTTAAAGATTAAAGTTGGAAAGTTTTTGTTCTTAGTAAAAGGACTAGGTGAGAAGCTATCATCCTTGCCAAGGGCTTAGAAATATTCTCCATATTTTAAATCGATCAATGGTGTGACGATTTCTCTTGATAATTTGCGAATACATCACTATCAAAATAATTATTATCATCCTTTAAAGAGCTACATAGAATATGTCGCATGGTAAATAAATTATCATTTTAGAATGTTAATATTCTGTAATAATTCGCCAAACAATTGAAATGTCTGTCATTCTAGCACTGAAGCACCCAAAATTGAGCGGTCAATGTTATTTTTGACATCATTTTAAAGTACGAGTTTGCGAACCTCTTAGTTCGGGCCGGGGTAGTAGACACCACAAAGCTGTGGCTCCGCAATCCAGTACGCGTGGTTCTGGTATGGAAGGGAGAGGATGGGATAAGATCAAACAATTCTTCAGAGCATTCACCATGATACAGACGGTAGAACACGCTAAGCGAGGAAATATCCCTACGCAGCTGTAGCGGCTCCAGGCTGTTACTCACGTCTGCATCATTCACAATGCGGATGGCCCGCCGCTGCAACCTTATATGGTGCCCTTAATTCGTTTAACCACGGTTTGTAGCTGGTTAGTCTTTGGATATTGTCAAATTTACATGACAGAACGCGGGCAAAATAATCTAAAGCATGGCTCGGTTATTTAATAAGGATGCAATAGACAAACGAATGACAGCCTCCATGGAGTAGCGGGCTAGTAGCCAGCTGTGAAACGAGAAGCCGTGGGTTTGATTGCCGCACGGAGACAAATGGACTTGTGACTTAGATATTTGTTTCGGGTGTTGTAAGACCGTAGTTGTTGATACTCACGATACAGAGCCTAGTGTGGGCTCAGAACTATGTGTGACTCTGGGTTGTATTTATTGTTATAAATGTCCTATCAAGCATTAGTTTTTATATTTTTGTTGTTGCAGGATCTAAAGACTTACCTAGACTCTTCTAAGAATGGCGTGATCTACATAAGTTTTGGAACAAACGTGATGCCGTCGATGCTGCCTCCCGAAAGGATTCAGATTCTTGTGAAAGCGTTCTCCAAGCTGCCTTACGATGTACTGTGGAAGTACGATAAAGACGAACTGCCTGGGAGGACGAAGAACATCAGAATAGAGAAATGGTTGCCACAATCTGATTTACTTAGTAAGTGCTTGATTTTTGTTTAAAATGATGTAATGAAATCATCACATTGATCATTTCATTTTATCTGGTGAGTTTTTTTTTATCCTGATGGTAAGCGCAGTGCCCTCCAATTAGAGTATCGAGTAGCGAGAGAAAATCTATCCCCTGCTACTCAACACAGTCATGCCGGCCTGCTTCTTATTACGCCATGAGCATGAAGGTAAAGAAGCGGTGGAGGGTTTAGTGTCAGAATACTCAGAAGGCCGCTAAACGGCCGAATATCGTACTCCAACTCTAGACCCTCGACAAAAACCGGATGTACACTGGTTGATCCCGGAACGCGAAACACTTGCGTGTGCCACTATGGCGGGGTTTTCACCCTGTGTACGGTGGTCGCTGTCCGGGCGGATATGAATATCCTACGAATCCTTAGGGTACGATGTTTGGCCGTTCTGCGGCCTTCTGAATATTCTGACACTAGACCCTCGACTCCTTATTCACCTTCTTGGCCATGGCGTAGTGTGAGGAAGCAGGCCGGCATGATAGTGTTGAGTAGCGGGGAATAAATTGTGTCTCGATACTGGATACTCTAATAGGACGGCACTGCGCTTACCATCATGTTTGCACCAAACACCAACAAAATTGTTTGTATGGACATGCATTTTTTTCACTCAAACCCACCTGGCATCCTTATTAATTTTACCTACAATGTAATTTACCTGTAATATTACAGTACCGTAAATATGACAGTAAAAATAGAAAGGTCACATTGCAAAGTCAAACATAATCAAAGGTGAACTGAGAAAATTATCAGTTCCTTTATCGTTGTGACAAACGAAAGGCAGATAGAGTTCAGTGGAAAAATAGATCGTCTATGCTCAGTCCTTAATCTATACCAATATATAAATCTGTAGCGTCTGTCTAAACATGTTAGTTTTTCATCCGATTCTGCATTAAATATTAATGTTATGATTATGCAATTTTTAAATGTTTGTCTGTCCGATAACTTTGCCTTCTCTAATATTAAGAAGGGGTTAAGCCTTAGTCCACCACGCTGGCCTATGTAGGTGACTTTACATAGCTTTGAAATTCTTAGGAGAATTCTCAGGTATGCAGGTTTCCTCACGATGTTTTCCTTCACCAAAAATAAAATAAAATTAAATATCCGATCGGGAGATCGAACCTGAGACCTCAGCACAGCAGTCGTAACGCGCAATGGCAACTGCGCCACCGGCTTTAATATCTAATCAATTGTTGTAGGACATCCAAAAGTGAAGCTATTCATTACACAAGGAGGACTGCAGTCAACCGACGAAGCTATCACAGCTGGAGTGCCACTAATAGGAATTCCCATGCTTGGAGATCAATGGTACAACGTGGACCATTATGTTTTACATAAAATTGGAGTCAGATTGGACATGGAAACCATTAGAGAAGAGAACTTCATGGATGCTATCAACACTGTTGTTGGTGATGAAAGGTAAATTTAATTCCTCAGTGAAGACATTTACAGGCAATATCTAATTGTTTAAAGTCTGTTTTAGATTTAATTAATTTAATCCAAATATCATTATAGACATTTTTTTATCAATCAAGCAATCTTTCTTTTGTTGTGGTCAGTTACAAAACCAGCAATCGCTGAGGCCTTATAACCATGCTTATTCCAATTTAATTTCCTCAAAAGTCGGGAACATTTGTCAGAATGGCATAAACGACAGGACGATGAGAGACACAATGTTTCATCATATTATTTGGAGGGCATTGTAATTACCACCAGGAGCAGTATAGATAATGAAAGATAATTGTATGAATTATGATCGGATATCGAATCTTTTTTAACCGACTTCAAAAAAAGGAGGAAGTTCTCAATTCGTCGGATCTTTTTCTTAAAGGGTATACTTCCCAGGTGGTCTCATAGGCACCAAGTCAGGATCTAATGATGGGATCTCAGAAAAATCAAGGGCAACCTTCCAATTTTATAGGGACATAATATAATTTGTTTTTTATTGAAATCGGTGTACTTTTTATGAATTATTATCATCAAATTACTTTCCCAAATGTTTAGCGTTTAGGAGTCAACTAAAGTTACAATCGTCTTTGGCATTAACGTTTAATTAAATAACATGTTTGGTTTTGATCTAACTATAAGTAATCTTATTTCAGCTACCGTCAGAACATCATTCAGCTTCGAGAGCTGATGAATGACCAGCCGCAACGTCCCCTGGAGCGAGCAGTATGGTGGGCAGAACATGTTATCAGGCACAAAGGAGCTAAACACCTCAAATCAGCAGCTGCCAACCTAACCTGGGCACAGTACTACGAAATAGAATTTATATCAATATTATTAGGCATGTTGTTATCAATAGTGTTATTGACTAGTTTCGTTGTGTATTCAATATGGAAGTATATTTCTAGTAATTTTGTTACTACTGTTAAGTATAAAAGTATGTAAGAAAACCATAAAGTATTAAAATGTTATATCAATAAAATTGCCAATCTTTGAAAATCACCCTTATCTATCTTCAGGTAGATAATGCACCTACAATGGTCACTTATTTTTAATACCAGCTCTGATTAATCAGTCACGGATAATTCGGACATCGGAGTCTTGACAAAAACTGGCAATACTCGCCCTTATTGAGCGTGAATCGGTCCAGGCGTCTTCGAGTAGGTAATCGGGGAACATACATAAAAAAAGATTCCGACTAATTGAGAACCTCCTCCTTTTTTTGTAGTCGGGTAAAAGGAGTTTCGTTAAAGTAAGTGAAATAGAGTTTTAACGAAGAACATCCTAAAAAGTTTAAATAAAAACATAATAAAAAAAATATTACTTTTTAAATAAAAATAAATAAATAAATAAATAACGCCCAACAGCCACACACATAGCCCCGACCCCACACTAAGATACGAGTCTTGTGTTGTGGGTATCAGGGACTACGAGAGACTTTAAATAAAACCGTCTTCAAAAAATCCATACTTGGTTTTAAGGAATCTAAAAGTAAAGAAAACAACACCGGCACCGACTCCAAAAATAATTGATTTAAATTGTATGTAATTAATTGATGTAAATGTAACCAATTATTTGATGGTTTTTAGTTGTGTCTGGGTTTTTTGAAGACGGTTTTATTTTTATTTAAAAAGTAATAATTTATTTTTTGCTTTTTAGTGGTACAAATATAAAATATGTACATTGGATAGAGTACCAAAAGAAAACACAGCTGAAAATATCACAGAAAAGCAAAATTCTCAGTTTCGTATATTCGGAAAACATATTTTTTCAAGTTATTTTGGTTTTAAAACGAAATTACTCAACCGATTTTGATAAAAATTCTATGGAACCCATCTGGAAGCATATTCTTTGTAATAAAAGAAGAATTTTCCAAATCGGTCTATAAATGACCGAGTTCTGAGGTAACAAACATTAAAAAAAATACACGTCGAATTGAGAACATCCTTCTTTTTTTTGAAGTCGGTTAAAAACTGAAAAGTCCCACAACGTTGTTGATCAGGCTGTCAGTTCTTACACATACACATCGAAATTTCCACGCGAACAAAGTTGTGGGTAATGGCTAGTAATACCATACAAATGTATAACATAATATACATTTATGAGATTTTGTACGTCAAAAAAATAATAAATAAACTATATTTTAATTAAAATGTTTCATTTTCACTCTCTTATTAACATATTTTCATTTGAGGCAGCATCCTCGCATGTTGGTGTTTTGTTTTGAAAATAACGTTGATGTAATTTAAAATGAATAAAGAAATTGTATTTATGTAACACAGAGATTTTTTGAATTAACAAGAAGATGCCAAATATAATTTCAGTAACGCAAATCAAAAGTTGATGTTTCTAAATTCATAAAGAAAAAACGTTCACCGAGTTAATATAATGCCACTCAATAAAACGTTTTATGGTATTGGAACTATTTTAACTGCGTTTTCGCGGGCAAAATCCATCTTACGGATACCTTCTGGACCTCAGGAGAGGAGAGATGGTTATGCCAGGCTCACCGACCTTCCGACACACGAAGACAAGGACTGTCCTTCAGGTGAAGAAGTAGTAGAGGTCATTTGAAAATTGGTTAAGGCCCCGATCTAATAAGATCCGGGCCCTAACCAATTTTCCTACGCCGGTGTTCCGACAAAAAACCCCGCGGTGGTCTTTTGCAAAGCATGCGGGACGGTCCCGAGAGACCCTAAGTTAACTTTGGATTGCTGCGGTAACCATTCCTGGCACCTTTACAGCCCGTCTCTTCTAGTCCTTCTAACTCAAGGACAGCACGCTACCTCGCGCAGCTTTCCGTCTCGGGGTCATACTATGAAAATATAAAAGTGCATTATAAAGGCCGCACATCCCCCGCTGCTGCCCCCAGTTAGTCGCCTCTTATGACAGGTAGTGAATACTGTGGTAGAATGTGTGGTATAAAATTAGAGCCCCCAGGGCAGGGCAGATGGCATCTGTCAATCGTCAAATTTTGCGCCTACTTCTTGTTTGACGGCGAGTGACATGACACGATCGCAGAAGAATACCATATAACGTCACGACCTTGGTCTTCTGCGAATGTCTGCTATCACGGCCGGCAGAGAAAGGTTTCCATCTAAGGCTGCGTTTGGCGGCGAGTGGGATCGGTTCGCTCCCGATACTTTTCGGCGCTCTCCTGCGACATGACACGTTCGCAGAAGAAGGCCATCGCAAGCCACGACCCTGGTGTGCCGAACATGGCACCTATCAGGGCCGGCAGAGACAGGAAATACGCATGTCCCCTATGAAACCCATTTAAGAAAATATATATTTTTATTTGGCATGTATTTCCTTGAATAATATTAAAAACAATAAAACTAAATATAATTATAAATACATTATAAATTAATAAGGAAATTGCTAGTGTAATGATGATGCTATATATACATAAGCTGATATGCTTTCTAAAAATGTACTGACTTATCATATAATAGCTTCGGGGTGTTATTTCTTTAAATTTACAATTTTTCTCTAAGTATTTATTTAGAATATCTAATACATAAGGGCTATGTAATTGCCTACATCATTAATAAACGATTTAATTTAATATCATTTCATTACCTTCCTGATAAAGTAAAATAAAGTGTGGCGGCACAAAAGCGCCTCACACCGACGAGAGAGCAAAGACGCCAGGCTGGATCGCGGTACTTAAAATTGCGCAGCACATTGTATATATAGAAGCTCCAAGTATCAACGGTTGGAGGGGCCGTTGCCGATCGGGCATAACACCTGAACGACCGACCTGGAGATTCTCCCCCTTCGCTAGAGGAACACTATCGCCCGTCCCTCTACAATTGTATTGTGCTTTCGAACACCTGGTAAAGTGTCATACTTACATACTGCTAAAGAATCTCATTACCATTTATCAGTGCCTTTAAGGATTACCTTTCGCCATTTCACAATTTCCAAATACTCAAATCATATGAAGTTTGTGGGCAGCGGCATTGCTGTGCCCTGTCATTGCAGAAGTCTATAGTAGCAGTAGTCTTTCGGTGACTACTTACCATCGGGTGGCCCGTCTGCTCGTCTGACTATCCAGGCAATGAGAAAAAAAAGTTTATCAGATTAAGTTACTAACAATCTTCGCTGTTATAATACCAGCCCACCCCCTACTCTTCATGTCCGCCGATTTAGAACCAACATAGATAAACCCCTCCCCCTTACCTCGACTGTCTACATTGTATAATCAGCTATCGAACAAAATCACTAAGCTCGACATATTTCATGATTCGCTGTCCACATTTAGGAAAACTCTTTTAGGTGAGATTGATTAACTGGGGTCCTAACATTCTGATAAATCTATCCTCTCTTTGTATTGTTCCTTATAATGTTTAATTAATTAATAATATTGTAAAATTGTATTACGCATGTTGTGGTTGCCTTAGTCTGAGTTGCAATTAGTTCTATTTTCTGATTGATATTCTTATGTATGTTATATTGTAAACTTTGTTGGCAATCCTCAAATAATAAAATAAAATAATGCACACCGTTTTCCTCGCAATGTTTTTCTTCAGTATAAATGTGGAAGATAATTAACACAATACACATGTGGTTCCAATGTTGGATAAAAACACAAATTTTTGAATTAACAATTGGAATCACTTTGCCGGGCCAGGATAAAAAAAAATGCCAAAAATAAAATGTTTCAATAATGCAAATAGAAAATTCCAAGAGAAATAGTTATGTCACTCGTTAAAATAATTAATAAACACACCCAATAGTGACACACGTAGTCCTGACCCCACACTAGATCAAACCTAAATCGTGGGTATCAACTACGAGGGATTGCGGTCCCACAACAACAACAGCCGAAAGAAATATCAGCCACACAAACATTAGTCTTTGTGTGGGAATCGAACCCACGGCCTCCCGTTTCACAAGCGGCTGCTCGCCCGCTGGCCCTATACACTATCAAATCTGTCTTCCTATAATGTTTTTAACAGCTTTTTGCCTAAATTTCGATCAAAAAGTTTTTTTGTTATAATAATTAATATCAGTTTTCTAATTTAAATACTTTATAATTACCACTGCCTCGGTGGCGCAGTTGTATTTGCGCATGCGTTACGACTGCTGTGCTGAGGTCTCGGGTTCGATCCCGGTAAATTCTCAGTATGAGCCCGGAGTCTAGAATCTGTGCCCGGTATGGCGGTAGGCTCGCCCCCTATCACATTATGGGACCGTAATAATTCGGCGAAAAGTGGGTGTACTGGTTACACCTCTGCCTACCCCTTCGGGGATTACAGGCGTGAGTGTATATGTATCAAAGTCTACTGATTTTGTATTCTAGATTTTTTTCGTTCATCAATGACATGAGTCAGTCAAGTGACACGCTCGCATCACGCGACGGTAGTCTTTTGTTCAGTTATGGAACAAATTGAAGAATATGAATCAATGATAATCACTCTCCTAACATGCTGAGATTAAAAAAACTAATGATGAAATATATAATAATATGATGTCGAATGTCGTAAATTGTATAACGTTACGTCGAGTTTCAAGAAATTCCAGTTTAACTGCTGAATTGTTATGTAAAAAATATACAAAACATGGTTTTATTATAATTTTTATGTTAACAGAATTTCCAGAAAGCATTCTCAAATAATGTAGTACAAAGAGTAAGCTTTTAATGCAATTTGTTTTGGAAATTATGAATTCTATTCACGCGTGTTCTATACCAAAATAATTGTTGTGACATCCTAAAAAACATCTAGTTACGTTTTTCAACGTTCCTAACAAAACATATGAAAAAACTATCAAAATTACTGTAATTTCGGTGCCCCAAACCTCCGGTTTAGCTGTTTTTTGTAGGGCGGTCAACACTAAAATCTAGACACCATTTATCACCCTATTGAATATATTTTTCCATCACAAGATTTTACACGCTTTTTATTGCACCTTTAGCATGTAACGGAATCTTTCAGCGTAATTTTAGTACCTACAATTATAACCATTGGTGTATTCGTACTTGATCTAATTTTTATATGTTTACAGTTATTTATATGTAGATCATATTATTTGATCAGAATTCTATAGCTTTAGCCGGACCACACACTATTTAAATATTTTTTACCTATTTGTGCAAACGTTTAAATGGCCTTTTGTGTATAATATTCTGTATTTATATTGCAAATTCTAGCTGTAAGTTTTCCGAATAAATAATAAATTTTCACCACCTTCCTGACACGTGTCAAGGACCTTAGCCTTATATCCTAACCATGAGCACAATAATATAAAATATGAAAATATTAGTTTTTTTTTAATCATTTGGTCTTGATTTTAAATATTATAAGTACTTTTGATGCTGTTTTATGACTAAAAACAAGAAAAAAAAGATAGTTAAAAAAACACGCTTTAATAGCTAGAGCTGAACTAAAAAGTAGAGAATAATTTAATTGTAAAAAGATTTTAGTTTTTTAAACTATTATATTTTCTATTCCAGAGAAATAAAATGCTTAACCCATTTTATGATGTTATATTTTTGATTACTATAAAAATTTAAATGCTTTAATTATTCATTATAATTTATTATAGTATTTAAAAAAATACAATTTCATTTGCATATTTAGACCTTTGAGACGGTTTATTATGTTTGTACTCCTATATTTTAATTGTTTGAACAATCTCTACTAACGTTACTTAGATAAGTTTATGTGTTGGATGTAGAAAGTAATCACTGAAAGTATTGATTTGATTTTACAAATTCTTCATATAACGTATTATATATGTAATATTGTATATTTCTGCGTACTCCAGAATCCGTAGCGTAGCGGACGAGAAACTACGCTGTGGAAGACAGTGCAAACAATAGGCAGTCATACTTAAAACTTTGGAATTCCTGTTCTTTTTTGAAACAGCTTCTATGAAGTAATAAATTTTATTGTTTATGATTACTTGCCAATAATTACAGAATTGCATAGGCGCGCTTATGTTAAAAGTAAAATAAATGGTTGGAAGAAGAATAGCATATCAGTGACGCAAACCCATAATTTTACCCTCCAAAACGCTCAACGCGGCTAAGAAGTTTTCACTTTTAAAAGTTGATTACTGACTCTTTACTTAGGAATTCACCATCTAATCTTTTTTTTATCAGGGCAAATTGACCACACTGCATCTCATGGTAAGCGCAGTGCGGTCCAATTAGAGTATCGAGTATCGAGAGACGATCTATCCCTCACTGCTCAACACAATCATGCCGGCCTGCTTCTTCACACTACACTATGGGCAAGAAGGTAAAGAAGCGGTCGAGGGTCTTTTGTCAGAGTACTCAGAAAGCCGTGACACGGCCAAACATCGTACCCCAACTCTAGACCCCCGACAAAAACCGGATGTACACTGGATGATCCCGGAACGCGCCTCACTTGCGTGTTCCACTATGTCGGGTTTTACACCCTGTGTACGGTGGTCGCTATCCGGGCAGATTTGAATATCATACCACCAGAAAATCTATTTATTTCTATGGAGTGTAATATCTGTTCGTTAGTATTTTTAATCTGTGGTGAAGTCTAATAATTGTTTTATCAAGACACGTCTGGGACATGCCATTTGACAAATGCGTGAATAAGATATTATGTCTACCAGACACTCCTTATCAGAGTGGTTAATGTACCACTAATTGATCAAATGGTAGCGTGATTAGGCAGTGACACCGGTCTTATAGCAGAGGTATAAACGAATTATTGGGTCATCTGATAAGATACGGTAGGCAGCGGCTTTGCTGTGCCCTGGCATTGCAGAAGTCTATGGTCGGCGGTGTCTACTTACCATCAGGTGGCCCGTCTGCTCTTTCTATCCAGGCATTAAAAACACCTTTATGAAGAATTAGAGTTCAGTTGATGGTGTTAAAGGAAGGGAATGATGGGGTGAAATGAATCATGTCTCCAGAAATGTCACTGACCGTATAAAAAGCGAGCTATCGTTTCATTTGAAGCAGTGATAAACCCTACTTACAATCATTCGCGCAATGGCCAACTGTCTATAACATGGTCCTACTACTATGACGGCAGCGCGGGTGGTAAGGTCTCGTTCGTTGTCGTTGTTCGGTTGCGCGGGGGCTCCTTAGCCCCCCATGGAGATGGGCTGCAATGCAGCACCGCGCAGGGGCGATTCCGGCTGCAATTCCAGCACTCCTTAGAATACCCCGGGATCGCTCCGTAAGCGCCGAAGAAGGCCACCGCGGGGTTTTAGCTGGTAGTGTCGGGTGGGTTGTTTTCTTTTTTTTTTTTTTTTTATTGCATAGTCCGACAAACGAGCATGTGGGTCACCTGATGTTAAGTGATCTCCACCGCCAATGAACATCCACAATACCGAAAGTATCATGTATGCGCTGTCGGCCTTAAAGGACAGGAATAGGGATTAGGGAAGGGAAGGGGGAATCTGGGCCTCCGGATATCTCACTTACCATACGAAACGCGACAGTAAACTGTCACTTTACGTTGGTTTTCTGTGAGACAGTGGTACTACGCCGGTCGAGCCGGCCCATTCATGCTGCAGACAAATATGTCTACAGCGTGGCTCTACCACTATAATTGTACATAGGGGGTAGGGACTCGGCCGAGCGGCAGCACGGATAGCCATCATCCGTGCGAGGGGGATGCTGGGTCGTAAGACCGGCTAGTCCAGCATACCCGTTTTATTCTTATACCGCTTCCCCCCGGAGCGGGCGGCAGTAATAAAACGCTTTCCCCGCGACAACAACAAAAAATGGTCCTACTACTATAGTGTTTGACTATCAGGTCAGACTCAATATGTCTCTTTCTAGCGCTTGTGGTTGCCATTGCCTCCTTGGTCTAAACTTCGTCTGGCAGCATTATAAGGTGTGAACTAAATAGTTCTAGGTTCGATTCACAGGTCAGATAGTCTGACTGCTCAATAACGTAGTTGAAACCCCAAGAAAATATTAACTTCAAACGTCGCTTTAATAAACATACTCTCATTATCTGTTTGTTCTCAAATATGTTTTTTATTTCTCCATACTTAATAGTGAGGTTAATACAGGAGAGTATGTACTTTAGACTATCTATATTAGAATCAAACCTAAACGTTTACTAAGCCAGTAGGTATCGCAATTGTATCACACATACAAAAAAAAAAGACCCTAATCTACATAACAAGGAAGAAAATTTGCATGCTAGGTACAGTAAGACTAAGAAGAATGTTTAGGTAAATCCAACTCTGTACTACCAAAAAACAGTCTTATGATGAAGATTTTACACTCAAACTTAAGTGGCACCGTCGTCTAACAAAGCCTTACTGAAGACACCAGAGATCTCCCATAGGTTTTAGTGGTGCAGACTACAAACATGCAGACGAAGTAGCACTGAATTTCGCATGGGAATTTACACGGGTGGAGTCGTGACCCAAGGTCAAAAAAGATTACTAAATAGTTTTTATTACAAGTCAGTATAATTTTGATAATTATATATAGGTAACTATGAAAAAAACTCATTTTAACAAAAAAAAACACAACGTCTTCGAGTTTATATTTCATTATAATTTTCAGATTATGCTATCTAATATAATAAATAAAAAAATATACAGAAATTATTCATACGGTACTTCAAGTCTATCGTATGGGTTATTACCCTAGGTCAGTACAAGTTGATGGATAACGATAGTTTCTTGCAAGTCATCAGTAGTACCACATGCTAGTGATATAGGGTTGGGTTTAAACATGTGGGTTGAACCGTTTATACTCATTACACACAATAATACTTAAGTAAAAAAATCAGGCTTGCTCTTCCGCTGATAATAATTAATATATGTTAAGCGTTAGAAGTACTTATTACAATGTCATTCGAAAACAAGTGGTACATCCCGCCGAATTCAATATTTAAGCACGAAAATCAAAGAAGTTTATTCATAAGATTCTTGTTTCAGTAACGAGTTAAACGTGTACAGTCCATAATATCATAAAATGTGGTTTTTTATATTGCTCGTTACCGTAGCAGCATTGGGGGGTGACGCGGCAAGAATTCTCGGTTTCTTCCCGACTCCCTCCATCAGCCATCAAGTGGCGTTCAGGCCTCTTACTGAAGAACTAGCGAGGCGAGGACACGAAGTAGTCGTGGTGACCACAGACCCTGCTTACCCAAAAGGACAAGCACCAGCTAACTTAACAGAGATAGATGTCCACGACATCTCTTATGAAATTTGGAGGAAAAAAATTCTAGCTACTACTACAGGAAGAAGTGATGATACATTTACCCAAATGGAGACTATTATGTATTCATTTGGTGATATATTCGAGTCTCAAATACTTACAGAAGAAGTACAAGATCTCATAAGAAACAAAAATAATACATTTGATTTGTTGCTGATCGAATCGTGCATGCGTCCAGCTTGGGTGTTGTCACATATTTTCAAAGCACCTGCGATATTTGTAAGTTCCTTTGGTGGAGCTTTTGGAGTCTACGAAGCAGTAGGAGCTCCAAATAATCAAATATTCTTCCCTACCATATTTCGGCAAAAACTGTATAATTTAACTTTCTGGGAGAAGTTAACTGAACTTTACAATTACTATAGTCTCGAGAATATGTTTGAAGCCAGTCTTATAAGGCAAAATGAAATAAACAGGAAGCTTTTCGGGCCTGACACACCTTCGATCACTGAGTCGATTAAGAATATGGAGATGTTGTTTTTGAATGTGCATCCTGTATGGGAAGAAAACCGTCCGTTGCCGCCTAATGTTGTGTTCATGGGTGGAATACATCAAAAACCTGAAAAAGAGCTACCCAAGGTGAGATAAATTAGGATAAAAGTATTATAAAATAATATCAACACTATATTATTATACACATCCTAATTCCGGTCACGAGTCTGATTTAATTTGTTCACTACTGCCTAATGCGAGCCGATAGACTTTTTTTATCCTGGCCCGACAAAGAAAGCACACGGCGCTTAATGGTAAGCTAAATGCCGATCAGGTAGCGAATCAAATAGCGAAAGACATCTATCCCTCGCTACTCGACACAATTATGTCAGCCTTCTGAGTGACTTCTTCACATTACGCTTAACGTGCGGTAATGATAGGAATTGGTGATCCTTTTGGTTCAAAACAGGGTAGTCACCTTGAAGCTGTGGCTCCGTAAACTAGCACGCGTGGTTCTGATATGACAAAGGATATTATTGACTCTCTGTAAATTTCATCATATTTACTACATATATTTGAGGTTTTATTTAAAGAACCCAGGTATGCATATTTTGCTTCATAAGCCGTGTTTTCTTTACTATTCATTTCTTTGTTGAAGCCAGTGTTTGCTTAAGTAGGCATTGAAACTATGGAAGGTTCGTTTGACTTTACCCGAATAAAATCCAATAGATTATAGAGTTTCATTCTTCTTTTAATTAATCATTTTATCGAATAGCAGCGATAGCCTAGTTGGTTGCGGTACGGACTGTCAAGACGAAAGTCGTATGTTCGAAACCCAAATGGCATACACCTCTGACTTTTCTAAAGTTACGTGTGTATTAAATGTTAATTATCGCTTGCTTTAACGGCGAAGGAAAACATCGTGAGGAAACCTGCATAACTGAGAATTTCGAAGGTATGTGAAGTCTACCAACCCGCATTAGGCCAGCGTGGTGGACTGAAGCCTAACCCCTCTCATTAGTAGAGGAGGCCCGTGCCCAGCAGTGGGACAATGTTTAATACAGGGCTAGTATTATTATTGTTTATTATATTTTCTAAGCTTTCGAGAATTTAAATATTAAATTTAATAGTAAGTAATAATAATCAAATTACGAACGCTAACTCGTTATGATTTAGAAGTACGTGAATTGGATATTACAGCGGTCATTATACAAACAGCATTAGACATACATATAATACAGCGGACTTACGGAGTCGTAACCTCATTAAGTGCTACCGTTCATCATACCTCGCAATTAAAGAATCAAGAATTCTAGCTGTTCATCTAAAATGCCTCAAATTTCCGATTATGTCATCTTATTATTTATACACTAATCTAATTTCAGTTCAATTCTAATTTAATCAGTATGGGTTTTTCAAGAAGGGAGTAAACAGGTTTTTGAAGGATCGGCAACGCGCATTTGATGCCCCTGGTGTGGCAAGCGTCCAAAGGCCAAACGCTTACCATCAGGCAGCCGTATGCTTGTTTGCCACCATTGTGGTATAAAAAAAAACTAAGCCGCGAGTCTTCAAAACCCAGGAGTGATTTGGTATTATAACATTCAGATCAAACAATATGCATTTTGCTCATCACATAAACATTTTTTTCTCTTCCAACCCGTATCCTTTCGTTTCAAAATTAGTGCTGCACCACGATAGCTACAATACAATTGTTAAGATAATAATGAGTCATTCTACATTTGCTTAACTTGGTAGTAGCACGTGCTAAGCCTGATAGCGTCACGTGCATTATCATCGGAACAGTCCTGATAAGACTAATGTCTTGTCTATAGACTTATTTATAACCTACGGAAATTAAATGATGTAATGTGTCTGATGATTAATGATCATAACCATCTATGAATACTGCGGGAGACAAATGTTTGTGTGATCTAATAAATAAATAACACCCAACAGTCACACACATAGCGCCGACCCCACACTAAGATATGAGTCTTGTGTTTTGGGTATCAGGGACTACGAGAGACGCACGGTTTCACAACACCCAGACCCCGGACACAAATATCTGTCTGTCACACAAACATTTGTCCCGGTGTGGGAATCGAACCCACGGCCTCTCGTTTCACAGCCGGCTACTCGCCAACTGCGCCACGGAGGCTGTCATTTGTCTATTAGTATTTGTTTCTGGGTGACTTAGAACCGTAGTCCCTAGTAGTTGTAAATACCCACAATACAGGTTTACCTAGTTTGGGGCCAGGACAATGTGTGTGACCGTTGGGTGTATATGCATAACATGAACATCAAAAAATATAATAATGATATAAATAGTAACAGTACTTTGCTTCAGGACCTAAAAAACTATCTAGACTCGTCTAAGAACGGCGTGATCTACATCAGTTTTGGTACAAACGTGATGCCATCGATGCTGCCTCCCGAACGGATTCAGATTCTTGTGAAAGCGTTCTACAAGTTGCCTTACGATGTACTGTGGAAGTACGATAAAAACGAACTGCCTGGAAAGTCAAAGAACATCAAAATCGAGAAGTGGTTGCCGCAGTCCGATTTACTTAGTAAGTCGATTAAATATTGTCACAGAAGTATTAGGATAAGCGTAAAAGTTTATATAAGCTGACATGTATGTAAGAGCAGCGTTGTACATAAGTTGTTAATCTAGTAAGACTCTGAATACGATTCCCAGGTTAGGCGACCAACATGATGTGTGAATTTTTTGATTAGAAAAACACTTAGAGTTTTGGTTGCCTAAGGAAAAACATTATAACTCGTATAATATAATTGAAGAAAATACCCTAGATCGAAATAGTTGCAAGCGGAAAAATTCTCACTTGTTTACAATTTTTTTTTCTGTAAAGGCCATACCTCAAGCATTCGTCTTTTATGGGGTGCTGGGGCTCAGTTACTATCAGATTATATAAGATAATACTTATTCATCTTCCAGGCTTTAAAAATATAAATAAACCAATAATATTATTACAGGGCATCCAAAAGTAAAATTGTTCATAACGCAAGGAGGTCTTCAATCAACGGATGAAGCTATCACAGCTGGAGTACCACTAATAGGAGTACCCATGCTTGGTGATCAATGGTACAACGTGGATCATTACGTTCAACACAAAGTCGGACTTAGAGTTGACATGGAAACTATTACAGAAGAGAAGTTTATGACCACTATTAAAACGATCATAAATGATGACAGGTAAGTTATTACGCGAAAGTAGTCCATGAAAAAAAAATCCCTTAGGTCTGTAGAGGAATGGGTGATAGTGTTCCTCTAGCGAAGGGGGAAGATCAGTCAGGCGGGTGTTATGCCCGACTGGCCGCAGCCCATTACAAACGGTGATACTCAGAGCTTGTATCTATCTTGTTTGGCTTAAATTTAAATAGGTACCGCGATTCAGACTGGCGTCTTTGCTATCCATTCATTCATATCAGATAAATATATTTAATTTTAAAATGGCTGAACGTATTAAAGACGTAAATAAAAAAAAACTGAAATCAGTTTAACCGTTTGGTAGCTACGATGCTAAAAATATAAGCAAAGACTTCAAATTCATAATACCTACTCTTGTATTTTTGTTGATGGTTAAAAATAAGAATTATACCAAGCATACTGATCTGATGGGTCTACTCAGAGCTGTGCTGTCGTTAAATCTACAACATGACATGAGGGTAGGGTAATGTACGACAATACTTCCGAACACCTATCAGTATCCTTTTGTAGTTAGAGAGATATTAAGCTCCAGAAACCTCAATCTTTTGCTCAAAACTCCTTAACGCTTTCATATTCCCCACAAAGTTTTTATGGGTAATGTCGAACAAATAACATTAGATGGCACTTTTGAGATTTATACTAGCAGGTAAAAATATTTTTTCATTATTGGCACCTTTTGACTACGTTTTTTTTTATTATAGCTACCGTCAGAACATAATACACCTCCGGGAGCTGATGAACGACCAGCCACAACGTCCCCTGGAGCGAGCAGTATGGTGGGCAGAACATGTCATCAGGCACAAAGGAGCGAAACACCTGAAATCCTCAGCTGCCAACGTAACCTGGGCGCAGTACTACCAAATAGAATTTATATCAATGTTATTAGGCATGCTGTTATCAATAGTGTTATTGGCTAGTTTTGTTATTTATTCAATATGGAAATATGTAACTAGAAATTATATTGCTATTGTTAAATTTAAGACATTATAAGTATTCGATGTATTTGATGAAGTTTAAAGTAGTCTCTTGATGATTACATCAAGCGACACGATCGACAGTTTTGCTTTGTATCTAAGCCTTTGTATTAAATACTACGTAAATCTAGAAGAAATACTACCGAATTTCCTCGAATTAGCGGCCTCCGTGGCGAGTAGTCGGCTGCGAAACGGAAGGCCGCGGGTTCGATTCACGCACCGAGACAAATGTTTGTGTGACAGACAGATTTCGGATCTGGCTGTTGTGGGTCCGTTATTCTTAATACCCACGATACAGGTTTTACCTAGTGTGGGGTCAGAACTATGTGTGTAACTGTTTGGTGTATTTAATTGGAAAGGATTCAACGATAGAGCTACTAAAGAACAGTGTCAATGCCACCTGGCGTCGAAGTGTCTCATGTTTGCACTTGATGCAAATATCAGATATCTGACTGATAATGTTGACATCATCATATACCTGTATACTTGTTTTTAATTTATTCTAACTGTGATAATTTAAGTTTCATATATGGTACTATGGTTTTATGATTTATAATTCTTTATGATTCTTATAAAGAATTTTCAGTTGTTCACACATTGTGAAATTATAACATTATAATAAATTTACTTGTAGACTTGGTAGTTTTTAATCATTTGGTATGCACAACATAAGCAAAGGATCTCAAATATAGAAATCTGGAGAGGCGGTGAGTTCGATTCGATTGAAATATTGATGACGCCTGCAAAACTACAATAGCAAATACTGTGTAGTGTCAAATACGTTGAGCTTATAAGAGATCAGGCACCAATTTATCAACTTATAGTACCTAAACTAGTGTTTGCACGGCGCGGCGGTCTAGCTGAGTTGAAGTTATTTTTGGATGAAAAGGTTTACAGTCCATGGAGGCATCTTAAGTTATTATATCTGCCGTGTACTGCATATATAAGAAACCTAATATATTTCAGGGATAAACATATTCTATGTGTTAATTCAGCTAATAAACTATCAGTGTACCAAATTTCATGCAACAATGTTCAGCAGCTCAGTTTTTGCGTAAATAAACAAATATAAAATATACAAAGTTATAATATCAGTATTGCAATTTATTGCGATTGTATCAAATTTAATATTGAATGTGTATTCACAAGCATGAATAGGCATTAATTATAGGCATTAAGTTTCGACCTAGTGTGATTTCCGGACTATGTTTGTTACAGTTGGATGTAATTATTATTATTGTTTTTCATTTCGTAAAGACGAGAAATTGACTTCATACATATACACTCTGGCCTGTAATCACCGAATGCGTAGGCAGAGAGATGTAGCCACTAAGCCTATCGCCATACCGGGCACAATTCCAGACTCTGGGCTGATACTGAGTATTACTAAATAGAAAAACCCAAGATCACTTTACCCAACTCGGGGATCGAACTCGTGACATCAGCACAGTAGTCGTAACGCATGCGCCAAGACAACTAGAAACTCGACTGGAAATCGACTTCACTTCGTAGAAAATATAATGTTTAGGCTCGTTTTCATGATAACTTACACATAATTAATATCAGATAAAATGCACTATTTATTTAGAATCTACGTAATCTACGAGTTTTTATTTTATTTTTGAATGTTATTAACTTTATTTTTATTATTTTAAATTGTTGTAAATTTTAATTTTTAAAATTTATATAAGGAAAATACAATTAGGGATATTTATTTAATATTTTAGTATAGTTTTATATCAGATAAAATTTTGAAATTGTTATTTTCGCATGCTGTGTCTCCTTAGATTTAAGATGCACAAGGTTCATTTATTACTGTACATTTTTTTATACATGTAAAATGTGTTATCTTTGTTGGAGAACTTTAATAAATAAATAAATATACTTGAGACATACTGCATTACTGGCTGTTGCCCTCGGCTCTGCCCACGTGGATGTTATTTTTGGGAGAAAAAGTATAGAATCCATAGAGGCGTCTGAAACTAATGCATTTATCTAGGAACCGGTAGCCGGGCGGATACCGTGAGGAGACGCGAAGATCTTGTCATTGAGCTCAACCGGACCCTGAATCTCTGTTTAATGGGGTATCAGGACTGAGTCAAGAAACCCAGGTGGCCACATTCTTGTGCAAGAAAATAAATAAATACACCCAACAGTCACACACATAGATCTGACCCCACACTAGGTAAAGCCTATATCGTGGGTATCAAGAACTGCGAGGGACTACGGCCCCACAACACCCAGACCCGAAACAAATATCTGTCTATCACACAAACAGTTGTCTCGGTGCGGGAATCGAACCCACGACCTTTCTTTTCACAGCCGGCCACCGTGGCGCAGCGAGCGAGTGCTCGCTGCGCCACGGAGGCTGTCGTAAAGTATTAATAATAATATTTATTTATTTGCAAGAATGTGGTTACATATTAGATCTTAGATTTTATTAGGTATTAAGTTAAAAGACACGTAAGATATTGTGTCTGCTAGCCACTCGTTATCAGAGTGGTTAATTTATCACTAATTGGTCAAACGGCAGCGTGACTAGGCAAAACTGGTGTTTTTAGAGCCGAGATTGGTAAATGATCAGTGAGTAATCTGATCAGTGATAGGATGAATGCTAATAAAGATGATCAGGGTTGCGATGATGATGGTAAAGGAAGGAAATGTGCATGAGAGAACTGATTCGAAACGTCACTCACCGTATAAAAAGGAAGGTGTTGTTTGTTGGGAAACAGTTGTAAACTGTAGTCGAGCCGAATAATTTACTAATGTGGTATGAAGCGTATTTGTAACGTTATAATAATAATACTAGCCCTGTATTAAACATTGTCCCACTGCTGGGCACGGGCCTCTTCTACTAATGAGAGGAGTTAGGCCTTAGTCCACCACGCTGGCCTAATGCGGGTTGGCAGACTTCTCATACCTTCGAAAAAATTCTCAGGTATGCAGGTTTCCTCACGATGTTTTCCTTCACCGTTAAAGCAAGCGATAATTAACATTTTAATACACACATAACTTTAGAAAAGTCAGAGGTGTATGCCACTTGGGTTTGGAACCTACAAATTCCGTCTTGGCAGTCCGTACCGCAACCAACTAGGCTATCGCTGCTATGTATTTGTAACGTTAACAATATGCAAATAAAATTCAGGTCTGGTCAGGTTATCAATATTTTCCCTTTCCAGCGTTTTAGTTCAGCATCGATTGCTTCCTTGATCTCATCTTGGTCATTTTTGCCTGTGGTCTAGTAGGTCTGGTAGTTTTAGATTCTCAAATCAGATAATTTTGTGTCAGACAGGATATCGGTTGAAAAATTGAGCCAAGTGAGTGAGGTAATGGCAGCATGATAGAGCGTGATGAAACTTAAGGCTTAAATCAAACAGGCGCCAGATACCCCAGTCTCTCATAAATTTAGTATTGAAAGTATAAAAACGCAGACACAGTGTCACTGACTTCCGTATAGGAGTTTATGCAGGCCGAGCCGCATTACAAAGTCAATATAAGATTACCTCATTGGTTTTTATTGCAAGTCAGTACACTTATGATAATTATATATACGTTACTATGAAATAAACTCATCCAGGACTCGTTTCAACATAAAATATTCTACCACTTCGAGTTTCGATTTCGTTATAATGTTTAGATTATAGAGAGATAATAAATAATTAATTTGTAAAGAAATTATTTAGAGACTATTTCGAGTCTGGTATATCCTATAGGTGTCGGGGATTGCTAGATTAGTACAAGTTGATATAATATGGCGATTGTTTAATGCATGTCAGCAGTAGTGAGGTCACAGACAGGTGATATTAGGTTGGTTTATATGTGGCTTGAATCCTTTACCCACTAATACATAAGTAAAAAATAAGCTTACTCTTCAGCTGATAAATAATTAGTCAGTATTAAATTTTAGTAGTCACAATGTGAATCGAAAACAAGTGGTACGTCCCGTCAAAATCTATATAAACACGAAAATCAAAGAAGTTGATTCATAATCATAATCAATCACCATGAACAAGTCAAACGTGTACAGTCCATAATATTATTATTAAAATGTGGTCTTTTATATTGCTCGTTACCATGGCAGCATTGGGGAGTGACGCAGCAAGAATTCTGGGTATCTTCCCGACTCCCTCCATCAGCCATCAAGTGGTTTTCAGACCTCTTACTGAAGAGCTAGCCAGGCGAGGACACGAAGTCGTCGTGATGACCACAGATCCTGCATTCCCCAAAGGACAAGCACCAGCTAACCTAACAGAGATAGATGTCCATGATATTTCTTATGAAATCTGGAGAAGGAAATTTCTAGCAACCACTACAGGAAGGAGTGATGATACCTTTACTCAAATGAAGACTTTTGTTTATTCATTTGGTGATATATTCAAAGCACAAATACTTTCAGAAGAAGTACAAGATCTTATAAGAAACAAAAATAATACATTTGATTTGTTGCTGATCGAATTAAACATGCGTCCAGCTTGGGTGTTGCCACATATTTTCAAAGCCCCCGCGATATTTGTAAGTTCTTTTGGTGGAGCTTATGGAGTCTATGAAGCAGTAGGAGCTCCTAATCATCAAATACTCTATCCTTCCCTATTTCGTCAAAAACTGTATAATTTAAATTTCTGGGAGAAGTTAACTGAACTTTACAATTACTATAGCCTCGATAATATGTTTCAAGCCAGTATTGCAAGCCAAAATGAAATAAACAAGGAGCTTTTCGGGCCTGACACACCTTCGATCACTGAGTCGATTAAGAATATGGAGATGTTGTTTTTAAGCGTGCATCCTGTATGGGAAGAGAACCGTCCGTTGCCGCCTAATGTTGTGTTCATGGGTGGGATACATCAAAAACCTGAAAAAGAGCTACCTAAGGTGAGATAGTTTATGATATTATTGTATTTTAAAATAGTATCAGCACTATATAATAATATACATCCTACTTTTTTTTTTTTATCCTGGCACGGCAAAGTGACCGCACTGTACCTGATGGTAAGCGCAGTGCGGTCCAAATAGAGTACTGAGTAGCGAGAGACGATCTATCCCGCTACTCAACACACTCATGCCGGCCTGCTTCTTCACACTACGCCATGGGCAAGAAGGTGAAGAAGGGGTCGAGGGTCTAGTGTCAGAGTACTAAGAAGGCCGTAAAATGGCCATTGTACCCCAACCCCAGACCCCCGACAAAAACCGTATGTACACTGGCTGATCCCGGAACGCGACACACTTGCGTGTGCCACTATGGCGGGTTTTTCGCCCTGTGTACGGTGATCGCTATCCGGGCGGATATGAATATCCTACCACCTACTTCTAGCCAGGAGCCGAATCTAATTATTTCACCTCTTTCTAATTTGGTTGATAGCCTTTTTTCATTATCCTGGGACAGCAATCAAAATCAAAATCTGGTAGCATCATATTATAAATGTAATCATATCATAAACAATATCACCTTAACATTTTTTCCTCTGGAATCGAGCCTCTAGCTTTTCGTTTCATAATTGGTTAATGTTGCGAAATGATGACTATAATACAACTGTTAACTGATCGTACCACGTGCTAATCGGTAAATCAAATAACGGTGATAAGATTGATTTCTTGTGTGTAGATTTATTTATAGACTAAGGAAATTAAATGATATCAAATGATGATAAAAGACCACTACCGTCTATAAATAGCATCAATGGCAAAGTAGTCGTAGAAAAATCTGCTGATCTATTAACAAAAATTAGGGATTGGGTATGGTGTGTTAAGTATTTGGAAATCTAAATGGAAAATCCTCTATTTTATTTGGTAAAGTGACGCTGTAATCAGTTTTGTCAACAGCATACAACCAAGCCTGCCGAGTGATACAGTCACTGATTAGCTGCCGCTTGAAATTGGTCTTTTGTGAGTCAGTAGTAGTATCGTGGCTTGAGTGTTGTAGAATATGTCTAAAATGTACCTCTACTAATACAAAGAATCTATAATCAAGCAAATTTACATCCATGACGCAAAAAACGAGCTAGCTGTGAAATGAGAGGCTGCGGAGACAAGTGTTGGTATGACCGTAGTCCCTAGTAGTTCCATCCACGAAAGGTTTACGTAGTGTGGGATTATGTGTGTGACTGTTTAGTGTTTAATATATCATGAAAATCAAAAGAATATTCACATTGAATGATGAATTGATGCCTTTGCTTCAGGATCTAAAAAACTATCTAGACTCGTCTAAGAACGGCGTGATCTACATAAGTTTTGGAACAAACGTGATGCCGTCAATGCTGCCTCCCGAACGGATTCAGATTCTTGTGAAAGCGTTCTCCAAGCTGCCTTACGATGTACTTTGGAAGTACGACAAAGACGAACTGCCCGGGAGGTCGAAAAATATTAGGATAGAGAAATGGTTGCCGCAGTCTGATTTACTTAGTAAGTTAATGAAAAATTTACATAGAAGAAGAAGAGTCTAAGTCTATATAAGCTGGCATGTATGGAAGAATGGAAGTGTACGTATAAGCTCGATCCCTAGTGTAAACTATCAAATGATAGTGTAAATAATTCTACTTCTAAAACATTACATGACCCGTTAAACATAATAACAGGAAAATACCTTTAATAGATACTAGCCGTTGCTCGCGGCTCCGCCCGTGTGGAGGTCATGTTTGAGACAAAAAGTATACACTACAAAATACCAATTTTCATGCATTTAACTTCAAAAATGAAGGATTTTCATACAAACTTTCTTACCCTATTTTACCCCCTTTGGCCGTTTGGCTGTGCGTTGATCGATCAGTCAGACAGTTTCTTCTTTTATATATACAGGTTATTGTAGGGCAATAAATTATGCTACTAATTTCCACTTTTTTAATGCATGATTCTTCTGGCAGGACCATAAAAGATGGTATTACTTTCCCATTAAATACATTTACTAATTATTATGGCTATGAACATTTATAAAAATACCACTGTTACAGGGCATCCAAAAGTAAAATTGTTTATAACGCAAGGAGGTCTTCAATCAACTGATGAAGCTATCACAGCTGGAGTACCTCTATTAGGAGTACCCATGCTTGGTGATCAATGGTACAATGTGGACCATTACGTTCAACACAAAATCGGACTCAGAGTTGACATGGAAACTATTACAGAAGAGAAGTTTATGACAGCTATTAAAACTATTATAAATGATGACAGGTAAGCTATTTCTAATACAAGGAACAAATCAAAAAATCCGTGAACAAATTCAGCCTTTACGCCACTCATATCAGATAAATATCTTTAATTTCTAAATGGCTGAACAGATATTTATGAAGACGTAGACGTAATATTTTTAACCGGCTTAAAAAAGGAGGAAGTTCTCAATTCGTCGAAATATTTTTTTTATGTATGTTCCTCGATTACTCAAAGACGCCTGGACCGATTCGAGAAATTAGTATAGTACCTATATTATATTATTATAGTATATTAGTATAGTAAGGATGTACTTCCCAGGTGGTCCCATTGGCACCAAGTCAGGCTCTGATGATGGGATCTCTGAAAAATCGAGGGCAATCCTCAAAATATATAGAGATGCATAATGTGTTTTTTATTGAAGTCGGTGTACTTTTTGAGGCTATCATAATGGTTTTTGTTAACACGAAATTTAAAACAACCTGAGTAAATTGGTGTAACTGTTTTTATATTTGTGTTGATGGTTAAAAATTACAGTTATACAAAGCATATTGTAGAACTTGTAGATCTATTTAGAGCCGCACTGTGTATGTCTAATATGACTTGATATATACTTGAAGGTACTCGAAAAGAACAGTACACGATACCTTCTAACCCCGACGTAATTTTTAGTTTTCCTTTGCTGCTAGTTTTAAACTCCAGAAACCTCAACCTTTTCCTCTCACCGCAAAAGTTCAAAAGTTCTCACCGCCTCCATAATCCCCCTGAGTTTTTATAGGTATTATTGAAAACTAAACATTAGATGACGCTTTCTTTATTGTGGAACACCTAATATTTGATGGCATTCTATTTCTTTTTATTCCGGCAGGTAAAAATATTCATTTATCATTGGCACCTCTTGACTAAGCATTTTTTATTCCAGCTACCGTCAGAATATAATTCATCTCCGGGAACTGATAAACGACCAGCCACAACGTCCCCTGGAGCGAGCAGTATGGTGGGTAGAGCATGTCATTAGGCACAAAGGAGCTGAACACCTGAAATCCTCAGCTGCCAACCTAACCTGGGCGCAGTACTACGAAATAGAATTTATATCAATATTATTAGGCATGTTGTTATCAATAGTACTAGTGACCAGTTTTGTTATTTATTTAATATGGAAGTATATTTATAGTAATTTTATTAGTACTGTTAAGTATAAGAGTTTGTAAGTATTCGATGTATTTAATCTATACTAATATTATAAAGCTGAAGAGTTTGAACGCGCTAATCTCAGGAGCTACTCAAATTCATTGATCATTTTTGCAAAATTCAAATTCAAAAGTTGCAAAAAGAGGGAGAATTTGTTCCTTTCGAGAGCTACCGTTGCCCTCGGCTCAGCCCACGTGGATGTTATTTTTGATATAGAATCCATAGAGGCGTCTGAAACTAACGCATCTATCTAGGAACCGGTTGCCGGGCAGATACCGTGAGGAGACGCGAAGATCTTGTCATTGAGCTCAACCGGACCCTGAATCTCTGTTTAATGGGGTATCAGGACTGAGTCAAGAAGCCCAGGTGGCCACATTCTTGTGCAAGAAAATAAATAAATACACCCAACAGTAATAAATAAATAAATAAATAACACCCAACAGTCACACACATAGCCCAGACCCCACACTAAGATACTAATCTTGTGTTGTGGGTATCATGGACTACGAGAGACTTTCGGTCTCACAACACCCAGACCCCGGACACAAATATCTGTCGGTCACACAAACATTTATCCCTGTGTGGGAATCGAACCCACTGTCTCTCGTTTCACAGCCGGCTACTCGCCAACTGCGCCACGGAGGCTGTCAAAAGTCACACACATAGATCTGACCCCACACTAGGTAAAGCCTATATCGTGGGTATCAAGAACTGCGAGGGACTACAGCCCCACAACACCCAGACCGAAACAAATATCTGTCTATCACACAAACAGTTGTCTCGGTGCGGGAATCGAACCCACGGCCTTTCTTTTCACAGCCGGCTACTCGCTCGCTGCGCCACGGAGGCTGTCATAAAGTATTAATAATAATATTTATTTATTTGCAAGAATGTGGTTACATATTACATCTTAGATTTTATTAGGTATTAAGTTAAAAGACACGTAAGATATTGTGTCTGCTAGCCACTCGTTATCAGAGTGGTTAACTTATCACTAATTGGTCAAACGGCAGCGTGACTAGGCAAAACTGGTGTTTTTAGAGCCGAGGTTGGTAAATGATCAGTGAGTAATCTGATCAGTGATAGGATGAATGCTAATAAAGATGATCAGGGTTGCGATGATGATGGTAAAGGAAGAAAATGTGCATGAGAGAACTGATTCGAAACGTCACTCACCGTATAAAAAGGAAGGTGTTGTTTGTTGGGAAACAGTTGTAAACTGTAGTCGAGCCGAATAATTTACTAATGTGGTATGAAGCGTATTTGTAACGTTATAATAATATAATAATAATACTAGCCCTGTATTAAACATTGTCCCACTGCTGGGCACGGACCTCTTCTACTAATGAGAGGAGTTAGGCCTTAGTCCACCACGCTGGCCTAATGCGGGTTGGCAGACTTCTCATACCTTCGAAAAAAATCTCAGGTATGCAGGTTTCCTCACGATGTTTTCCTTCACCGTTAAAGCAAGCGATAATTAACATTTTAATACACACATAACTTTAGAAAAGTCAGAGGTGTATGCCACTTGGGTTTCGAACCTACAAATTCCGTCTTGGCAGTCCGTACCGCAACCAACTAGGCTATCGCTGCCATGTATTTGTAACGTTAACAATATGCAAATAAAGTTCAGGTCTGGTCAGGTTATCAATATTTTCCCTTTCCAGCGCTTCAGCATCGATTGCTTCCTTGATCTCATCTTGGTCATTTTTGCCTGTGGTCTAGTAGGTCTGGTAGTTTTAGATTCTCATACATATATACATACATACATATACACTCACGCCTGTAATCCCCGAAGGGGTAGGCAGAGGTGTAACCAGTACACCCACTTTTCGCCGAATTTCGGTCCCATAATGTGATAGGGGGCGAGCCTATCGCCACACCGGGCACCATTCCGGACTCCGGGTTAATACTGAGTATTTGTAGGTAGAAAAACCCAATATCACTTTACCCGACCCGGGGATCGAACCCAAGACCTCAGCACAGCAATCGTAACGCATGCGCAATTACAACTGCGCCACCGAGGCAGTCATTTTAGATTCTCAAATCAGATAATTTTGTGTTAGACAGGATATCGGTTGAAAAAATTGAGCCAAGTGAGTGAGGTAATGGCAGCATGATAGAGCGTGATGAAACATAAGGCTTAAATCAAACCAAAAACAAGGCTCTGAAGATATAATAAAAAGATCAAAATTTATTATAGTAGAAGGTTCAAATGTGGCGTATGGTCACTTTGCCGTGCTAGGATAAAAAAAATGTGGTCTGGAGTAATATTCGCTAAGAAAGAATTTTACGGTAACCACAAATAGCAATCTTTCAGTGGTTCGATGTCACTGACACATTCCTGAAGGCGCCAGATACCCCAGTCTCTCATAAATTTAGTATTGAAAGTATAAAAACGCAGACACAGTGTCACTGACTTCCGTATAGGAGTTTATGCAGGCCGAGCCGCATTACAAAGTCAATATAAGATTACCTCATTGGTTTTTATTGCAAGTCAGTACACTTATGATAATTATATATACGTTACTATGAAATAAACTCATCCAGGACTCGTTTCAACATAAAAATATTTTACCACTTCGAGTTTCGATTTCGTTATAATGTTTAGATTATTTATTTTATTTTATTTTATTTTATTTATTTGGGAAGCTTACGGCTACATTTACAAATTCGGTTAAATATATAAGTAGATATATGCCAATTACAAGCTACCACATGTAGGAAGAATACAATACAAACATCAATAAACTTATATACACAACACAATCACAACAATAAATTTGGCTCATTCGTTAAGATATTTTTGATTTGGTGCGTGCTACTGCAAAATAAGTCAATTTTATCATTATGGTTTAACTTATTAAATAAACGGAAAACTCTTGGTAAATAACTATTGCATCGATAATTAGTGTGGCAGAATGGAATGTGGAGCAGATTGCTGGAACGCAACCTTCTAGTAGGAGTGATGAGTTTAATATTTCTAAGGAGATCCGGACAGTCTAGTTTATTTTGGGCAATATTCAAAAGAAAACATATATCAGCTATATTTCTGCGTTGATAAAGTGGTAAAAGATGCAGTCTATTACAATGATGCTCATAGGAAAAATATGAAAGCTTAAATTTAAAACCCAGATACCTGACAAACCGTTTCTGGATCTTCTCTATATTATTGCTGTAAACATTGTAACACGGGTTCCAAATTTGACACGCATACTCCAAGTGACTTCGGACATAAGCACAATATAGAATTTTTATTGTTTTCATATTCTTAAATGATCTAGATGCTCGAATAATAAAGCCGAGTGCCTTGTGGGCCTTGTCGATGACGAATTCAACATGGCGGTCGAAAATAAGTTTAGTATCATGCAGCACACCAAGGTCCCTGACGACACTGGTAGCCTGAAGAGTTGAACCACTTAGTTCATAAGCAAAAGGGAGCATATTGCGTTTCCTGGTAAAGGTGATTGCATAACATTTAGATACGTTTAAGTCTAATTTGTTTGTACGACAATACAAGTCAAATCGGTTCAAGTCTTGTTGAAGTAGAGATGCATCATGAGCATTGTTGACAACCCGGAAAATTTTCATATCATCGGCAAATAACAAAAATTTAGAACTCAAAAAACAGGACGCTACATCATTAATAAACAGTATAAAGAGAAGAGGACCTAACAATGATCCCTGAGGAACTCCTGACGGGATAATGACCCAGTCAGACGTTTGTCCATTTAAAACAACTGCTTGAGTTCTACTTGTAACATAGGATGTAAGCCATTTTAGAAGATCGCCATGAATACCGAGGATTTTCAATTTATTCAATAATATAGCATGATCAATTCTATCAAAAGCTTTACTGTAATCGGTGTAAATAGTAACTATTTGATTCCCAATATCCATGTTGTGAGTTAAAAAGTCATTAAAGACAGCTAGATTGGATGTAGTAGATCTGGCTCTGATAAAACCATGCTGCTGTGAGATAAACGTACTCTTGAAACACCCATAGATCTGATCAAATACTAAACGCTCAAAAATTTTAGCTAAGTGACATAGTTTGGAGATAGGTCTGTAGTTAACAATTTCATTTTTCGGGCCCTTCTTATGGATCGGTGTCACAAATGCAGATTTCCACAATTTCGGCATTGTTCCTTCATTTAGGGAGCGCTGGAAAATTATAGAGACTGGGACTGAAAGCTCCTTAGCACATTTAATGAAGAACAAAGATGGAAGGGTATCAGGACCTGCTGATTTATTGGGGTCAAGACGCAAAAGCAACTTTCGGACTAATTCATCAGTAATTTCAACTGTTGCTAGACAAAAAGATTTAGTCTCAACGTTTGAAATGTGCGATGGAGGTGCATTATCATAACCTAAAAAGTTAGACCTAAAGAAAGAAGAGAATAATTGAGCGATACCTTGGCTGGTATTGCTAGTGATAGAAGAGTAGGTCATGGTTGATGGATAAGAACTACTACCACGCTTATTCTTTAAATACGTCCAAAATAACTTAGGGTTATGGGAAATAGAATGCTCAACAAAATGCATATATTCTGTGTAGCATTGATTTTCAACCGTCTTGACTCTGCTACGAAGCAACCGAAATGTCGATTGGTCACCCAGATTACCATAGGTTTTAAATTTTTTTAAATATTTAAATTTTTCTTTTAATATTTTTATAAGACTAGATTTATACCAAGGGGGATATCGATGGCTAGGTGTAGTACGCATTGGAGTAAAGTTGGCCCTTAGTCGAAAAATAACATCGTAGAAAACCTGAACAGCATCATCGACCGACTGAGAGTTTAGCAACAACGACCAATCGGTAGAGGAAAGTTGCTTACAAATTTCATCATAATTAGCTCGCCGATATAAATAAATTTGACGCCTAGGGACTTCAAGTGCATCAAGTTCAATAAAAGATGGTTTAATGATAAGGGATTTATGGTAGGGGTCTTCAGGTACCAAAGGATCAGGACAAACCGAGACTGACACAGTATTGCTGCATAGAACCAGGTCCAATATTCCACCGAAACAGTTGGTATGACAGTTAAATTGCTTAAGATTGCAGTCATAAAGGGTATCAATTAAATGTTGCGCAGGTTGACTATTAGCATTAATTGGCTGCAATCCTGAATCTGCCGGAATCCAGTGAATATTGCTCATATTGAAATCTCCCAGAATTAGAAATTCATCATGTTTAAATTTGTCTGTAACATTAGCTAAATTTTCTAAAAAATTTAATAATTGGCCAGAGAAAGAATTACCATAATTTTGAGAGCATAGGTACACAGTACAAATGTGAATCTTAATTGATTTATTAGCACGTGAATTACGTAAAGTCAGTGTCACCCACATATCTTCAGCTGAGGAATTCCAATCGATGTTATAACAACTTGCAAGATCACGGTGTACAGCCGTTAAAATGCCGCCGCCCCTGGTTTGTTGGGTTAAGGCATAATCTCTGTCACGGCGAAAAACTACGTACCTATCATCAAAAAGCTCACTGTCCAATATGCTGTCTAACAACCAAGTCTCAGTGAGTGATATTACATCATAGTTTTGCATACATAAATTACGTAGAAAGTCATCTGTCTTAGTCCGAAGTCCCCTGCAGTTTTGATAATAAATATTAGGCATTGTTAATGAAATAGTAACATAATAAGTGAGTACATAAGTAGTGTGAATAACATAAAAACAAAGCCACTAATGCGAGGTACACAATCCAATCGATGCAAATAGCTATATTGATGTACGTTGTACAATATTGGTGAAAAAGCACTAAGTAAAAAACTGCAATAAAAATATGTACGGACAATTTGCCACTACGACAAAATAAGTGAATATAATTTAATAAATGATTTAAGAGAAACACTGATTCTAAACAAATAGTGGGTAGCCACACACAACAAAGGTTATAAAAAATAGTAGTTGAGCAATGAATCACACAAAGGCATTCTAATGAGCCGATAGCGTTGCTCAAACTTTTTACCCAAGTGTTACGAATAAAATTATAGATAGGCCATAATGACATAAAATAGTTTACAGATAATATTAGAGTATTTTGGCTAAATCCTGTTCCTTTTGTATGGCTATAACATTTGACTGAGAATTTTTTCGGGCGAATATTTTGCAGTTTTTTACCCAGACAAATTGAAACTCGTTTTCTTTTGCTTTGTTTTTTGACTTAGTAAGCAAAATTTTGTTTTGTATCGTTAAGTGATCATTAACGTAAATTCGGCCATTGTCACCGAGATCAATATCACCTGAGCAGAGGTGTTTGAAACTCCGAGCAGCCGCAACGAAATTTTCCTTGACATAACGATTTACAAAGGAAACGATTATAGGTTTCCTCTGATTATCACGCGAGGGAACTCTTGTCACAAAGTTAATACTCAGTTTCGTTATAGGATGCGATATTTTTGTTCCAATTTTGGTTACTATGTCAAATAGATTTTCGTGTTCTTTCATAGGAACACCCTTAATCTCGACATTGTTTAGACGCAACCACTGATTCCTTTCGTTAAGATCCACTTCCAGTTTTGAGACTTGATCCTTTAACTGTACGATTTCGTCTTGGACTTTTTCGACTTTCTGGAGCCTATCCTCAATCAAATGCATTTTTTCGGCATAAACATCTAATGATGTCTTAACATCAGCTATTTCTTTTTTGATATCCTTGATACCAGTAATAAGATCTATCATAGGTGCAAGAGTTTCTTTGATGGCACATAATTCCTGCATAACTTGGTCGATCGATACTGGCTTAAGAGGTTTGCATGCCACGCATTTCCAAGCGGCTTGCCGCTCAGCACCAAGCCGGCGGTATCCGGTTGCTGTGACACCCGCGCAGTTGTAGTCAAAGTGCATTTCACAGATGCTACATACAACAACATTGGCTTCAGACACCACTTCACCACACTTGCTGCATTGAACCATGATAAAAGAAATAATTTACGAATCCAAACAAAAAGTTTAACAAACACTGACGTCAGTGACCAGCAAAAATACGTGCGATCTATAGACAACCACAGAGCGTACTCTATTATAGAGAGATAATAAATAATTAATTTGTAAAGAAATTATTTAGAGACTATTTCGAGTCTGGTATATCCTATAGGTGTCGGGGATTGCTAGATTAGTACAAGTTGATATAATATGGCGATTGTTTAATGCATGTCAGCAGTAGTGAGGTCACAGACAGGTGATATTAGGTTGGTTTATATGTGGCTTGAATCCTTTACCCACTAATACATAAGTAAAAAAATAAGCTTACTCTTCAGCTGATAAATAATTAGTCAGTATTACATTTTAGTAGTCACAATGTGAATCGAAAACAAGTGGTACGTCCCGTCAAAATCTATATAAACACGAAAATCAAAGAAGTTGATTCATAATCATAATCAATCACCATGAACAAGTCAAACGTGTACAATCCATAATATTATTATTAAAATGTGGTCTTTTATATTGCTTGTTACCATGGCAGCATTGGGGAGTGACGCAGCAAGAATTCTGGGTATCTTCCCGACTCCCTCCATCAGCCATCAAGTGGTTTTCAGACCTCTTACTGAAGAGCTAGCCAGGCGAGGACACGAAGTCGTCGTGATGACCACAGATCCTGCATTCCCCAAAGGACAAGCACCAGCTAACCTAACAGAGATAGATGTCCATGATATTTCTTATGAAATCTGGAGAAGGAAATTTCTAGCAACCACTACAGGAAGGAGTGATGATACCTTTACCCAAATGAAGACTTTTGTTTATTCATTTGGTGATATATTCAAAGCACAAATACTTTCAGAAGAAGTACAAGATCTTATAAGAAACAAAAATAATACATTTGATTTGTTGCTGATCGAATTAAACATGCGTCCAGCTTGGGTGTTGCCACATATTTTCAAAGCCCCCGCGATATTTGTAAGTTCTTTTGGTGGAGCTTATGGAGTCTATGAAGCAGTAGGAGCTCCTAATCATCAAATACTCTATCCTTCCCTATGTCGTCAAAAACTGTATAATTTAAATTTCTGGGAGAAGTTAACTGAACTTTACAATTACTATAGCCTCGATAATATGTTTCAAGCCAGTATTGCAAGCCAAAATGAAATAAACAAGGAGCTTTTCGGGCCTGACACACCTTCGATCACTGAGTCGATTAAGAATATGGAGATGTTGTTTTTAAGCGTGCATCCTGTATGGGAAGAGAACCGTCCGTTGCCGCCTAATGTTGTGTTCATGGGTGGGATACATCAAAAACCTGAAAAAGAGCTACCTAAGGTGAGATAGTTTATGATATTATTGTATTTTAAAATAGTATCAGCACTATATAATAATATACATCCTACTTTTTTTTTTTTATCCTGGCACGGCAAAGTGACCGCACTGTACCTGATGGTAAGCGCAGTGCGGTCCAAATAGAGTACTGAGTAGCGAGAGACGATCTATCCCGCTACTCAACACACTCATGCCGGCCTGCTTCTTCACACTACGCCATGGGCAAGAAGGTGAAGAAGGGGTCGAGGGTCTAGTGTCAGAGTACTAAGAAGGCCGTAAAATGGCCATTGTACCCCAACCCCAGACCCCCGACAAAAACCGTATGTACACTGGCTGATCCCGGAACGCGACACACTTGCGTGTGCCACTATGGCGGGTTTTTCGCCCTGTGTACGGTGATCGCTATCCGGGCGGATATGAATATCCTACCACCTACTTCTAGCCAGGAGCCGAATCTAATTATTTCACCTCTTTCTAATTTGGTTGATAGCCTTTTTTCATTATCCTGGGACAGCAATCAAAATCAAAATCTGGTAGCATCATATTATAAATGTAATCATATCATAAACAATATCACCTTAACATTTTTTCCTCTGGAATCGAGCCTCTAGCTTTTCGTTTCATAATTGGTTAATGTTGCGAAATGATGACTATAATACAACTGTTAACTGATCGTACCACGTGCTAATCGGTAAATCAAATAACGGTGATAAGATTGATTTCTTGTGTGTAGATTTATTTATAGACTAAGGAAATTAAATGATATCAAATGATGATAAAAGACCACTACCGTCTATAAATAGCATCAATGGCAAAGTAGTCGTAGAAAAATCTGCTGATCTATTAACAAAAATTAGGGATTGGGTATGGTGTGTTAAGTATTTGGAAATCTAAATGGAAAATCCTCTATTTTATTTGGTAAAGTGACGCTGTAATCAGTTTTGTCAACAGCATACAACCAAGCCTGCCGAGTGATACAGTCACTGATTAGCTGCCGCTTGAAATTGGTCTTTTGTGAGTCAGTAGTAGTATCGTGGCTTGAGTGTTGTAGAATATGTCTAAAATGTACCTCTACTAATACAAAGAATCTATAATCAAGCAAATTTACATCCATGACGCAAAAAACGAGCTAGCTGTGAAATGAGAGGCTGCGGAGACAAGTGTTGGTATGACCGTAGTCCCTAGTAGTTCCATCCACGAAAGGTTTACGTAGTGTGGGATTATGTGTGTGACTGTTTAGTGTTTAATATATCATGAAAATCAAAAGAATATTCACATTGAATGATGAATTGATGCCTTTGCTTCAGGATCTAAAAAACTATCTAGACTCGTCTAAGAACGGCGTGATCTACATAAGTTTTGGAACAAACGTGATGCCGTCAATGCTGCCTCCCGAACGGATTCAGATTCTTGTGAAAGCGTTCTCCAAGCTGCCTTACGATGTACTTTGGAAGTACGACAAAGACGAACTGCCCGGGAGGTCGAAAAATATTAGGATAGAGAAATGGTTGCCGCAGTCTGATTTACTTAGTAAGTTAATGAAAAATTTACATAGAAGAAGAAGAGTCTAAGTCTATATAAGCTGGCATGTATGGAAGAATGGAAGTGTACGTATAAGCTCGATCCCTAGTGTAAACTATCAAATGATAGTGTAAATAATTCTACTTCTAAAACATTACATGACCCGTTAAACATAATAACAGGAAAATACCTTTAATAGATACTAGCCGTTGCTCGCGGCTCCGCCCGTGTGGAGGTCATGTTTGAGACAAAAAGTATACACTACAAAATACCAATTTTCATGCATTTAACTTCAAAAATGAAGGATTTTCATACAAACTTTCTTACCCTATTTTACCCCCTTTGGCCGTTTGGCTGTGCGTTGATCGATCAGTCAGACAGTTTCTTCTTTTATATATACAGGTTATTGTAGGGCAATAAATTATGCTACTAATTTCCACTTTTTTAATGCATGATTCTTCTGGCAGGACCATAAAAGATGGTATTACTTTCCCATTAAATACATTTACTAATTATTATGGCTATGAACATTTATAAAAATACCACTGTTACAGGGCATCCAAAAGTAAAATTGTTTATAACGCAAGGAGGTCTTCAATCAACTGATGAAGCTATCACAGCTGGAGTACCTCTATTAGGAGTACCCATGCTTGGTGATCAATGGTACAATGTGGACCATTACGTTCAACACAAAATCGGACTCAGAGTTGACATGGAAACTATTACAGAAGAGAAGTTTATGACAGCTATTAAAACTATTATAAATGATGACAGGTAAGCTATTTCTAATACAAGGAACAAATCAAAAAATCCGTGAACAAATTCAGCCTTTACGCCACTCATATCAGATAAATATCTTTAATTTCTAAATGGCTGAACAGATATTTATGAAGACGTAGACGTAATATTTTTAACCGGCTTAAAAAAGGAGGAAGTTCTCAATTCGTCGAAATATTTTTTTTATGTATGTTCCTCGATTACTCAAAGACGCCTGGACCGATTCGAGAAATTAGTATAGTACCTATATTATATTATTATAGTATATTAGTATAGTAAGGATGTACTTCCCAGGTGGTCCCATTGGCACCAAGTCAGGCTCTGATGATGGGATCTCTGAAAAATCGAGGGCAATCCTCAAAATATATAGAGATGCATAATGTGTTTTTTATTGAAGTCGGTGTACTTTTTGAGGCTATCATAATGGTTTTTGTTAACACGAAATTTAAAACAACCTGAGTAAATTGGTGTAACTGTTTTTATATTTGTGTTGATGGTTAAAAATTACAGTTATACAAAGCATATTGTAGAACTTGTAGATCTATTTAGAGCCGCACTGTGTATGTCTAATATGACTTGATATATACTTGAAGGTACTCGAAAAGAACAGTACACGATACCTTCTAACCCCGACGTAATTTTTAGTTTTCCTTTGCTGCTAGTGAAGTTTTAAACTCCAGAAACCTCAACCTTTTCCTCTCACCGCAAAAGTTCAAAAGTTCTCACCGCCTCCATAATCCCCCTGAGTTTTTATAGGTATTATTGAAAACTAAACATTAGATGACGCTTTCTTTATTGTGGAACACCTAATATTTGATGGCATTCTATTTCTTTTTATTCCGGCAGGTAAAAATATTCATTTATCATTGGCACCTCTTGACTAAGCATTTTTTATTCCAGCTACCGTCAGAATATAATTCATCTCCGGGAACTGATAAACGACCAGCCACAACGTCCCCTGGAGCGAGCAGTATGGTGGGTAGAGCATGTCATTAGGCACAAAGGAGCTGAACACCTGAAATCCTCAGCTGCCAACCTAACCTGGGCGCAGTACTACGAAATAGAATTTATATCAATATTATTAGGCATGTTGTTATCAATAGTACTAGTGACCAGTTTTGTTATTTATTTAATATGGAAGTATATTTATAGTAATTTTATTAGTACTGTTAAGTATAAGAGTTTGTAAGTATTCGATGTATTTAATCTATACTAATATTATAAAGCTGAAGAGTTTGAACGCGCTAATCTCAGGAGCTACTCAAATTCATTGATCATTTTTGCAAAATTCAAATTCAAATGTTGCAAAAAGAGGGAGAATTTGTTCCTTTCGAGAGCTACCGTTGCCTGCGCTGTGGAAAGGCGGTTGGACGTTAATTGTATATTGTCTGACCGGTCACCGTTTTAGGATCGGCTGCACGTTGCCCTCTCTCTATGATTGAGGCACAGCACCTGAGTGGTATGACGATCGGCACATGTGCGTCGGTGCAGGAAACAACTACTCGGATTGTATACTTTCCTCCCAAAAACCTGCACGCGGTCGGAGCCGCAACAGCTAGAGGTGTATAAAGATCGACTTCTGATGGTTCCATCAAGATACATAGCGATAGTTACATATTGTATAGTACCATGGCGTTTATAGAAGAAATACTAACGAATTGGAGAGCATTAACAGGTTGCCCTGCTAACGTTAGGGCCACTATCGTTTGATGACGGGTGTCGACCCGACCAGGAGGGTTACTCTTGACACTCGATTCCAATTTAAAATTGGGTTAGAGTTCTTTTTTTTATCCTGGCACGGCAGAGTGACCACAATGCACCTGATGGTAGGTGCAGTGCCGTCCAGTTAAAGTATCAAGTAGCGTGAGATCAGCCAGTCATCAGTATCAGTCCCCCAATACTCAACACAATCATGCCGGCCTGCTGTGTAACTGTGTAGTTCCAATATCTTCTAGATTGGAATTGAAACTGTATCGAGTTCGGGATTGGAATTGATTTCAAGGGTAGGCCTTCTGTCTTACGTTCGCACTTGATGCAATGATGAATGTTGACAACATCATAAACATGTGTATTTATTAAGTTGTTCTGTGATGTGTCTAAAATAAAATAACAATTTCCAATTTCATTTTAAGGTAGGTATACCCAACATGACATTACAAAGACTTTATTTCTGTTATGTCTAGTATAATTTAAGCGTACTGATGTACTTCCAGTAAGCTGATTTAGAAAATCTTACGTCATGATTAAATAAATCGTTTATAACTTTCATTCCTTTATTATTCACTGACCCTAAAAGAGAAGCATTCCTGATTTTATCTACAATGTTTAATTATTTATGTTGTTACATGTTGACAAAATTATTGACAATATTTATAAACTTTTCTTAAACAAATGAATTGACAGATATATAAGCCAAACCATAGTCCCCACACTAATATTAATAGGGTAAAATAAGCGACATTTATGCGGCTATGATCACTTAATATTGGGTAACCCGCTTGCTCGACTACCATCTAACTGTCTGTCTATCAAATTTCACTCTGTTGTCTAATAATACATATTACTGAGGTTTTAGCAAGTAATAAACTGGTAATTTTATATTAAGTATGCATTAAATAAACAACACGTAATGATATTACAATTTTTATAACACACCTAGCGCCACAGAAGTAAGCGGATAAAATTTAAACTAATTATAGTGCGTTCCATTTCTGTCAATTACACTCATATAATCCCCGAAATGGTAGGCAGAGGTGTAACTAGTACATCTACATTTCACCGAGGTTGTTACCGTACCAATATGTGATAGGAGGCGAGCCTATCACCATACAGGGCACAATTCCAGACCCGGGCTTATACTGAGCATTTCGATATAAGAAAGCCAAAATCACTTTACCCGACCCGGGGATCGAACCCAAGACCTCAGCACAGCAGTCGTACCGCGTACGCAATTACAAATGCGCCACCGAGCCAGTCTAATCATTTCTTAATTTTTTTGGAACTTCAGATGACTGATCAGCTGAACGAATCTGGATAAAATTAAGGACTGAATGAATTAATAAATGAAAGAAGGAATGAAGGATGAGGAATAGATTATAGTCTGGAATAGCACGTAGGCTACTGTCCCGGAAAATTGTACGGTTCCCGTGGGATAGTTTTATTTTTGTTTTACACAGACCAAGGGTTTGACATGATTTTTGGCATAGTGTTAGTGAAGGGTCTGAGAATAATATAGGCTATTTATGAAAAGGCATGGTTCGTATGCTATAGCATAATATAGAAAGATGTCTTCATGGGTTTTATACCTTTTGTTTCAAAAATTTCTACCACGCGGGCGAAGCCGTGGGCAAAAAACAATAATTGTATGACCAAATATTGTTGACCGGTGGTAGAAAAAGGCAACGCTAGAGTTTCTTGCCCATTCTTCTCTAGCAAAACTGCAAACCGAACTGGCGGTAGAGTATAAATAAATCGACTGAATCTAAATAATGTATAACATTTCATGGACTTAATAAATATTTGATTTTGATTTTGAAAATATACTTTATAATATAAGTAGGATGTTCATACGAATTTGCATAATGCAAACTTGTTTATTCTAAAAAGTGTACATAGTAAGCTTTACAGTAAAAACAAAATAAGTTATGATTTTTTAATCTTACTTTGAGTTGTTATTATTCTAAGACACCTCCAGAAAAGATACACTAAAAATACTCATACATACATACATATACACTCACGCCTGTAATCCCCGAAGGGGTAGGCAGAGGTGTAACCAGTACACCCACTTTTCGCCGAATTTCGGTCCCATAATGTGATAGGGGGCGAGCCTATCGCCACACCGGGCACAATTCCAGACTCCGGGCTAATACTGAGAATTTCTAGATAGAAAAACCCAATATCACTTTACCCGACCCGGGGATCGAACCCGAGACCTCAGCACAGCAGTTGTAACGCATGCACAATTACAACTGCGCCACTGAGGCAGTCTCTAAAAATACTCCTGATGAAAAAATGGCGAGCAGTAGACATATTAGCGGTATTTCGTAGTACTGCGTCCAGGGCATATTCGCAGCTGGAGACTTAAGGTGTTCTGCACCTCCGTGCCTCAATATATGTTCGGTCCACCATATAGCTCGCTCCAATGGACGTTGGGGCTGATCATTCATCATATGACGGAGTTTCTTTATATTCCGATGGTAGCTGAAACCAAAAGCCATACTGAGGTGATTTTTTTACCGCCTGGATAGACAAACGAGCAGACGGGACACCTTATGGTAAGTAGACACCGCCGCCCATAGACCTCTTCAATGCCAGTGCACAGCAAAGCTGCCTTTGAAAATCTTGGTTAAGACTATGACTTAACATTATCGTAAATACATTAAGCAATGATAATTAATGAAATGCTAAATTGCATTTACTTTAAATGTAAATATACTGGCTAGTACCACTGCGCCATTTATGTTAATCCGGCATGATGGTCGCTATAAACACTAAACTATTAATTATTACTCGGACTATTTCAATTATCATTTATAGTAGTCCTTTGATTCTTACGTATAGGGCTAAATATACCAACAGCCACGTTTATATGGTTTTTTATCCTAGCACGGCAAAGTGACCACACTGCACCTCATGGTAAGTGCAGTGCCGTCCAGTTATTTTTATTTATCAACAAACTTATCATTTATTTGTACAATATGATGATGTATTGTAAACTAATTCTAGTGAGAGTATTAAGTCGCGAAAGACAATCTATCCCTCGCTGTTCAACACAATCATGCTGGCCTGCTGTGTAGCTTCTTCACACTTCGCCTAAAGGATCCAGGATCTTATATACATACATACATATACACTCACGATTGTAATCTCCGAAGGGTAGGCAGAGGTGTAACCAGTACATCCACTTTTCGCCGAATTTATTATGGTCTCATAATGTGACAGCGGGCGAGCCGATAGCCATACTGGGCCCAATTCCAGACCTCGCGTTGATACTGAGATTTCTAGAGAGAAAAACCCAATATCTCTTTAAACCGACCCGGGAATCAAACCCGAGACCTCATCATTGCGGAAACGGATGCGGAATTACAACTGCGCCACCGAGGCAGTCTTACAACTATATAACTCACAAATGTACCTTACTGTACTTAGATTCATATTAACCTTTCATCTCCCATAACTGTATCAATAGCGTTTTTGAAATTTTCTTCCGAAAGGTCTTTTAATTCCAATTGTAAACCAATTTTAAACTGAACGCATCTTTCTACGTTAAACCACTGGTCGGCTAGCATTGGTATGCCAATCATCGGAACTGCAGCTGTGATGGCTTCGTCTATCGATTGGAGTCCTCCTTGTGTTATAAATAGCTTCACTTTTGGATGTCCTGTAATGAGACAATTTACACATTCTAAAAATGTGTTTAAGTCTAGCAAATTTATAATACAATGAGTGGTGCAGTATTTTTCAGGATTAATATTGCATCTCACAGAAAATAGATTTAGGTGTATCCTCTCGGATAATTTTATTTGTTGTGTTATCAAATATTATCATCGCATAAAGGTATACACAAAGAACACTGGAAGGCACAGGAATGGCAGAAGATCATGCAATGGACAGAGCGAATCAAGTCTGCAGTGAGTGGTTTTTGAATGAGTGCACCAGACAGGAAGATATGGCGGAATATCGTAAGGCAAAACACATCAGCCCCTGAGGAACACACTTCACGATGACCACAATCGCTCAGTCAAGAGTGATACAAAGGAAAAGAAGAAGATAAAGGTACATACGGTGCACCCATGTGTACTGAATTTACTTGGTTGACTACCAATCTGAGCCTCTTTAAAAAAGGGGCGGTTTTGGGGGCAATGTAATATTAAACTCAAATAAAAGCCAAGAATGTTACTTACTCAGTAAATCGGATTGCGGTAACCATTTCTCGATCCTTACATTTTTAGGCATGTCTGACATACCGTCTTTATCCCATTTCCATAAAATATCAAATGGAAGTTTGGAGAACACATACAATATGATCTGGATCCTCTCCGGTGGCAGACTCGAAGGTAGCACATTTGTTCCCAAGCTGAAGTAAATGACGCCGTGCTTAGAAGAGTCCAGGTAAGATCTGAGATCCTGTTAGAAAGATTTGAATTCCTAACATTTAAAGGTACCTCATGATTGTTTTTCAAAAAACTACGTTGTAGTTAGTTTTATATACAAAAAAAATATAAACTCATTTGTGTTTTTGCAAAATGTAATAAGTGGGGAGTAAGGGGAGAAAAGAGTCAAACATCTATCCAACTAAAGCCAACCCCCCCTGTACGCGCTAGTGGTTCGTCAGAATAGCTGGCGACGGTACCCTAGGCCACCGTGGTGCTCCCTGCAGGACAACAGAAGGGGCTCTGGCGATCAAGCTATGGCGGGACAACCATCAACCTAGCCGGGAAACCGATTGGAAGAGATAACGGCGGCCTTGGGGCCTACATAGATGAAAAAACTGGTGCAGAAGACAAGGGGAAACCACTGCACTAATTTCCCAACATAACCATGTGTAGATGTCTAATTAGACAAATAATATATGGTCATGATCCTCATTAGCGAGGAAGAAGAAAAAGAAATATCCTAATTTAACCTATTCTGATAATTAAATTTAAAAAAAATTAAAGCGAATTGTACCTACCTGAGGCAAATCTTTTGGAGGTTTCTGATGAATACCACCCAAGTAAATAACATTCGGAGGCACAGGACGATTGTCTTCCCATATAGGATGCACATTCAAAAATAGCATATGTACATTTTTAGTCAATTCAGACATCGTAGGCGTGTCTTCTCCGAAATATTTCTTCATCATAACATTTTTAGACATTTCCAAACCGTAATACATATATGTAACGTAACAGAAAGTTAATATATCTACCATCTTGTCCCATACAGTCTTGTTGTGAATTTTTAGTGTCATTATCGTTGAGTATATAATTGGATGTGTTGGAGCCCCTACTAATTTATAGACGTGAGGTATCCCACCAAAGGAGCTAATCCAAATGACTGGTGCTTTGTATATATGAGAAAAACCCAAAGCAGGCAAGACGCACAATTCCAATATTAACAAATCGAACGTTTCGTTTTTGTTATTAATGAGTTCTTGGACTTCGGGAACTTGTAATTCTGCTTCGAAAACCTCTGAGAAAAGTTCCAGCGTCATTTTCTGTTGATCATTTCTATTTCCAGTTGAAAACGTTCTAAGTTTTTCTCTCCATATTTTGTATGATACATCATGTACATCAATTTCTCTTAGATTCTTTGGAGCACCACCTCTTGGAAAGGCAGGATCTGTTGTGATGACTGTAACTTCGTGACCTCGTTCTGCTAATTCATGTGTCAACGGCCTGAAGGTATTCTGATGACTGATGGAAGCCATCGGAAACACACATAATATCTTCTTGGCATCATTTGTATTAAACACAATAGTAATAACAATGATTGTCCTAAATAATTCAAATAACATTTTCAAAGCACTTAGTAAGAGTAGTAATTTACTAGTACTAATTGTGAAGGTAAGCCAAAATAATAAACCACTCAATCTTATGATAACGGTTGATATTTTTTATCATCTTTGTATACATATTATCGTCAAGGTAGTCGATATCAATCCTAACTAGGCCATCCTAGTTAGAAGTGATATCGACTGCCGAGACGAAATTCGGAGGTTCAAAACCCGTAAACTTCTAATTAGTTGATTGACTTTTCGAAGTTGTTTTGGAGCGTATGATACTTCTTATAATTGAAATTAAAATTATAAGATTGAAATTAAAAATACGTCTATGCCGAATTAATAATAATCTATACGACACCCATAGGGGGCGAGCAATAACCGGCTCAATTGTAGACTCCGGGCTGATACTGAGTATTTTTTTTTTATGCCTCGATAGGCAGACGAGCAGACGGGCCACCTGATGGTAAGTAGTCACCGCCGCCCATAGACTTCTGCAATATCAGGGCACAGCAAAGCCGCTGCCTACCGTTAGATAGAAAAACCCAATATCACTTTACCCGACCTGGGGATCTAACCCGAGACCTCAGCTCAGCAATCGTAACGCATGCGCAATCATGGGCTAGTTTCTAATTAACTACTTTCGTCTAGATAGTCCGTATCACTTCTCAGTCTTAACTATCACTGCGCATAATTTGAAATGCAATAAAATATATTTTCTTATTACATATTTAATGTCATAAAACTTCGCTATGAGCACAATAAATACCTTAACAATATAAACTGGACCTTTGCCAGTACATGCCAAGATACGCGAGGTGGATTGGCACACTTCCAAAATGCTTACAAGAACTAACGTACCTAATAGCCTATTAGACCTGCATGACAAATAAGACACGGACAATAGGTTAGTTTCCTGTGTTTAATTTAGTACATTATTCGATATGCATACATACATACATATACACTCACGCTTGTAATCCCTAAAGGGGTAGGCAGAGTTGTGTACACCTCATAAAACTAGTGTACTAGTACACCCAGTTTTCGCCGAATTTCGGTCCTATAATGTGATAGTGGGCGAGCCTATCGCCATACCGGGCACAGTTTCCATACTCCGGACTGATACTGAGAATTTCTAGATATAAAAACCCAATATCACTTTACCCGACCCGGGGATCGAACCCGAGACCTCAGCGCTTACATCTGCTGTAACGCATGCGCAATTACAACTGCGCCACCGAGGCAGCCATTATTCAATATGCAACCGAATATAATATGCAAAAGAAACCCTTTTGCGAAAACAGAATCAAAATTTCTTGAAAATTGAGAACACTTACTTATTTTAAATATTCGTATGAGAAAAAATGGGTGCGCAGTGGGAACATTTCACTATCTGCCTCGCACAACGGCACAGTAATGGCCATTCTAAGAGGTGACGTCACGGCTCATATCAGCATCATTTGACAATTGCCCCTTCCAGCAGATTTGAATGGCGTCAAATTTATTTATTTTTGTTCGGATTTATAAAATTCATTAAAGAATAGGATTTAGGTAATGTAACTTGTTGTTTTAAATAATAAAAAAAAGTCGTGTCATCTACCCCATTATGCATATTTTAATAATCTAAGTCTAAACAACTTGGCCATCAAGACGTTTTGCATGATTATCCTACTAATATTATAAATGCGAAAGTTTGGATGGATGGATGGATGTGTGTTACTCAATCACGCTACAACGGCTGGACGGATCTGGTTCAAATTTGGCACAGATAGATTATAGTCTAGAATAGAACATAGTCTACTTTTTATCCCGGAAAAATGTAATTTTTTTTTATTCTGGCGCGGCAAAGTGACTACACTGCACCTGATGGTAAGTGAGAGACAGTCTATCCCCCGCTACTCAACACAATCACGCCGGCCTGCAGTTTAGCTTCTTCACATGACGCCTAAAGGACCTAGGATCATACAGTTCCCGTGGGGTTATTTAGTTTTTCACAGAGCAAGGGATCGACATGATTTTTTGCATAGTGGTAGTTTAGGGATAAGAAAATGACTTCTAGGCCACTTCTTATTCCGGAAAAATGCACGCATCCTATGGGGTAGCAAAATATATATAGAAAGGTGTAATAGCTTAAGATGCCTCCATGGATTCCTTTCCTTCCAAAAATAACCTCCAAGCGGGCGGAGCCGCGAGCAACATCTAGTTATTTATATTATTGCACCGATAGCTTAGTTTCAAGTGGTACGGACTGCCAAGCTGAGTCGCTGGTTTGAAACCAACTAAAATTGCATACATCTCTGACTTTCGAAGTTACGTGTGTATTCATTGTTAATTATCGCTTGTCTATATCTTATCCGTGCTTTCCGGCGATTTTGCCATACCTATTATTGGAATCAAGCGTAACAGCTCGCATGATAGGACCCGTTAAGGAACTTCCGTGGTGCTTTACGTCTGGCTTCTCCAGACGTAAATGTCCCTTTATTGGAGGTTAATACCTTTTTAGTTCAGTATTTGTCTCCCGCTTTGCTATGGAGGGAAGTGGACAATTTATATTTCCAACTCCTCCCTATATTTCTATTTGATTAATTTCGTTGCGGGATAAAATACAGTTATTAAGCATTCCCAGAGACTCGTCGAGTTTCATTACTCGGTGTCAAAAAAATGCGTGCCATTGTTGATCCTGTCTAAACAGGAGTTACAATGGCGGGTGTGTGGGCGGGATAGTCTCTATCGCTTGTCTAAACTGCGAAGACATCTTCAAGTAACCTGGCTGAGAATTTTAAAAGAATTATATTGTCGAGGAGCGGGGGATCGTTTTCTCTCGCTACTTAATACTCTACCTGGACGGCATTGCACTTGCCATCAGAAGCAGTCATGTTACTTTGCCGTGCCAGGATAAAAAAATATGGGACAACTATCAGTGACGTATGATCCCATAAATATATATTTATGTATTTATTTTTAAAAAACATTACAATTAATTTAACAATATAGCGTTAGGCTGCGCACTAAGTTTAAACTTGTGTCGCACAACCATTCAAGTTATACAGAAACTCATTTTAAGTTTAATTTTACAGCAGACGCCAATAATATTCTGGGAATTATCAAAAGAGAGCCCATTTGTTTGTTATTCAGCCATAAACGAAAATAAAATATGTTTAAAACATGTTTGATGTTTTTCATATAAAGCAGCGTTTTATATCGTAAGTATGCTATAGACGTTTGATTCATTTTAAAGGCTTCTTCATATTTGTTTATGTTACAATATACAATGAAAAACATTTATTTTAAGAATCGAAAATTTTATATACATCATAAGTTATTTTAGTGTTTGTTTATTTATATCCATATGTACATAGCAATGGATATATTGTAAACAATTTTGGAAAAGAGCAATACATTTTATGAAATAATAGTCGTATAAAATATACATTCCATAAAACTATAAATGAATTGAATAAAACTTTAGATTCTTGATAACAGAATACAAATAAAAATATTTTGTGAGTAAAAAATTTAAATCAATTGTTTTTGTTTCTATTTATATTTTTACCTTTAAGTAGTGTGATTTATTTATATAATATAGAAATACGTTTAAGAGGTTATCACACGGACAATACTTCAAGGTTTTATATAGCATAGATTATTCATTACATAATTATGTCCCAAGTAGAAAAAAGGTAACTGGCCGAACTCCACTATTGCTAGTTTTTTTTTGCTATATTTTTATGAATTTAATTTATTTATTAACATTTTTATTTATCTTTATTTAAATTATTCGCTTTAGGCTTACATCTATTACAGGGTTCAGTGGTGTTTCGAATGTAATGGTGTCGGAGGGCAGCGAGGTTCCGCTATTTAATACTTAGTAGTGACTTACAGGTAGACTTAAACAAAATAAATATTAGTTGAACAGAACATAGAAATAAAAGAAAAACAATAATTTTACATACAATGGGCAAATAAAAAATATATTATAAATAACTGAGCAGACAAAATATAACAATACAAATTATTAACTTTAGGTATGTTAGCAATAGGCTTAAAAAACCTACCAAATTTCTTTATGCTGCTCAGACCTGTGGGCATTACAGACGCATGGGTAGATATTAAAAATAATCCTCACATGTGAATACTTCCCCGAATAATAATGAGAATAACATCCAACAGCCCCCCACATAGGCCTGATCCCACACAAAAATACGAGTCTTGTGATGTAAGTGCAGTGCCGTCCAATTAGAGTAGCGAGTAGCGAGGGACAATCTATTCTGGCCTTTTTTTTTTTTTGTTGTCGCGGGGAATGCGTTTTATTACTACCGCCCGCTCCGGGGGGAAGCGGAATAAGAATAAAACGGTTATGCTGGACTAGCCGGTCTTACGACCCAGCATCCCCCTCGCCCGGATGATGGCTATCCGGGCAGCCGCTGGGCCGAGTCCCTACCCCCTATGTACACCCCACCCGACACTACCAGCTAAAACCCCGCGGTGGCCTTCTTCGGCGCTTACGGAGCGATCCCGGGGTATTCTAAGGAGTGCTAGAATTGCTGCCGGAACCGCCCCTGCGCGGTGCTGCGTAGCAGCCCATCTCCATGGGAGGGCTAAGGAGCCCCCGCGCACCGAACAACGACAGCGAACGAGGCCTTACCACACGCGCTGCCGTCCATCTCGGGGTCGCACGATGCTCCGAAACTGGGAGTGCATCGATTCGGGCTGATAGCCCCCCGCTGCGAGCCCGCGACCCCCGATGGCCCCAATTAGTCGCCTCCTACGACAGGCAGGGGTTACCGTGGTGGAATTCAAACGCCCCCGTTCCACAGGGCGGGAGACGCCGGTCAGTCGTCCACCCGGCGCCTCCTACGTCTTCTCTGGCGGCGGGAGGGATCATTTCGTTCCCGATCCCTCTAGGCACTCTCCTTCTGCGAGATGACGCTCTCGCAGAAGTGGGCCACCGCACGCCAGGACCTCCGGCTGGCGACCATGGACGACACCACGGCCGGCAGCGAGAGGTCTCCTCCGACGACTGCTCTGAGAGCGCTGCGCTCTTCGTCCCAGGCTGGGCACTCCTCCAACGTGTGTTGGGCCGTGTCCTCGTGGCAGTTGCCACAATGGTGGCACACGGCAGACACCTCCTTTCCGATCCGACACAGGAACGAACCGAAACATCCGTGGTCCGTCAGTACCTGCGTCAGACGGAAAGTTGGCGCACCGTGGCGCCTGTCTAGCCATCTCAATCTATTCTGGCCTACTTCTTCAAACTACGCCATGGGCAAGAAGGTGAAGAAGCGGTCGAGGGTCTAGTGTCAGAGTACTCAGAAGGCCGCAACACGGCCAACAATCGTACCCCAACTCTAAGCCCCCGACAAAAACCGGATGTACACTAGCTGATCCCGGAACGCGACACACTTGCGTGTGCCACTATGGCGGGTTTTACACCCCATGCACGGTGAATGAATATCAATTTCTTCTCAGGCAAACTTAGCACTTAATTACTTAGCTGTTAATTTTGCTAAGATTTTCCAAATTGGTTGCCCAATGTGTTGTCTAACAAGTAATCTTTTGGTGTAACGATCTTAGTCCCTTATTTCTAGAGGGTTTTATCGCTCGGTTGGCCTCCGCTGTGATAATGTCTTCCGCATAACACCACAGGGAGTCAGGAGTTTCTGAAAACCAGCGCTATTCTGAACTACGGTTATGGTCAGCTGAAGCTGAGCCATTTCCATCTGCGTTATAAGGTCATTACTTCTTACATGCCTCATTATACATGCGAATGTTGGCATGGATGGATTGATGTTTGTTAGTCAATGACACCAGAACGGCTGGATGGATCTAGTTGAAATATACAGATAGATTATAGTCTGGAATAGCACATAGGCTACTTTTTATCCCGGTTCCCGCGGGATAGATTTTTGTTTTTCACAGAGCAAGAGATAAACATGATTTTTTGCAGAGTGTTACTTGAGGGGTCTGAGAATGACATGGGCTACTTTTTATGCCGGAAAATGCACGCTTTCTATAGGATAGCATAATAGCTTAAGAAACTCGTGGTAGGATATTCATATCCCCCCAGATAGCGACCCCCGTACACAGTGTGTAAAACCCGCCATGGTGGCACACACAAGTGTGTCGCGTTCCGGGATCAGCCAGTGTACATACATCCGGTTTTTGTCAAGGGTCTATAGTTGGGGTACGGGTTTGGCCCTTTTGCGGCCTGAGTACTCTGACACTAGACTCCCGATCACTTCTTTACCTTCTTGCCCATGGCGTGGTGGTGGTGATGGTGAAGAAGCAGGCCGGCATGATTGTGTTGAGCAGCGAGGGATAGATTGTCTCTCGCTAATCGATATTCTAATTGGACGGCACTGCGCTTACCATCAAATGCAGTGTGGTCAAAAAAAATGAATCTATGGATGTTATACCTTTTCTTTCAAAAATAACTAACACGTGGGCGAAGTCGTGAGCAAAGGCAAGTAAACTATATTTGATTATTTAAAGACTTGGCATAAAGTAACTAACTAGATAGTTTTCTGAACCTAAAAATGGATGGCATTTTATTCATACATTTTGATTAAAATAATTTTCATAGCCTCTCAACACAATAGAAAAGCCCAATCCAGTGTCTTTAATTAAGTGCAGTGCATGTTCAGAATTATTCAAATAGAAATAATAATAAAACCTCTTGGGTTATTGTTTGAGATTCAACATCTAAAAAAATGACATTGTTAAATAACTTAATGGCAAGTAGCAGACGGACTCAGGAGCGTAGTTGTAATTACGTACGCGGTACGGCTGCTGTGCTGAGGTCTCGAGTTCGATCCCCGGTTCGGTTACAGTGATATTCGGTTTTTCTATTTAGAAATAGTCAGTCTCAGCTCGGAGTCTGGAATTCTTCCCAGTTCCCGTGTACTGGTTACACACCTACCTCTGCCTACCCCTTCGGGTATTATATGTATAAAATAAATTCGTCCAGCAGTAATTTACTTTCTGATTTCGTAAATTGATGCAAAAACTTTTATTGTTCTTCGCAAACTGAAACGTTTTGATGAAATCTTGAAACTGAGGGAGAGAAACAAAAAAGTCGAATGTTCCCATACGATAAATCACTGTTTTCGAGTTTGTTCAACTTCTGCGAGATATGGTATCGAGGAAGGCCGTGTGAAGGCTACATTTGGAAATTCGGCATGATATATTGCTTTTGATAAAGAACATAAGTTTGGTAGATCATTTTGGGTTGCAGGCCTTGTGGAGGAAGTTAAAAAAATAATATTAACAGCACGTGTAAAGTTTACAACAGCTATCATTTTTTTTATACTGGCACTGCAAATTGACCACACTTCACCTGATGGTAAGCGCAGAGCGGTCCAATTAGAGTATCGAGTGGCGAGAGACAATTTATCCCCCGCTACTCAAGACAATCATGCTGGCCTGCTTCTTCACACTACGCCTTGGGCAAGAATGTGAAGAAGCGGTCGAGGGTCTATTGTCAGAGTAATCAGAAGGCTGCAAAACGACCAAACATCGTACCCGAACTCTAGACCCCCGACAAATACCGGATGTACACTGGCTGATCCCGGAACGCGACACACTTGAGTGTGCCACTATGGCGGATTTTACACCGTGTGTACGGTGGTCGTTATCCGGTGGATATGAATATCTAGCCACCAGCAAATTCTATGTGGTATAAAATAAAGTCATATGTAAGCTAATTGATAGATTTTGATACAGTTTTAACCACTCAAGCATCATCTGGACATAATTTGGCCAAATGTTTGTGTGATAGACTGAAATTCTTTCGGTCTGGGTGTTGTGAGATCGTAGTACCCACGATACATGTTAGACCTAATGTGGGATCAGGACTATGAGTGTGACTTTTGGGTGTATTTCTTTATTTATTTCTTCAAGTTTGATATTTTTAGTTTATAGATGATTTCTAACCAGTCATGTGTAGTTCGGTAGCCGGCTACCGGACAAACACTGGTAATACTCGCCCTTATTGACGTGTGTATTAAGCGTATTTTTAATGTTAATATTATGAAAATAAAGTTTATTTTGGCTTGTATTTTTACTCACTACTTATTTCCAAACACCGGTGTCATTGTGACATAAGATAAGTAAATTACTAAAATTGGTCTTTTTAACCAACTTCAAAAAAAGGAAGAGGTTCTCAATTCGTCGAAATCTTTTTTTTCTGTATGTTCCCCGATTACTTGAAGACGCGTGGACCGATTCGAGAAAATCTTTTTTTGTTTAATCCCTATTAAATAAAAAAAGATATACTTCCTATATATATACTTCCGAGTCCTTGTCCTTGTCCCATTGGCACCAAGTCAGGATCTGATGATGGGATCTCAGAAAAATCGAGGGCAACCCTCAAATTTTATAGGGACGCCTGTTTTGTTTTTTATTGAAGTCGGTGTACTTTTATGTATTAAAAAACATACTTTTATAATGTCCCAAGATTATGAGTGCATTAATAGCTCCATTCACTGCATAAAACTAATCTTCAACCTAGGGTTATCAATCCACAAAGGGCGGTCGTTCAGACCACGCTATATCTCGACATGGTAATGAATTAAACTTGGGACAACACCCAAATTTTACACCCATAAAACTTGGTCCGGTGTAAAAATTTAAACATATTATCTACGGTTGGCCGACGGGTTAATGGGCTGGAGTCGAAACTTCTGGGTCCCTCCACGTTAAGATTTGTTTACTTTTTCATTTCGTGTTTACAATTTTAGTTGAGTGTGTTTTGGGTGTTTTAACATAGCCTCGTGTCAGGGTAGTAGGTACAAGCGTGTATTGATTTCTCCTCAAAGGAAATTAGGAATGACATTGGTTGTCATAGAAACTAAAAAAATGGCTTTTAAGAATAGCATAGGTCATCCAATAGATCCTACTATCCCACTAATATTATAAATGCGAATGTTTGGATGGATGGTTGGATGTTTGTTACTCAATCACGCTACAAGGTCTGGACGGATCTGGTTGAAATTAGGCACAGAGATAGATTATAGTCTGGACAGATTATTTTTATCTTGGAAAATGTACAGTTCCCGTGCGATAGTTTAGTTTTTCACAGAGCATAGGGATCGACATAATTTTTTGCATCGTGGCAATTTTGGTATCAGAAAATGACAAAATATAGAAAGGTGTAATAGCTTAAGATGCCTCGATGGATTGTATAACTTTTCTTTCGAAAGTAATGTCCACGCAGGTGGAGCCGCGTGCAACATTTAGTAATAAATATTGTATAGTTCGTTTTTATATCGCTATAGTGGTATACAAGCTTACGGCCTGATGGTAAGCGGTTACCGTAGCCTATGGACGCTTGCAACACCAGGAGCATCACATGCGCGTTGCCCACCCTTCAGAAAACTATTTACTGCATACGAACTATTGACGAACCCCATATTGTAATCTCCTTGGAAAAGATACTTTACTTTACGTAGATAATTGCGAACTCATTTTTTGAAAAAAAAAAACACTATTCTAAAAACCTTAAATGTTCTCCAATTATACACAGTTTTGTAATTAAAATTACAGAATGAACATCTGTATGTAAGTTCTTAAAAGATTAAGTTCAAAACCTTGGAAATGAAAAAGACGTGACACTGAAAGACTTCTAAAAGAGAGGCCATTTCAGTTGCCACGCCTTGGGTTGTGTCTTCATTGATAAGAATAAACGGGAAGTATTTTGCTGGTGGTAGGATATTCATATCCATCCGAATAGCGACCACCGTACACAGGGTGTAAAACCCGCCATAGTGGCACACGCTAGAGTGTCGCGTTCCGGGATCAGGCAATGTGCATCCGGTTTTGTCGGGGGCCTAGAGTTGGGGTACGATGTTGCGGTCTTCTGAGTACTCTGACACTAGACCCTCGACCGCTTCTTCACCTTCTTGCCCATGGCGTAGTATAAATAACTGAGCAGACAAAATATAACAATACAAATTATTAACTTTAGGTATGTTAGCAATAGGCTTAAAAAACATACCAAATTTCTTTATGCTGCTCAGACCTGTGGGCATTACAGAAGCACGGGTAGATATTAAAAATAATCCTAACATGTGAATACTTCCCCAAATAATAATAAGAATAACATCCAACAGCCACCCACATAGGCCTGATCCCACACAAAAATACGAGTCTTGTGATGTAAGTGCAGTGCCGTCCAATTAGAGTAGCGAGTAGCGAGGGACAATCTATTCTGGCCTACTTCTTCAAACTACGCCATGGGCAAGAAGGTGAAGAAGCGGTCGAGGGTCTAGTGTCAGAGTACTCAAAGGCCACAAAACGGCCAAACGTCGTACCCCAACTCTAAACCCCCGACAAAACCGGATGTACACTAGCTGATCCCGGAACGCGACACACTTGCGTGTGCCACTATGGCAGGTTTTACACCCTATGCACGGTGAATGAATATCAATTTCTTCTCAGGCAAACTTAGCAGCAAACAATATTCTATTGTTTACTGTTAATTTTGCTAAGATTTTCCAAATCGGTTGCCCAATCTGTTGTCAAACAAGTTATCTTTTGGTGTAACAATCTTAGTCCCTTATTTCTAGAGGGTTTTATCGCTCGGTTGGCCTCCACTGTGATAATGTCTTCCGCATAACACCACAGGGAGTCAGGAGTTTCTGAAAACCAGCGCTACTCTGAACTACGGTTATGGTCAGCTGAAGCTGAGCCATTTCCATCTGCGTTATAAGGTCATTACTTCTTACTATTATTATAAATGCGAATGTTGGCATGGATGGATGGATGTTTGTAAGTCAATGACACCAGAACGGCTGGATGGATCTGGTTGAAATATACAGATAGATTATAGTCTGGAATAGCACATAGGCTACTTTTTATCCCGGAAAATGTACGGTTCCCGCGGGATAGATTTTTGTTTTTCACAGAGCAAGAGATCAACATGATTTTTTGCAGAGTGTTAGTTGAGGGGTCTGAGAATGACATAGGCTACTTTTTATGCCGGAAAATGCACGCTTTCTATAGGATAGCATAAAAGCTTAAGAAACTCGTGGTAGGATATTCATATCCGCCCGGATAGCGACCGCCGTAGACAGTGTGTAAAACCCGCCATGGTGGCACACACAAGTGTGTCGAGTTCCGGGATCAGCCAGTGTACATCCGGTTTTTGTCAAGGGTCTATAGTTGGGGTACGATGTTTAGCCATTTTGCGGCCTTCTGAGAACTCTGACACTAGACTCTCGACCGCTTCTTTACCTTCTTGCCCATGGCGTGTTGAAAGAAGCAGGCTGGCATGATTGTGTTGAGCAGCGAGGGATAGATTGTCTCTCGCTACTCGATATTCTAATTGGACAGCACTGCGCTTACTACCAAATGCAGTGGTCAAAAAAAATGTATCTATGGATGTTATACCTTTTCCTTCAAAAATAACTAACACGTGGGCGAAGTCGTGAGCAAAAGGAAGTAGGTAAACTATAATTGATTTATTTAAAGACTTGGCATAAAGTAACCAACTAGATAGTTTACTGAACCTAAAAATGGATGGCATTTTATTCATACATTTTGATTAAAATAATTTTCATAGCCTCTCAACACAACAGAAAAGCCCAATCCAGTGTCTTTAATTAAGTGCAGTGCAAGTTCTGAATTATTCAAATAGAAATATTAATAAAACCTCTTGGGTTATTGTTTGAGATTCAACATCTAAAAAAATGACATTGTTAAATAACTTAATGGCAAGTAGCAGACGGACTCAGGAGCGTAGTTGTAATTACGTACGCGGTACGGCTGCTATGCTGAGGTCTCGAGTTCGATCCCCGGTTCGGTTACAGTGATATTCGGTTTTTCTATTTAGAAATAGTCAGTCTCAGCTCGGAGTCTGGAATTCTTCCCAGTTCCCGTGTACTGGTTACACACCTACCTCTGCCTACCCCTTCGGGTATTATATGTATAAAATAAATTCGTCCAGCAGTAATTTACTTTCTGATTTCGTAAATTGATGCAAAAACTTTTATTGTTCTTCGCAAACTGAAACGTTTTGATGAAATCTTGAAACTGAGGGAGAGAAACAAAAAAGTCGAATGTTCCCATACGATAAATCACTGTTTTCGAGTTTGTTCAACTTCTGCGAGATATGGTATCGAGGAAGGCCGTGTGAAGGCTACATTTGGAAATTCGGCATGATATATTGCTTTTGATAAAGAACATAAGTTTGGTAGATCATTTTGGGTTGCAGGACTTGTTAAGGAAGTTAAAAAATTAATATTAACAACACGTGCAAAGTTTACAACAGCTATCATTTTTTTATTTTTTATACTGGCACGGCAAATTGACCACACTTCAACTGATGGTAAGCGCAGAGCGGTCCAATTAGAGTATCGAGTAGCGAGAGACAATCTATCCCTCGCTACTTAACACAATCATGCTGGCCTGCTTCTTCACATTACGCCATGGGCAAGAATGTGAAGATGCGGTCGAGGGTCTATTGTCAGAGTAATCAGAAGGCTGCAAAACGGCCAAACATCGTACCCAAACCTTTGAACCCCCGAAAAATACCGGATGTACACTGGTTGATCCCGGAACGCGACACACTTGAGTGTGCCACTATGGCGGATTTTACACCGTGTGTACGGTGGTCGCTATCCGGGTGGATATGAATATCTACCTACCAGAGACTTCTGTGTTGTATAAAATAAAGCCATATGTAAGCTAATTGATAGATTTTGATACAGTTTTAACCACTCAAGCATCATCTGGACATAATTTGGCCAAATGTTTGTGTGATAGACTGAAATTCTTTCGGTCTGGGTGTTGTGAGACCGTAGTACCCACGATACAGGTTAGACCTTATGTGGGAGCAGGACTATGAGTGTGACTATTGGGTGTATTTCTTTATTTATTTCTTCAAGTTTGATATTTTTAGTTTATAGTTTATTTCTAACCAGTCATGTGTAGTTCGGTAGCCGGCTACCGGACAAACACTGGTAATACTCGCCATTATTGACGTGTGTATTAAGCGTATTTGTAATGTTAATATTATGGAAATAAAGTTTATTTTGGCTTGTATTTTTACTCACTACTTATTTCCAAACACCGGTGTCATTGTGATATAAGATAAGCAAATTACTAAAATTGGTCTTTTTAACCGACTTCAAAAAAAAGGAAGAGGTTCTCAATTCGTCGAAATCTTTTTTTATGTATGTTCCCCGATTACTTGAAGACGCCTGGACCGATTCGAGAAAATCTTTTTTTGTTTAATAGTGTATACTTCCCAGTCCTTGTCCTTGTCCCATTGGCACCAAGGATCTGATGATGGGATCTCAGAAAAATCGAGGGCAACCCTCAAATTTTATATATACGCCTATTTTGTTTTTTATTGAAGTCGGTGTACTTTTATGTATTAAAAAACATACTTTTATAATGTCCCAAGATTATGAGTGTATTAATTACTCCATTCGCTGCATAAAACCAATCTTCACCCTAGGGTTATCACTCCGCGAAGGGCGGTCGTTCAGACCACGCTATATCTCGACATGGTAATGAATTAAACTTGGGACAACACCCAAACTTTACACCCATAAAACTTGGTCCCGTGTAAAAATTTAAACATATTATCTACGGTTGGCCGACGGGTTAATGGGCTGGGGTCGAAACTTCTGGGTCCCTCCACGTTAAGATTTGTTTACTTTTTCATTTCGTGTTTACAATTTCAGTTGAGTGTGTTTTGGGTGTTTTAACATAGCCTCGTGTCAGGGTAGTAGGTACAAGCGTGTATTGATTTCTCCTCAAAGGAAATTAGGAATGACATTGGTTGTCATAGAAACTAAAAAAATGGCTTTTAAGAATAGCATAGGTCATCCAATAGATCCTACTATCCCACTAATATTATAAATGCGAATGTTTGGATGGATGGTTGGATGTTTGTTACTCAATCACGCTACAAGGTATGGACGGATCTGGTTGAAATTAGGCACAGAGATAGATTATAGTCTGGACAGATTATTTTTATCTTGGAAAATGTACAGTTCCCGTGCGATAGTTTAGTTTTTCACAGAGCAAGGGATCGACATAATTTTTTGCATCGTGGCAATTTTGGTATCAGAAAATGACAAAATATAGAAAGGTGTAATAGCTTAAGATGCCTCGATGGATTGTATAACTTTTCTTTCGAAAGTAATGTCCACGTAGGTGGAGCCGCGTGCAACATTTAGTAATAAATATTGTATAGTTCGTTTTTATACCGCTATAGTGGTATACAAGCTTACGGCCTGATGGTAAGCGGTTACCGTAGCCTATGGACGCTTGCAACACCAGGAGCATCACATGCGCGTTGCCCACCCTTCAGAAAACTATTTACTGCATACGAACTATTGACGAACCCCATATTGTAATCTCCTTGGAAAAGATACTTTACTTTACGTAGATAATTGCGAACTCATTTTTTGAAAAAAAAAAACACCATATTCTAAAAACCTTAAATGTTCTCCAATTATACACAGTTTTGTAATTAAAATTCCAGAATGAACATCTGTATGTAAGTTCTTAAAAGATTAAGTTCAAAACCTTGGAAATGAAAAAGACGTGACACTGAAAGACTTCTAAAAGAGAGGCCATTTCAGTTGCCACGCCTTGGGCTGTGTCTTCATTGATAAGAATAAACGGGAAGTATTTTGCTGGTGGTAGGATATTCATATCCATCCGGATAGCGACCACCGTACACAGGGTGTAAAACCCGCCATAGTGGCACACGCTAGAGTGTCGCGTTCCGGGATCAGGCAATGTGCATCCGGTTTTGTCGGGGGCCTAGAGTTGGGGTACGATGTTGCGGTCTTCTGAGTACTCTGACACTAGACCCTCGACCGCTTCTTCACCTTCTTGCCCATGGCGTAGTGTAAAGAAGTAGGCCGGCATGATTGTGTTGAGTAGCGAGGAATAGATTGTCTCTTCCTACTCGATACTCTAAATGGACGGCACTGCGCTTACAGTCAGGTGCAGTGTGGGCACTTCGCCGTGCCAGGATAAAATATTTTTTTTTTTTTTTTATCCTGGCACGGCAAAGTGACCGCACTGTACCTGATGGTAAGCACAGTGCGGTCCAAATAGAGTACTGAGTAGCGAGAGACGATAAATATATATATGTCAGCATGACAGCCTCCGTGGCGCAGTGGGCTAGTAGCCGGCTGTGAAACGAGAGGACATGGGTTCGATTCCCGCACCGAGACAAATGTTTGTGTGACAGACAGATATTTGTTTCGGGTCTGTTGTGGGGCCGTAGTCCCTCGTAGTTCTTGATACCTACGATACAGGTTTTACCTAGTGTTGGGTCAGAACTATGTGACTGCTGGGTGTGTATTTATTTTTAATATATTTTTTTTTCATCTAAAGTATTTCATCGCTGGACGTTTACCATTTGTACCACGTTTCAAACAAACAATAACTCAATGTCAAAGGCAAGTTGTTGGTCTGATGTTTCAATAATTTGAGTTCCGAGAATCGTGGGCGTGGCGATTCTTTTGTATTTATTTATTCGGTAAAATGGTCAAATTTTTAAATCAATTGTCTCTATTGTTTCGGGAAATGAGTTTTGAGCAATTAATTTAAGGAGATACAATTGATTTTGGCTCTGAGGGTCACATTCAAAATCGGAAAGGGAAGATTTTGGACCCACCAAATGTGGCAAATGTCAGGGATTTTTAAAGTTCATATCGATTTATTTAGGGATACTTAATTAGGGAATCTCGTTATTTATTAACTGACTTAAAAAAAAATTAGGAGGTTCTCAATTCGACGTTTATATTTTATGTTTCTTACCTCAGAACTCTGTCATTTATTGACCGATTTGAAAAATTCTTCTTTTATTACAGAAAATATACTTCCAGATTGGTCCCATAGAATTTTTATCAAAGTCGGTTAAGTAGTTTGGTTTTAAAACCAAAATAACTTGAAAAATATGCAAATTTTGCTTTTTTGTAACTTTTTCATTGGTGTTTTCTTTGGTACTCTATCCCACCTACCTTTTTTATATTTGTACCACTAAAAAGCAAAAACGAAATTATTATTGTTTAAATAAAGATAAAACCGCCTTCAAAAAAACCCAGCACAACTAAAAAGCAAAAATAATTGTTTACATTTACACCAATTAATTACATACCTACAATTTAAATCAATTATTTGGAGTAGCATAAAAAAATTAAAGAAGTATAAATACAAGAAGGTCATTTAAAAGTATTCACAGATAGAAAATCATGTTTAGATATCTACCGAGAATAGCACACGTAAGAGCACATAGCAATTTCTTTACAAGTAATTTTTGTAGCTGAGAAATACACCAGTATTTTTGTACACAATAAAACAAAATAAACCAAGTTTGTTTACAATAACACTAAATAAACAAATATTTTAGTACATATGTAAGTGGTAGACATATTTGTCTACAGCATCAATGGTCCGGCTCGACCGGGGTAGTACCACTGTCTCACAGAAAACCAACGTAAAGTGACAGTTTACTGTCGCGTTTCGTATGGTAAGTGAGATATCCGGAGGCCCAGATTCCCTCGTCCCTTCCCTAATCCTTATTCCTGTCCTTCAAGGCCGACAGCGTATACATGATACTTTCGGTATTGTGGATGTTCATGGGCGGTGGAGATCACTTAACATCAGGTGACCCACTGACTCGTTTGTCGGACTATGCTATAAAAAAAAGATATCCGCATGTTTTTGTTTATTTACCAGTAAATATTAAACCGCTTACCGGCTCAGGCGACAAAATACTGAGGTAATTAAAAACGCTCCGAACACCATCCAAACTGTAAGAAAAATCACAAAGGATCAACTTGGTTAGAGGCTTAAGTGATGTTTAATGAAGTTTCCTTTTACTAAGACTGTATTATGTGTACTAAGTTTTTAAAGTAGCCTCATGATAAATTTAAGTGATAGAGCCGCGGTAGAGACAGTTTGGTGTGCATATAAAAAGCCACACAGCAGGACGGCATGATTTTGTTGAGTAGCGAGGTATAGATTGTCTCTCGCTACTTAGTAGTTTTTTTTAGTTCCTCGATAGGCAGACTAGCTAACCCCTGCCTGTCGTACGAGGCGACTAATTGGGGCCATCCGGGGTCGCAGGTGCGCAGCGGGGGGCTGTCAGCCCGTATCGATGCACTCCGAAATTCGGAGCATCGTGCGACCCCAAGATGGACGGCAGCGCGGGTGGTAAGGCCTCGTTCGCTGTCGTTGTTCGGTGCGCGGGGGCTCCTTAGCCCCCTCATGGAGATGGGCTGGTACGCAGCACCGCGCAGGGGCGATTCCGGCTGCAATTCTAGCACTCCTTAGAATACCCCGGGATCGCTCCGTAAGCGCCGAAGAAGGCCACCGCGGGGTTTTAGCTGGTAGTGTCAGGTGGGGTGTACATAGGGGGTAGGGACTCGGCCCAGCGGCAGCACGGATAGCCATCATCCGTGCGAGGGGGATGCTGGGTCGTAATGGGATAATGGGACCGGCTAGTCCAGCATACCCGTTTTATTCTTATTCCGCTCCCCCCCGGAGCGGGCGGCAGTAATAAAACGCTTTCCCCGCGACAAAAAAAAAAAAGAAAGTCGGGCCACCTGATGGTAAGTAGTCACCGCCGCTCATAGACTACTGCAATGCCAGGGCACAGCAATACAAAGGTAGTCCATCTCGGCGGCACTACGCTTACTATCACGTGCCGTTTAGTCAGCATAAAAGAAAGGCGGTTTACAGCTCGAATGGGCCTGACGTGAATTATCTGTTGCGTTTCGGTAGATCTATGAAGCTCCAAATATCCCAACGCATCCATTATTATTCTGTTTTTTTTTTTACAAAAGTGAAAACTTTATTGCAATGGCAACTTTATATTATTATTGTTTGGGTGATAATTTACCATCAGATGACTCATTTTGGGTTTAGGTGGTCTTATTATATTTAGGACTAGTTGTTGCCAGCGGCTCCCGCGTGGAAGTTATCTTATACTATTTATAAAATCATTTCATCTCACAACTACTCTTTGTAATACAGATATTCGTTCAAACAGGTATAACTTATGTTTGAATGCACCGATTAAACTGAAATAAAGACTAAGTATTACCTAAAGATACACTCTATGATTTTATTGTAGTATAAGAAACAATTCAAAGTGCTATTTAAGGTGGATACCTTAAACGGCACATAAACGAGTAAGTCCGTTCTAGGACTGTCTACTGTACAGACGTATGGTGAGTATCATCTCCCATCGTCCTATACCACTATTGGTCTGGTGGCAGTTCAGCATAGAGCGTTATGCTGTCCGTGCCTGTGACTAATTGGTATTTGGTACATTTTGACATGGAATTGTTAACGATGGGCACTGAGGTAACTGTGATCATTAAATTGATCATTACAGTGGCGATCATCGTTTAAATGCCATTAAGGTATCCACCTTAAATAGCACTTTGAAAAGGGTAGTTGACTCAAGGTTTTTTATTAATTTAATCAACAAGTTACATTACCTACAACCTATTATCGAAAGAATTTTATGAATCTGATCAAAAATAAGTAAATCAGACGCCATTCAAATCTGCTGGAAGGGGTAGTTGTCAAATAACAGTACAAGGATGCATATCTGATACCGTGACGTCACGGTACTATGAATCGCCTGTACTGTACCGTTGTGCGAGGGAGATAGCGATATGTTCCCAATACGCCACCGTTTTCGCTTATGCCTGTGAGTATTTGCTCATACCAATATTTAAAATAAATATTGTGACCTCATTTTTCAAGCAATTTGGATTCTGTTTTCGCAAAAGAGTTTCTTTTGCGTATTATATTCGATTGCGTAGAGAATATGTACAAAATTAAACACAGGAAACTACCCTATTGTTTCTTATAGTAGATTCTTTTGTCGTAATACAGTACTTTGAACGTGATGCTTCGACAGACAGACAATATTTCCAAAAACCAATTGTATTGGGTTCTACATCGATAATATGACACGTTACAATCAAAATTTTGCAAAAATATTTAATGTACAGACAAAGTGCCTCTTCAGCTTTATGATAGTACTAGCTGTTGCTCGCGGCTCCACCCGCGTGGAAGTTGTTTTCGGGAGTAGAAGTATACAACCCAAGGAGTTGTCTTGTGCACTGAGGCACCTATAGTAATCGTCCTGACTCTCAGGTGTTGTGTCTGAAGCTTGAGTTTACATTTAAATAATACCTTATAAGTTAACCCCTCACTTCGCCCCTTTTAGGGATGATTCGGTAAAAACTTTGAAACACGTGTTTCGTTATTTCTTACCAAAAGCCTAAATAAGAATTTTCAGCTCCCTAACTTGAGGAATTATGGATTTCCCATACAAATTTTGAACTCCTATCTGACCCCTCGCAAGATTGTTATTTGAGAAAAAAGATAGCCTATAAGGACATAGGCTATCTTTTTAACTCCACGATATAATTTATCTGCTTGCCAAATTTCATCACAATCCGTTCAGCCGTTTATTTGTGAAAAGGTAACAAACAAACAGAGTTACTTTCGCATTTATAGTATTAGTATGGATAGATACAGGGCCGATATTTATATAATAAAACAAAATATCTGTGTTATAACGTACTATGAATAACGTTATAACGCTATGTTAAAAACGTAAATAACTTGTAAAACCCCTTCCTTTATACCCCTACAACATTTTATCACCCAATTTCAGTACGCAAATACAAATCGGCCGAACAAATTGAAATATACAATGTGTTTATACTAAATTTATATTTATTTGTGTATTTATTGCTTTTTACGAGGCTTTGTTTATTGAAATACGAAATGCGCTGTCTTGTTCGGATTTCAAAAGTACAGATTATATGACGAATTGTGAAATAAGTACGTGAATTAATCTATATACACTCACGCTTGTAATCCCAGAAGGTGTAGGCAGAGGTGTAACTAGTTCTAAATTTTCGCCGTATCTATTACGGTCCCATAATTTGATAGGGGTGCGTCTATCGCCATACCAGGCACAATGTCAGACTCCGGGCTGATACTGAGTATTTCTAAATAGGAAAACCCAATATAACTTTACCCGATCCGGGGATCGAACCCCAAACTTCAGCACAGCAGTTGTAACGCATGCGCAATTACAACTGCGCTACCGAGGCAGTCGGCAGCCGACTGAATGAATCTAATTTGTTTTATATACCAGAGGTCGGCAAGAGGATAAGTGCGTCACCTTATCAGGTGATATCAAGTGATCAGAACACTCATAATATTAGAAAAATCATGCAAGAGAAATAGAGATTTACAGAGGCCTAAATCTCACTCTCTTGCCCTTTCTTCATGTAAGAACTCATTGAGAACATTTTTATTTCATTTTATTATGGACATTGCATATATACTACGTGTAACGGGAATAACGCACATCCTCAAACACCCCAATAAAAAAATATTATTACAATCATAATTCATGTATTGAAATTAGACTGGGATGAATATAAATATTGTTTTTTATAAAATTAGTTGTACTAATTTTGGGCGTATAATATGTGCACACTACGAAAAGGTGAATGACACAGGCGCGCGCGCACCCACACATAGACAGGCCCAGCTACATAGGTAGGTGAAGGTCACACGAGTACACAGCTGACTCGGCCGTGCCGCGGTGTGCGTTCGTTTAATACGAGATTGCTTACGTATTAAAATAACCTTTATGACTATCGACATAAAGTTCGTAATTTTAATTATTTGATTTTTTTAAATGTTCGTTTATTATTGCATTTCGAAAAGATTTTATCGCTTCGAGTTATGTTTCAGTTTCGTTTGTCTTGAACGTTGAATTAAAGGGTGATTATTATTTACCTGAGTCTTAATTATTTTGGAAAACAAAATAGTCTATTAAAAATTGTTGATATCGATTCAGTCGCTTATTCTGAACGAACTACTTTCAGAGTGTGCCTTAATCATGTTACATGTGGTATAGTGTATTGAGGTCCAAATAAATAAATGGTAGGCAGCGGCTTTGCTGTGCACTGGCATTGCAGAAGTCTATGGGTGGGGGTGTCTACATACCATCAGGTGGCCCGTCTGCTCGTCTGTCTACCAGGCAGTAAAAAAATTGTATTTATTAATTATTTATCATGTTTACTAGGCAGTGACTGGCCAGTGTTTTAAAAAGTAGTTTTTTAAATTTTTGAGAATATTTTTGTTAAACCTTGGAAATATTTTGGGAAGGAAAGAATGACGCGTATGCTCTCGTGCCCACATTCTACAGAAACATCTCAACGAACTAAAAGTATTTTAAACTCATAAAAAGTACACCGACTTCAATAAAAACAAATTATGCGTCCTTATGAAATTTGAGGGTTTACCTTGATTTTTCTGAGGTCCCATCATCAGATCCTGACTTGGTGCCAATGGGACCACCTGGGAAGTATACTCTTTTAAACAAAAAAAGGAATTTCTTGAATCGGCCAAGGCGTCTTCGAGTAATCCTCCTTTTTTTGAAGTCGGTTAAAACCAGACTAAAAGCTATCACTTCATACTGTAGACATGACGGTAAATAGTGTACATATACTGTTTGAAATCTTTTTGATGTCAGCCCAATTGGAATCTTATTGACATAAAACATAGTTTATATTTACATGTAGTTAAACTTCAAGTAGATACTAATATCACTTGACGGAGATTGATGTTGGTAAATATGGAAATGGCATTCATTCCACATTTCACTATGCAGATAAAAATCGTACCAAAATTGTTTGAAACTTTAGCGAATTTATTTTCGTGTTATCTATTGTAATAAAACAAATTTGATCTATATCTTAATATATATAGTTTTTCTGTATGCGTGTTTGTCACCTAACTTCTCCTAAACGGCTGGACCGATTTGGATGAAATTTTACGTGTTCAATGGGTTCCTAGATAGTTTGAAAACACTATTGGACCTGATTATTATATTGATTTGCTGGGATTTGTGGGAGAAATTCCAAATATTGTAATCTTTAAATTATCATGTTTAATGTGGCGCTGCTTATCCGGGCAGGTCGACGTCTGCCGGGTCCGCTAGTTATATAAAAAATCATATATATCCTGTTGTTGAGTTTATTCGTTCGTTGAGTTGGGAGAACGGAGAGCTGAGATGAAATTCATGCGTTCGAAACGAGCACAAACACATCTTTTCGTTGAAGTACATACATACACTTTACAGTTCTCCTTTTCAAGTTAGCATTAAATTTGTTTTGTAATACATTTTACCATTGCATAACAACCCTTGCAGATACCTCCATTAATGAGAAAGCGTACAGTAAAAACTTATTATTTTTAATTACAATGATTTGCCTCCGTTTTCTTCTCATTAATTTTAATCCTATCCGGCCTGTCTTTGGGGACTGAGTTTACTAATTTTTTTTTTATCCTTGCACGGCAAAGTGACCGCACTTCACCTGATGGTAAGCACAGTACGGTCCAATTAGAGTATCGAGTAGCGTGAGACGATCTATCCCCCGCTACTCAACACAATCATGCCGGCCTGCTCCTTCACACTACGCCATGGGCAAGGACAGTACAGCACCAGTTTATTTATATTATCAAAACTGAAATATTTCACTCACATTTGAAAATCTAGCTCTGTATTCACTATAATGCACTCAATATAAATAAATAAAATCTGCCCTTTATATCAAGTGATGAGTTACTGTCAAAGATACTTACGACAAAAAGTCGCCTAAAAATCGCACCTGTCTACGCATCAGCCGGCCGCTATCGATTAAATATGATTAACACATACAAGCACAAGACATCACAAACATTGATGTTACTTCAGTAGATATATTATGTACTCACTTCCACTTAGCACATTAACCATCTCTTACCCTCACTCTAATGTTGCTTTTGCGTGCGGCGACCGCACAAACGGGTCACCTGATAGCTACATCACAGATGCGTATTTAATTAGCAAGAATCGCGGGCGCTGTTAACAGGTTCAGAATATTAAATAGAACACAATTCATGTTAAACTTATTTGGATTATATATTCTACTATAAGCAACAATAACCTAGGTTGTAGTGGTACGAACTGCTAAGATGAAAGTCGTAGGTTCGAAATCAGCCCCAAATGGCATACAACTCCACCTAGTTGTGTATTTCCTCCCGCGAACGCTCCAATTGGAGAATGAGCTTCCTACTCAGATATTCCAAGGGGACTACAGTACAGGGTTCTTCAAGGAGGAAGTAAATAAGTTTATGAAGGGTCGGCAACGCGCAGGTGATGCTCCTGGTTTTGCAAGCGTCCATAGGCTACGGTAACCACTTACCATAAGCTGGCCGTAAGCTTGCTACCATCGTGGTATAAAAAAATATCACATGCCAAAATAGTGACGGAAAACATCATGAGGATTGCCATCAGATAAACCTTTGCTTGCTTGTAGACCTCAGCTATAAAAAAGATAGAAATAAAAAATAGGCAGTCGTGGGGAAAACCGACAGCAGTGAAAACTTATCTTTGGAATTACTGTGTTCTTTTTCGAAACAGTGTCCGTGAAGTACTATTTTTTTTGTTTGCTTGTCAATAATTATAGAACTTCATAGGCGTGATATGTTGAAAGTGAAATAATCTTCATTGCTTTTTCCCCATCCCAAATGTGCCCAACGTGCCTAAAGAAGTTTTCACTTCAAAAATAAATTTTAAGCAAGACAGATTTTACTTAAGTTTTACTGTAGCATTTTAAGCCTAATGATATATGTCACATCAGACGCCCTGTCATTGACAAAACACCAATTTAACTTCTAACGTTTAAAGTTAATAGAATCGACTTTGATGTTGCGAATCGTCTGTAAGTTTATTGACATCTGATCTTTAATAATATACTAGCTGTTGCTCTCGGCGTCGAGTGACAGCCAAGACAGCTCTCGTGGGTGGTTCTCCCTTCTCCTCCACAGAGAGGCGGGGTCTGTATCGAACCAGTTCAGCACTCCCCTTCTGCGACATGGCACTTTGAGAGTCTTCTGTGTACTTAACAGCTCGCATGAGAGGACCATTAAGTAAAGTTCCGCGCTTAACGTGTTCTACCGTCTGTATATTCACGAATGCTGCGAAGAATTGTTTAATCCTTTCCCATCCTCTCTGTTCCACACCAGAACCACGCGTACTGGCTTGCGAAGCCACCGCTTTAGTGTCTACTATCCCGGCCCGAACCAAGAGATTCGCAGATTCGTATTTTTGCCGCGCCAATAAGCTGTGGAACAATTTGCCTGCTTTCGTGTTCCATCCTATGATCCTGGAACTTTTAGGCGTAGTGTGAAGAAGATACACAGCAGGCCAGCATGATTGTGTAGAGCGGGGGATAGATTGTCTCTCACTACTCAACTACTCTAACCGGACGGCACGGTGCCATTAGGTGCAGTTTTGTCACTTTGCCGTGCCAGGACAAAAAAATGCTTCTACACCTTTACTGAGATCATCTTTGATTATCCTCACATCTATATTTTGTCAGCCTCCGTGGCGCAGTAGGAGAGTAGTAGTCAGGCCATGGGTTCGATTCCCACATCGGGACAAATGTTTGTGTGACAGACAGATATTTGTATCCGGGTTCTGGGTGTTGTGAGACCGAAAGTCTCTCGTAGTCCCTGATACCCACAACACAAGACTCGTATCTTAGTGTGGGATCGGGGCTATGTGTGTGAGTGTTGGGTGTTATTTATTTATAAGCATGGGCCTATATAACAGTGTAAGGAGTCGCTACCTCACATCAATCCGTTACATCGGGTAACATCTTGTATATTGCTAATGTACAGCTAACGTGAGTTTGAAACTGCCTCTTACGTACTAAAATATAGCTCCTTATACAACATAAACCACATTACGTGTTTATAAAGTCGGATTTAACATAGCTTTATGTGTGCTGCTTTATCCTTGTTTATGATTATTTTGTTCTTCAGTTCTTTGGAATTTATGTTGCAGCAGACGATGCAGTAAGATGGATAATGATATTGTAGCTAAAGAAGAATGATGATACAGTTAGTTACAGTTTAAAGTTTCACTCATGCCTGTGAGTATTTATTTTGCTTACATCAATATTTAAAATAATTATTGTGACCTCCATTTTCAGACAATTTTTAATCTGTTTAACAATAATTCATAAAAAGTACACCGACTTCAATGAAAAACAAATTATGCGTCTCTATAAAATTTGAAGGTTTCCCTCGATTTTTCTGAGATCCCATCATCAGATCCTGACTTGGTGCCAATGGGACCATCTGGGAAGTATACCCTTTTAAACAAAAAAAGAATTTCTCGAATCGGTCCAGGCGTCTTCGAGTAATCGGGTAACATACATAAAAAAAAAGATTCCGACGAATTGTTAATCTTCTCCTTTTTTGAAGTCGGTTAAAGGTTTCTTTTGGGTATTATATTCGCTTGCATATACATAAAACTACCTTATTGTCTATCGTCAACTTCATCTCTTTAAATCAACACGGGTTTTTGATGTTACACATTGCAACAAAATTTAAACAGTATCTGATTTAAAAATCGTACTGGACTTAAACAAAATTACGTATTCGTACGTGGTTAAGCGTTTTCAGATATCCCAAAATCGATGGCGTTTAATCGCAGTACTTTTTAAGCGGTGTTTTTTTAACAAGCCCTATATCATACTCTGCCCCATTGCTGTAAGCGCTTCTTCTACTGATTATTATAGTGGATGTATTACGAATTAGCAAATACAACGTACCAAACCTCCATAACAGTTATTAGAAGAGAGAGAGAGAGAGCATGTAGTAGTACCTCCATGGCGCAGCGGGCGTAGCCGGCTGTGAAACGAGAGGCCGTGGGTTCGATTCCCGCACCGAGACAAATGTTTGTGTTACAGACACAGGTATTTGTTTCGGGTCTGGGTGTTGTGGGACCGTAGTCCCTCGTAGTTCTCGATATCCAAGATACGGGTTTTACCTAGTGTGGGGTCAGAACTATGTGTGTGACTGTTGGGTGTATTTATTCATACTTGTTGTTTTTTTTTTTAATGCTCGTGGTAGGCCCCCTCTGTTTTCTCCCTAACACACAGGATAGTCAGGGACGTGACATCTAAAAGGATAATAAAAATCTTGGGTTATTTATTACGCATGACATAAAATAGTAGGATAAATATCTACTTTAATAGAGTTCATACGTCTGTTCGGTTTGTTATTGTTGTTTCATTTATTACATTGCAAAATGCGTTTCGTTCTACATCTACTGATGACAAAGGTCAGTTCTAGTCCACCATACTGGCCTAGTGCGGGTTGACAGACTTCACATACCTTTGAAATTCTTAAAGTTTATTTCACATTTTTCTTCACCATTAAAACAAGGGAGCTTATATTTGTATTTTTAGTGCCTCGATAGGTAGACAAGCAGACGGGCCACCTGATGGTATGTAGTCACCGCCGCCCATAAAGTTCTGCAATGCCAGGGCACAGCAAAGCCGCTGCCTACTGTTAATGTTAATTGTATTTATTTAATGTTCATTACAAATATAACTGCCAGAAATCAACAACAATTCATTAAATGGAATGTAAGTGTGCAGCATACATCCCATATCAGGAACCCAAGTCGAAGTTTACCAAGTTATTTCCCAATAGACTTACAAGTTTCGAGACTTTCTGGTTACTCGTAAATGGTGTAGCCTTCCTATGGTTATTTTTGAATATTATTTTTTATCCAACCAAAAATAACACGAAATAACTCAGAATTGATTCAAAAATCAAGTCGCAATTAATATTTTGACTATCGGTATGAGTAAAAAATGGTGCGTATTGGGAACATCTCACCATCTTTCTCGCCTGACTGCACTGTAATCGCATTCCGAGCGGTGACGTCATAAATCATAATATCCATCTTTTCTGATATTTGACGACTGCCCCTCCTACTAGATATGAATGACTTCTAATCCATACTAATACTATAAATGCTAAAGTAACTCTGTTTGTTTGTTTGTTACCTCTTCACGACTTAACGGCAGAACGGATTGAAATGAAATTTAGTAAGAGAATAGATTATATCCTGGAGAAGGACATAGGCAATCTTTTTTCTCAAAAAACAACCTTGAAAGGGGTCAAATAGGAGTTCAAAATTTGTATGGAAAATCCATAATTCCTCCACTTAGGGATCTGTAAATTCATATTTAAGCTCTTGGTAGGCAATAAACAAATACTTGTTTCAACGTTTTTGAAAAATCATCCCTAAAAGGGGCAAAGTGAGGTTAAACTTATGGTGTATTCTTTAGATGCAATCTCAAGATTCAGGCACACCTGAGAGGCTGAACAATCGCTACATGTGCGTCAGTGCAGAAGACAACTCCTTGGATTTTATACTTCTGCTCCCAAATATAACCTCCACGCACTAGTTACTTATATTTAATGGATTAAAATTATTATTGTTAAAGATAATTGTTTGATTAAATTATTAAATATAGTTTCGACGTGTGTTAATATAATAATAATACTAGCAGTGTATTAAACGTCCCACTGCTGGGCACGGCCATCCTCTACTAACGAGATGGGTTAGGTTAGGTTAGGCCTTAGTCCACCACGCTGGCCAAATGCGGGTTGGTAGACTTCACATACCTTCGAAAGTCATTTGAGAATTCTCAGGTATGCTTCCTCATGATGTTTTACTTCACAACAGTTAAAGCAAGCGATAATTAACAATGGATACACACGTAACTTTAGAAAAGTCGGAGGTGTATGCCATTTGGGCTGGTTTCGAACATACGACTGTCGTCTTGACAGTCCGTACCACAACCTAGGCTATCGCTGCTTGTAAATATATTACTTTAGAAAAAAGCAACTGGCATCTAAATGACATCACCTGATTATAGAACAGATACGTGAAGCCAACACTCGCAATTTATTTCATTCAATTTTAAAAGACAAAAGTTATTCCAAAAGTTGATCCCAGGAACACGGAGTTTGGTGAAAGTTAACGACAAACTCCGTGTCCCGGTACATATTATACGCCCAGGGATCGAAGATCGAACTCAAATATTTGAACACGCGGGAACTTTATCGCGAAAAATAATTCTGGTCGGTTAGATTTCTATTAGAAATGAATGTGCGATAAATTCATATACTGTATACATACATATACACTCACGACTGTAATCCTCGAGGGGATAGGCAGAGGTGTAACCAGCACACCCACTTTTCGCCGAATTTCGGTTCCATAATGTGATAGGTGGCGACTGGCAAGCCTATCACCATACCGGGCACAGGTTCCCTACTCCGGGCTAATACTGAGAATTTCTAGATAGAAAAACTCAATATCACTTTACCCGACCCGGGGATCGAACCCGAGACCTCGGGTCAGCAGTCGTAACGCAAGCACAATTACAACTCCACCGAGGCAGTCAAATAAATAAATAAAGTAATTAATTATTTTTTTTCAAACAAATTCCACTCGACACAGTTGTTGCGACGAACGTCACTATAATTGAATTTACAAGCACTTGACCTATTTTCGTTTGATTTAATCAGTTTAAATGTTAATTTAGTACAGCACACAATAGATAAAGTAATGATTGGTTCCATTATCCAGGATATAAATTACGCCAGAGATAGGGCCGCCTATTTAATCCCTTAGGATTAGCTGAGCATGAATATTTAGGTTGTTTCATTGATAAGTGAAGTACGAAGTGATTACATTGTTCATCGATTATTATGCAAATTGGGATAAAGACTATCCCACAGGCCCGGGCTTACTCCTGTAAGGTTCGACAATGGCATGCATTAAAACTCAGTGAAACGCGGCGAGTCTCTGGGGACGCGTAATTTTTTTTTGTTCTGGCAAAGTGACCACACTACACCTGATGGTAAGCGCAATGCGGTGCAATTAGAGTATCGAGTAGCGAGAGACAATCTATCCCCCGCTACTCAACACAATCATGCCGGCCTGCATCTTCACACTACGCCATGGACAAGAAGTTGAAGAAGCGGTCGAGGATCTAGTGTCAGAGTATTCAGAAGGCCGCGACACGGGTCAAAAATCATACCCCAACTCTAGACCTCCGACAAAAACCGGATGTACACTGACTGATCCCGGAACGCGACACACTTGCGTGTGCCACTATGGCGGGTTTTATACCCTGTGTACGATGGTCGCTATCCGGGTGGATATGAATATCCTACCACGAGCGAAAATGTTATCGAAACAAAATTAATCAAATAAAAATATAGAGAGGAGTCAGAAAATAAACGGTTGGACGAAGTATAGCATGTCAGTGACGCAAACCATAATTTCCCCCCCTACCAAATACGCTCAAAGTGGTTACAGAAGTTTTCAAAGAAATAGACCGAATGAAATTCAACGCCACTGAAAAATTCTCAGAAAAACAAAATTCGTAATTTCGTATACTCGTATAAAATATTTTTTCAAGTTATTTTGGTATTAGAACCAAACTACTCAACCGATTTTGATGAAAACTGCATGGGACCAATCTGGAGGCATATTCTCTGTAATAAATGAAGATTTTTACAAATCGGTTTATAAATGATGGAGTTCTGAGATAACAAACATAAAAAACAAATACACGAAATCAACGAATTCAGAACCTCCTCCTTATTTTGAAGTCTGTTAAAAACTCCACCATATTAAAATGCTGTATAACTCAATTTCTACATACATATGCATTCACGCCTGTAATTCCCGAAGAGGTAGGCAGAGGTGTAACCACTCCATGTACACCCACTTTTCGCCGAATTTCGGTGATAGGGGTGGCGAGCCTATCGCCATACCGGACACCAATTCCAGACTCCGGGCTAATACTGAGCAATTTCTAGATAGAAAAACCCAATACCACTTTAACTGAGGATCGAACCCGCGACCTCAGCACAGCAGTCGTATGCGCAATTACAACTGCGCCACCAAGGCAGTGTGCTGTATAACAAAAATTTTCTATCACAGAATAGCCAGAATTTGGAATTGCAGCGAATAAATCAAATGTCGAAAACGGCTGACCATAACTCGTTGGTTCCATTGTCACGTGCAATACTGGAGCTGTCATTGTATTTTTAACCGACGTCTAAAAAGGGGATTTCTTAATACAACGACTATACTGCACTTTTTGGTCGTTACGTGACATTTAAACAAATTTGACTTTTATCTGTATATATAAAAGAAGAAACTGACTGACTATTTTTTTGTGCCTCGATAGGCATACGAGCAGACGGGCCACCTGATGGTAAGTAGTCATCGTCGCCCATAGACCTCTGCAATGCCAGGGCACAGCAAAGCCACTACCTACCGTTGAACATGGAATGATTTTTTTTATCCTGGCACGGCAAAGTGACCACACTGCACCAGATGGTAAGTGCAGTGCCGTTCAGTTAGAGTGTCAAGTAGCGAGAGACAATCTATCCCCCGCTACTCAACACTCACGCCGGCCGGCTGTTTAGATCTTCACACTACACCTAAAGGACCCAGGATCATAGGAAGGAGGGAACACGGTAGCTGATAAACTGTTCCACAGCTTCATGGTGCGGCAAAATACGAATTTACGAACATCTTGGTTCGAGCCGTGGCAGTAGACACCACGAAGCTCCGTGGCTCCGCAAGCCAGTACGCGTGGTTCTGGTGTGGAAGGGAGAGAATGGGATAAGATCAAACAATTCTTCAGAGCATTCGCCACGATACAGACGCTATAACACGCTAAGCGAGGAAATATCCCTTCGCAGCTGTAGCGGCTCCAGGCTGTTGGTCACGTCTGCATCATTCACAATGCGGATGGCCCGCCGCTGCAACCCATCCAAGGCATCGAGTAGGTAAACAGGTGTAAAAATCGGTAAAGGAAGAAGCGGTCGAGTTTCTAGTGTCAGAGTACTCAGAAGGCCGCAACACGGCCAAACATCGTACCCCAACTCTAGACCCCGAACAAAAACAGGAAGTACACTGGCTGGCCCCGGAAAGTGCCACTATGGTGGATTTTACACCCTGTGTACAGTGGTCGCTATCCGGGCGGATATGACCACTTACTACCAGCAATTTTGCATCAGAAAGGTTATATATACCTTTTCTGCCAAACATAACTTCCGCACGAGGCAAGCCGCGAGCAACAGCTAGTTATGTTATCTCCTTACTAATATAATATACGCGAATGTTTGGATGGATGCATGGATGGATGGATATTTGTTACTCAATTACGCCAGGATGGCTAAACGGATCTGGTTGAGATTTGACACAGATATAGATTATTGTCTGGAATAGCACATCGGCTACTTTTCATCCCGGAAAAAGCACGGTTGCTATGGGATATCAAAATATAGAAAAATAACTCCGTGAATTTTACACCTTTTCTTTCAAAAATAACTACACCGCGGTTGAAGCGGGCAAAAGCTAAGATATAAATACTAAGCTGAGTACTTTAAAATATCTCAAAATTAACTTTATTCAATTAACGGCTTTTCATTAAACGGACGGCTGTATAAAAATAATATTTATGTAACATTTTTATCACGGATATTATTTCACAGAATGAAGCAATTTTGTTTATTCTTTATCTTATCTTAAAATTTCTAAGAAAAGCTCTACCCTAAGGGTAGGAAATTGAACGCTATAAAAGAACAAATCATTATTTCGGACTTCCGACAGACGTGAAAGCATAAAACTATTCAATAACAGTGATTTATATTGGCTTTTAATTTTTTTTTAAGCATCTTCCGACAAACGAGCCAGTGGGTCACCTGATGTTAAGTGATCTCCACCGCCCATGAACATCCACAATACCGAAAGTATCATGTATGCGCTGTCGGCCTTAAAGGACAGCAATAGGAATTAACGCCCAGCTTATGGGGTATCTGGAGGAGCACCAGCTGATTAGCGATCGTCGGTACGGTCTCCGTCACGGTCGCTCGGCTGGTGATCTTCTTGTTTACCTCACACATCGCTGGACGGAGGCTATAGAGAGCAAGGGTGAGGCTATGGCCGTCGGTCTAGACATCGCGAAGGCGTTTGATCGGGTATGGCATGGCGGCCTTCTGTCGAAGCTACCATCATATGGAATCCCCGAGGGACTCTGCGACTGGATAGCTAGCTTTTTGGGTGGTCGGAGGATTAAAGTTGTCGTAGACGGCTACTGCTCCGACGATCTATCCATTAATGCTGGCGTTCCTCAAGGCTCGGTGTTGTCGCCGACACTATTCATACTGCATATCAAGGACATGCTGTCTATTGATAGCATGCATTGTTATTCAGATGATAGTACTATCGACGTGCGATACACCGGCCATCAGGGTATCCCTCGGCGGGCCTCTAAATGGGATGAAAGGAACCTAGTTAACTTCAACCCCACGAAGACACAAGTTTGCGCGTTCACCGCTTTTGCCTACTCACCGCCCGATCCCAGCCCTAGAGGCACCCGGCGGGTGTGGCGATACAAGTCAGCAGATTGGGACGAGATGCGAGCTTTCTTTGCATCTTATCCTTGGCGCCCCACTTGCTTCTCTTCTGATAACCCTTCAGCTTACGCTGATGCTGTGACGGATGTGCTGCGTCAAGGTATGGAGTACTACATTCCATTCTCCGACGTAGCAATGTCAGGTGGAACTCGTCCATGGTTCGGGGCTGAGTGCGGATGCGCTGAAGCGCGGAAGCATGCGGCATACCTGGCATGGGTTGATGCTCGAAACCGCAAAGCAAAAGCCTCGCGCTTAAAGAAGAGAGCATTTATCAAGGCTGCCAAATCCTGCAAGAAGGTTCTACGGCAAGCTAGATTTGACCACATAAGCCAAATCGGGAAGAAACTAGCTTCATACCCAGCGGGTAGTAAAGCGTTTTGATCCCTGGCAAAATCAGTTGAATCGAACTTCCGTCGCCCCTTACTTCCTCCACTGCTGAGACCCGACGGGTCTTTGGCTCACTGTGCTGAAGAGAAAGCAAACTTGTATGCTTCTCTCTTTGCTGACATCACCCGACACCGCAACAGAGTTCTTCCATACCACCTGGAAACGATTCCGTCTAGCACGGTTCGTTTTCAGCGTTCATTCTTACCATGTACGTGCAAGCTCTGGAATGAACTCCCTGCAGCGGTGCTCCCTGAGCGCTATGACATGTCCTTCTTCAAATGAGGCTTAAGAAGAGTAGTCCTTAAACGGTAGGTAGCGGCTCTGCTGTGCTCTGTGCTCTGTGATACTCCGAACAACCGTATAATTACATAAATTACTTATAGCTACAGATATTACAGCATGATAATGTACCAAAAAAAAATCACACATCCAAGAATTATCCGACGCGCATATCATTCGCGCAACTCGTCATATTCATTCATAGATATTGTTTTTACTACCTGCCCATTCCTGCCCTATCTCCTGATCATCATCTCCCGTCACATCCTTTACCAAAGATCATGATTCCTTTAATTTTCCGGTCATCCTCTTTTCTCCTTTTCCAGTCCTATCCTCGTCGTTGTATCCCTGCCTACCAGCCCGTGACGGTGGATTCCAAGTTCCTACGCCAATAACCATAATTATTCATTCCCTATGGAGAATTTCCATTTGTGTTTTAACCTGTCCTAATGCCTTTTATATGCCTACATGATTAATAAAGATTTGTATTTTATTTTATTTTACAGATACAAAAATCGCTCAAGAAGCCTAAAGAAGATTTCATTTCAAAAAGTTGACCACTGACTCATATCTTCATACTTATATCTTAGACATCTCAATCAAGCAACTTAAATATGAAGTCAACTAAAACTAGATGAAAAACTAAAAGTTTAATTCCACTGTTCTATAAAACGTAATTTTAAATTACACTGTTTCGTGTCCCATAGCAACTTTCTGGCAGGTGCCAGCAACATTTTTCACAGTCAATTCGTCCACTTTTCGAGTGGCGTCAATAAAAAGAATTTTCATAGCACTGAAACAGTTAAACGCCGAAAGTCAGTTCGGATTCTGTGGTGCGTTGCCAAAAACTGTCGGAATACCAGTTTTGATGTGTTGGCGACATACGGAATATTGTTGTTCACAGGTACGTCGTTTAAAAGTCATATATTTTTGGCCAAGTAAGGAGGGAATCTTTTTTTTTTGTCCTGGCACGGCAAAGTGACCACACTGCACCTGATGGTAAGCGCAGTGCCATCCAGATAGAGTATCAAGTAGTGAGAGACAGCTATAACCTCGCTACTTGACACATTCATGGCGGCCTGCTGTGTAGCTTCTTCACACTACGCCTACATGACCCAGGATCATAGTTAGGGGGAACAGGATAGCTAGCAAACTACTCCACAGCTTGATGGTGCGGCAAAGTTACGAATTTGCGAACCTCTTGGTTCGAGCCGGGGTAGTAGAAATCACGAAGTTGTGGATTCGCAAGCCAGTACGATTGTAGAGATGTATACATTATTATTAATTTCAAATTGATTTCTTTCATAGACAATAATAATAATATTAGCCCTGTATTAAACATTGTCCCACTGCTGGTCACGGGCCTCCTCTACTAATGAGAGGGGTTAGGTCTTAGACTTCCACGCTGGCCTAATGCGGATTGGCAGACTTCGCATACCTTCTAAATTCTTATGAGAATTCTCAGGTTTGCAGGTTTTCTCACGATGTTTTTCTTTACCGTTAAAGCAAGCGACAATTAACAGTGAATACACATGTTAATTTTTTTAAGAATCTTTAGAGGTGTAAGCCAATTGAGTTTCGAACATACGACGTTTGTCTTGAGTCCGTATTGTAACAAACTAGGCTATCGCTGCTAGACAATATGTTAATAATAAATCACAGCTTCTCAGTTCGAACGACACATCGTATGTTTTCATAAAGCGAATAACAAACTAGTCACATATTTCGTATAATAAAATGCTGGAAATGTTTTTCGTGAAAGTATTAAAAATTTGAGTCAAAAACTTCAGAATACATTTACATTTAGGTACCAGGGAAATGATTTTGACAAACTACATGAGCATCAATATATTACTAGCTGTTTCCCGCAGCTCCGTCCACGTGTAAGTTATATTTGGAACCTTATATTTTCTGAGATAAAACATATTATGTATGTGTGTTAATCAAACGAATAAACTATCTGCGTGGCAAATTTCATTCAGATCCGTTTAGCAGTTTTTACGTGATTCCATAACAAAGATTCATCCATCCAAATATTCGCGTTTATAATATATATTTTTTATCCTGACACGGCAATGTAACCACATTGCACCTGATTGTAAGAGCAGTGCCGTCCAATTAGAGTATCAAGTAGCGAGTAACAATCTATCCCTCGCTATTCAACACTATCATAACGGCCTGCTGTGTAGCTTCTTCACACTACGCCATGGGGCCATATGAGTAATAAACTTTGTACCCCTTCAAACATATTCCCATATGGAATGTGAAATTTATCATACTGACCTGATGCATAGACTTTATTTTGAATATTCAGGTAAACAAGCCCTTTGGCACGTTATTTTCCTTCGTCGTTTGGGCAAGCGATAAATAATTATAATTTAATAGACGCGTATCTTGACCTGGCAAAGTTATGTGGCTTAGGGACGGATCGAGTTTTGGATTTTGGAAAAATTTCTACAATCCTGAATGACAAGATAATTCTAGAAAAAAATCTCTCAGTACTCCACTTAAGGAATAAAGCACTCCCTGAACACAGGAGGCAAAAATGTGATGTTAATGTTGGCAGGCAGGATTACATTATACTTTAAACTGGTTTTAAATATTTACAAAGGATTTTGAACTCTAATTCCATACTTCCAAAGTCTATAATGCAACTAAATCAACTTTACTTTCCTGATTAAAGAAAACTATGGAAGTTTTTATGCCAGCCTGAATAACTTTTTAAATTTATTTCCAAATTATGCAGTGTTTAGTTTTGTTGTGATTTACGATGTTCTATGAATTTTTATGTATTTTTTTTTACATAAGAGTTTTTTATATCCTGGCACGGGCAAAGTGACCACACTGCACCTGATGGGAAGTGTAGTGCATTCCAGTTAAAGTATCAAGTAGCGAGAGACAATCTATCCTCTCGCTACTCAACACAATCATGCCGGCCTGAAAGGGTGCAAACAAGTGGGCCAATTGATGGTAAATGTCCCTACTATGCATGAACTCCTTTAAAAGTAATTTAAAAAGGGTCTTCGTAGCGTAGCGGACGGCTGTCAAACGAAAGGCTGGGGGTTCGATCCCCGCACTGAGACAAATTGTCAAATATTTTTTTCAGGTCTGGGTTGACCTTGAACATATATTATGTGTTTGACTGTGGAGATACATACCTGTAGATAGCTAAACCCGGCCACGCTTCGCTGTGTAATAAAAATCAGCTCCATCATCAGCATCGACTTCTTTTCGAGTTTCGCGGCGACAAACATATGGAAGCTGATTTTTTATATACATAGAATTGAAATTGTTAGAATTGGCTCTTTTATATTCTTTTAGTATTTAAGGATGGTGGTAGTCACTTACCACACGACCTATGTCTCCCAACCACTGTTATCTGTGCTGAGGTCTCCGGTTCGATCCCGGGTTGGGTAAAAAGTGATACTGGTTTTTTTTATTTAAAAATGTTTCAGTATCAGCCTGGAGTCTGGAATTGAGCCCGGTATGGCGATAGACTCGCTCCCTGTCACATCATAGGACCGTAATAAATTCGGCGAAAAGTGGATGTACTGGTTACACCTCTTCGGGATTACAGAACTGCGTGTATATGTATGTTATTAAAAGTTACGTATTTCATTTAGATATACACATAAATATATAAAAGCCACGGTAAAATATACTTCGAATTCCACAATCGAATTACGTTCCTACGACAAAATGTGCGACGGAAAACACATTAAGACCGAGCCTCGAAGTAATATCATTATTGGAAAAGAGGAATGTCACCGAAGAGAAATTAAAAATAAACTGTTTATTGCAAATCTGAGAATTAACCTGGCATAGGTACGGATTCCAGAGGCAGGCGGTTTATCAATATCTGTATGCATTCCAGAATGGTACGTAAATAAGCTCGGAGGAAATTTGAACTAATCACTACCGCCCCTGCGCGCCAAAGGGAGACGAGATGGTTATGTTGGGCTCACCGGTCTTAAGTCCCAGCGTTGAGCCGCCTGGGAAAGATGATAACATCCGGACGACCGCTGGGCCGAGCCCTTATATACACCATATACCATCAATACCAACTAAAAACCCCGCAGTGGCCCCCTTCGGCGCATTAGAAACGGCTTCGAGTTCCCGGCCTCAGCTGGAACCACCCCTGCAACGTTTCTCACACCGATGACGGGACTCGCTTGACGCGATCACACCCGCACCACGCCCCGCCCACTGTTTCCATATAAGTCGAGCAGAACGCCTGAGAGGTAGGGCGATCGGTACAGGTGCGTCAGTGCAGGAGACAAATCCTTTAATTGAATATTTATTCTCCCAAAAATAATCTCCATGTTGGCGGAGCCGCGGGAACTGCTAATTAGTAATTAACACAATAGTGACACACATAGTCCTAACCCCACACTGAGATACGAATCTTGTGTCGTAGGTGATACCTACGAAAGACAGTCGGTCTCAACTCCCACACCCGAAACATTTTTGGTTATACAAACATTTGTATCGAGCTATTCATCAACAGCGCCCAAAGTTGTCACTAATTCCTTCTGTCTACTTTTTTGAAGGTACATACGCAGTAACTCTTAAACTCTGTTCAGGTATAATGCTTTTACATTGTTGCCGAAATAATTGGACTTAGTTGTTATAAAACTACAGCAGTATTTTTCCCGTACGGTAAATTCATGCCTTCATAACATAGGGAGAGAAGAGTTGGTTACACCGAACGGGTGATCTGTCGTTGCCAAAGGCAGGAATATAAGATATTTCAATTTTCATTCTTATATCTACTATATTACAACAAGTAAATAGCAAATATGTTTTTTTACTGCCTGGATAGACAGACAAGCAGACGGGCCACCTGATGGTAAGTAGACACCGCCGCCCATAGACTTCTGCAATGCCAGGGCACAGCAAAGCCGCTGCCTACTGTTATGTATATATATTGTTATTATTATTTGCATCAACAGTAATGCGAACAATGCTGCCGAACTTAAACATAACATTTATGAGAAAGCCAACGATTACCACATCATACGCTAGTTGTTTGCCAACACTTGATAAAAATAACGATCTTGGCATCGTTGTTGACAACGATGTTAACAACGCTGTTGACAACAATGTTAACAACACTGTTGACAACGATGTTAACAACGTTATTGACAACGATGTTAACAACGTTATTGACAACGATGTTAACATAACGAGGCTCATAGTAAATGAAAAATATCAAAATCTATATTTAGCTGTAGTGCGTCATCAGATGTATGTTACATTGATGATCATTAAAATAAATGTAATGAAAAACCATACTGGACTCGACCATATAGGCGAGCAAACAGCAAATCATTTTGCCAGAATTGAAGAATTATTAAATTCCGAAACAGATTTTAAAGTTCCACCTGAAGATCCAAACTATTAGTTCACTACTGAACCAGAGTAACTGTAATTACTAAATGATATTCTAATATATTACAAAGTTGAAACTTTATAGATTAAATTTTCAAAGTTTAACAGCTGGGAACACATAGAAATTAACGTAAAACAATATATATACTGAATTAAGTATTCATAAAGTTTCAACGATTTTAGATACGTTGATCGGTTTCAAACTTTGTAAACTAAAGTATTATTTTTGATTATGTACCTAGTCAGGTCATAAATTCTGTCACATGTTTAATATAAAATAATTGAAACAAGTTTATTCATTATGTGACCATTTATATACCAAAATGAACTTAACAAAACATAGATTCTTATGACACTAAAGTTTATTCAAAATGACCTCCGTGATTTTGAATACAGGCCTTCAATCTGCGCGGCCAGTTGTCTATCGCAGCACGAACGAGGTCCATGTCAATATCGGCGGCTGCCTTAATCAAGGATGCCTTGAGTGACTCCAAATTGGGATGAGGCTTTGAGCACGCCTTTTCCTTCAAGTGTTGCCATATCTTGTAATCCAACGGATTCAAATCTGGACTGGAGGAGGGCCAGTCTTCGTGCCGGTTGAAGTCGATTTCACGCGCCGCCAGCCAGTCTTGTGTGCTCTTCGCTATATGAGCTGGCGCCGAATCTTGTTGGAATACCCAGTGCCTGTTATTGAACATGGTATGAGAAACAGGTTCCACAAGGTTCGTCAGGACTGTATTTTGATACACAACTGCATTCGTTTTTAAACCTTTCTCACAAAAATGTACCTCTGTTAAGCCCCAATAAGAAACTCCCAACCATACCAAGAGCGAGGATGGAAAATGACCTCGTTGGACACGCGGAATACGGTTGCTCACTTCTTCACTACTGTGTGCGTACACCTTATCATTTTGTTTGTTGTAGCTCTCTTCTACGGTAAAAAAATTTCATCTGAAAAAAGAATTTCTCGATATTTTTTTCCCGCGTACCGCTTCAACAAAGCGCGGCATCTCTTCAGTCTCAGGTCCATTAGACGAGCATTCAAACGATGTCCTGTTTTTCTTCGATGTGCCCGAAGCCCTAAGTCTTCATTTAACACCCTTTTCACCGTGGTTCTGCTTAACCCCATCTGAAGGGCCAACAGTTTCTGCTTACGTTTGGGATTTCTTTGAATTCGCGCCTTCACAGCTTTTATCACTGCTGGAGTCCTAACAGACCGAGGGCGACCACTTCTTGACCTGTCATCTACACTAGAGTCTTCATTGTATCGTTTGATGGTACGATAAACGAATCTTTTGGTTATATTCAAATTTTTCAGTATGACAAAAATTTTAATTGGCGCGTAACCGCAACGATGCAACGCAATTACTGCAACACGGTCTTCTTTAAGCGTCCACTCCATATTTAAAAATGAGTAAAATTCTAAAAAGTATACTTTTTTATTTTCATGAACAATTTGAAATTCGAATTCAATAAACTTTTTTGTGGCCAGCATTCTAAAATAAAAGTTTTTACTGTGTGACAATACTTATGACCTGACTGTGTATAATATGTTTGTAATCAAAACTTAAGCAGCGTTAGCCTTGTCTACAAAGTTTGCTACCACCGGAGTCAGTTTGTTTAGGTCAGAATTTGCACCTAAATTTTGGACGAGACTAGACCATAGACTAAAATTTGGTAATCATGCATAAACCTGTTAACAATGTAATATTCTGGTCAGCCGGAACTGATGCTGCTGCCAGGGTCACCTGCAGACCGTCCAACTCCTCAAAAGACAGAAGTCATGGTAGGCAGCGGCTTTACTGTGCCCTGGCATTGCAAAAGTCTATGGGTGGCGGTGATTACTTACCATCAGGTGGCCCGTCTGCTCGTCTGCCTATCCAGGCACAAAAAAATACAAATTCATTGAAATTTGTATTTACTCGCATTCCATATTCATACAAAAAAGGGTTCATTTATCCCACATTTGTGTAACATTTTATAACAATGCGGATATTAAAACATGATGTATAAAACAAATCCATCACAATTTTGTTCTTTGTCCGCGAAATACTCGTGGGACAGCGACGCTCCTCAATTGCTTTGATTAAGGTCTCGCTTGTCTGTTTTTGTTTTGTAACAATATTTTTCTTTTTCATATAACTTATTAATATAATAATAATTTATATGCGTCTTCTTCACTGCGTCGGTGGCGCAGTTGTAATTGCGCATGCGTTACGACTGCTATGCTGAGGTCTGGGTTCGATTCCCTGGTAAAGTGATACTGGGTTTCTTCTATTTAGGAATCTGGGATTGAGTCCGGTATGGCGATAGGTTCGCTTCATTCATCATCACTTTTTGGGAACGTAATAAATTCGGTGAAAAGTGGGTGTACTGATTACACCTCTGCCATACCTCTGCCTACCCTTCGTACGCAATACGCAACAAATCTGCTCCACTGAGGCAGTCAAAAAGCTGTGTTCTTCAAATCGAAAACACAAATTAATGTCTGCCATCGAAATTGAACCTGTTATCTCGTATCTGATAGGTAAGCCACCTCATTCGTTATCTTTTAATTAATTTTCTATCCACGAAAGCGACTATCAATCTTTGAGATTACTGAACACCGTTTAATATTCATACTATGTTAATGTTTTAATTATAATTTAGTTAAAATGTACATAACCTAAGAATTATTCAACTATTTTAATAAAAAAAATATTAAAACCTTGATCAATCAAGCTTTGGCTTATTATTATAAAACTGAATGATTAAATTCAGAACTCAAAGACTCTGGCGCTGTTGCAATTGCGTACGCGATACGACTGCTGTGCCGAGGTCTCGGGTTCCATCGCCGGGTCGGGTAAAAGTGATATTAGGTTCTATAATGTAATACTCTATCAGTTTGGAATCTAGAATTGTGCGTTGTATGGCGATAGGCTCGCCCCCAGTCAAATCATGGGCAGTAATAAGCTCGGCGAAATGTGTACTGGTTACACCTCCGCGTAACCCTTCGGAGATTCGGGTTTTTGGAGAAAATGAGAGTGATCCGTAAGGTGTCTCACCCGACAGCTTGGGTGAATGGTATTGTGGTGGCGGCCAAGAAGGACGGCGCCATCCGCGTTTGCCTCGACCCGCGGCCGCTGAACCGTGTCGTGCGGCGCGCGCATTACCCGTTGCCGACGCTCACGGATATCGCGACCAAGCTCCATGGGGCGCAGTATTTTAGTAAGCTTGACGCTCGTTCTGGTTTTTGGATGGTAGAAATTGACGATGCTAGTGCTGATCTCTGTACCTTCGGAACGCCGTTTGGTAGATACCAATTTTTACGGTTACCGTTTGGTATCAGCTGTGCATCCGAGGTGTTCCATTCAAAAATCCGGCAACTTTTAGAAGATTTGGATGGAGTCGACTCGTTTATCGATGACATAATCTGCTGGGGCTCCAGCAAAGCTGAGCACGATGAGCGGTTAACGAAGTTATTAGATAGGGCGCGAGCAGTGGGTATAAAATTCAATAAAGAAAAATGCGATTTTCAAGTTAGACAGGTTAGTTACTTAGGTCACATTTTTAACGGGGAGGGCATGGCTATAGATAGAAGCAAAATAAAAGCGATAGAAGAAATGCCAACTCCAAATGATAGGCCTGCACTAGAAAGATTTTTGGGTATGATTAATTTTCTGTCTAAATTTATCCCAAATTATTCCGAGATAGCGCTTCCACTCCGTAATCTGATGAAAAAAAATAGTGAGTGGATTTGGGATGCGGAGCATGAGACGGCGGCGCAACAGCTGAAGCAGGCATTGTGCAAAGCTCCCGTCCTGGCGCTATATTCAACTCACGAACCCGTACTGCTCTCAGTAGACGCCAGCGCGCATGCGCTCGGCGCGGTGCTGCTGCAGGCGGGACGCCCGGTTGAATTCGCCTCCGCTACACTCACCGACACGCAAACAAGGTATGCGCAGATAGAGAAGGAGTTGCTCGCTATCGTGTATGCGCTAGAGCGCTTCCATCAGTACGTATATGGGCGTCATGATGTCACAGTGGAATCCGATCATAAACCGTTGGAGGCGTTATTTAAAAAACCGCTCGATTCAATCCCAATGCGTCTTCAACGCATGATGTTACGCGTACAGGGCTATGTTTTTACAGTCATATATAAACCTGGGAAGTATATGCACGTGGCAGATGCCTTATCGCGAGCAGCATTACCGGATTTGACATCAGAAAAAGTATGTGTGGAAGTAGAAGAACAGACTTGTTTTTTGATAGAAAATGTTCGTTTCAGTGTTAGTAAAATGAAAATTATCAGGGAGGCAATGATAAATGATGTCGAGTGTCAATTGCTCATAGAATATATTCAGAAAGGGTGGCCAATGAATAAATATGATGTGGATGAGCATGTAAGAGGTCAATGGTCTTACAGAGGTAGCTTTGGGTTTGTTGATGGAATCATATTTAAGGATAACCTAGTATACATACCGAGATGTGTTCGATCCGAAATGCTAAGTAGATTACATGACGGACACATGGGCATAGACAGGTGCAATCGTCACGCGCGCGAGGTTATGTACTGGCCAGGCATGACACGTGACATAGAGGAGATGGTGCGCCGGTGCCACGTGTGCGCCGAGCGAGCGAACCGTCCCACGCGTGAACCACTCATCCCACATCATATACCACCATTGCCATGGGCGAAAGTAGGCTCTGACATATTTCAATGCGCGGGAAAGTACTTTTTAATACTCGTTGATTACTTTTCAAACTACATAGAAGTAAATCCGTTAACGAACATAGGAACGAAAGCGGTAGTGACTGCTATGCGGGATCAGTTTGCGAGACACGGAATTCCGCAGGAGCTAGTCACAGATAACGGTCCGGCCTACGCTTCAAAAGAGTTCAGTGAATTTTGCAATATGTGGGGTATTGAGCACATTACCAGTTCACCAAACTATGCACAATCTAATGGTCAAAGCGAAAGAAGTGTTCAAATAATTAAAAACATCCTGATAAAGTCAATAAATTCTGGGACTGACTTCTATTTAGGTCTATTAAATTACCGTAATACACCACGTGATGGGATCAGTTCACCGTCGGAACTGTTAATGGGGCGACGACTCAACACAAGGTTACCATCACACGATCATAAACTAATGCCGAGTCGAAATAATGATGGTGACTACAGTGAGATATTACGGAAACAGCAGGTAAATAAATCGTACTATGATAGACGAGCAAAACCGCTACCGGTGTTATCGGCTGGTCAGCCGGTACTCATTACGGATGAGTGCCAACGTAAAACTGGACGAATCTTGGGTAATGCGGCTCAACCTCGCTCTTATTTCGTCATAGACAGCACGGGTAGGAAATATAGGCGTAATCGGCGACACCTGATTAGGCTACAATCGGATGATATAGCAAACCCCGACACTTTTCACGATCAAACAAGCGAATATGTCACTCCCATTCAACCAGAAAGCTCACTAATTGAGCGCGCAAGACCGGCAGCTATATCAGCACGGAATAAGATTAAAAGCATGTTCAAAAAATAATAGTAGAGATTGTTTGTTATGTTATTTATCTAAATATAAGATTTTTTATTATTTGTTCATGGATGTAGTAGTTATATGATTATTTTATTTATCTATATATAAGAACTTTTATAATTGTTTATAGAGATATAAAAAGAAAAAGAAAAAAAAAATAAGAGGAAAGATGTCGTACTGGTATGTTATACTACGTCAGTAGTCTATGATAAATAAATTAAAAAGTGAGTTTTGGTCTGCGCGTCTTTCATTTATGACACAAATGTCACCGGGACAAATGTCACACAAACATTTGTCCCAGTGAGAAAATTGAACCCACGGCCTCTCGTTTCACAGTCGGCTACTCGCCAACTGCGCCACGGAGGCTGTCTGTAACATATATACAAATTTTAGCTTCCTACCTTACTGTATGTAAACTTTAACTATGCCAAATCTCAGATATGCTTAAAAAGAGAACAAAGATTTCTCTTCACGTATACCGATGAAAGATCTGACAACTAGCAAGTTTTTTATCCTGGCACGGCAAAGTGACCATACTGCACCTGATGGTGAGCGCAGTGCCGTCCAATTAGAGTATCGAGTAGCGAGAGACAATCTATCCCTCGCTACTCAGTACAATCATGCCGGCCTGTACCTTCTTCACACTACGGCATGGGGCAAGAAGGTGAAGAAGCGGTCGAGGGTCTAGTGTCAGAATATTCAGGAGGCCGTAACCGTAAACCCCCGACAGAAACCAGATTTACACTGGCTGATCCCGGAACGTGATAACCACTCTTTACATAACTAAAGGTATTTACGAGATGAACTCTGACTCATCTTGAAATATATTAAAGCTACTTCTGTGACGCGAGATAGCACTCCCAAAAACCACGCTTAACTACACACAGTTTTATTAACATCAAAGTGCCTAACTTGCGGCCCTTATTAAAAACAAACTTTTCTTATACCTTCATGTACTGAGTTCGGGGGCATTAAGCGCACCTCACGCCATCTGGATGGGGCAATTTAAAGTTTTGGAAACATAACAAGTCCTCCAGGGGCATAAACTTTTACGATGATATACAGATAAATACGAATTAAATACAGTCGGTTTTATTAAATTTTAATGCAAAACAGCGCGGGGTAGTGTGAGGACCATTTGATAGGCGGTAGCGAATGTAAAAACGCTAATGAGCTCCATTGTGATGAAACGTAAAAAATAGACTTCAAAGTTTTCACAGACTCCGTGGCGCAACGGGCGAGTTGTTGGCTGTGAAACGACAGGCCGTGGTTTCGATTCCCGCACTGAGACAAATGTTTGTTTGACAGACAGATATTTGTTTTTGGGTCTGGATGTTGTGGAACCATAGCCCCTCGTTGTTCTTGATACACACGATACAGGTTTTACCTAATATGGGGTCGGAACTTAGAGTAGGCAACCATATTTGGTTATACTCTAAGGGTCGGAACTATATGTGTGATTTTTAGGTTTATATATTTTAAGAGGTATACGTATAAGTAGAGTATGCATAAGCCAGCTCGTTTTTTATCCTGGCACTGGCAGCTTACAATAAGTGTAATTTAGGCTAAAGTGCCCTCTCCTCCCCAATCTCTCTTTGTTTCCTTCAAGCTGATAACGCCTCTTATCGATAAAAAGGAGTGTTTATAGTTTATAGCATTACAACCGATACGAAATTCGTAGATTAAATTATAACGATAACGGCATGCATTTTAAAAAAAGTTACGAGTGTATTTAATGTAATGAAAACATCGTAAGGAAGTCAATAACCTACTCACATTAGGCCAGCGTGGACTAAGGTCTAACTACTCTCATTACTAACCCCTGCCGTTAGTGGAAGAAGTCTCCACTAGTGAAACAGTATGTACAGGCCTGGTATTACAATTAAGTAACTCGGTGCCTCGACTGCCTCGGTGGCACAATTGTATTTGCTAATACGACTGCTGTGCTGAGGTCTCAGGTTTGATCCCCGGGTCGGGTAAAGTGATATTGGGTTTTTCTATCTAGGAATTCTCAGTATTATCCCGGAGTCTAGAACTTGTGCCTTATATGGCGATAGGCTCGCCCCCTATCACATTATGGGACTGAAATTCGGCGAAAAGTGGGTGTACTGGTTACACCTCTGCATACCCCTTCGGGGATTACAGGCGTGAGTGTATATGTATGTCCCCTCATTAGTAGAGTCTCGTGCCTAATAGTGGGTGAGTGTGTACAGGGCATTATAAATATTATGTAACATGCAAACAATTACTAATCGCTTCTGCTTATACCACACACTCGTGAACAAGGTGAAACCCCATCGTCGTACTTTTACGATGCACATAAAAATATATTGAAATGTGTCTACGCTTTCGTCCCGCAAGAAAACGCTGGTTTTTCACTAAATTCACAAACTCCTCCTGATAGGCTTTTCAATTGACTTTGAGGTTGCGTTTTATGGTCGAAAGTTGAGAAATTAACAAGTTTCGCGTGAGCTTTTTAAGCTCTTTTGGTTGATGTGGAAATATTTCATGTATATTGCGCGTTCAAATTTGCTGTGTATTTTTTTGTAGGTATATGTCATGGTGATGTTAGCGATTTTATTAACCGAGTTCAAAAAAGGAGGAAGTTCTCAATTCGTCGGAATCTTTTTTTTATGTATGTTCCCCGATTACTCGAAGATGCCTGGACCGATTCGTATTTTTTTGTTTTAAAGGGTATACTTCCCAGGTGGTCCCATTGGCACGAAGTCAGGATCTGATGAGGGAAAATCGAAGGCAACCCTCAAATTTTATAGGGACGCATAATTTGTGTTTTTTATTGAAGTCGTGTACTTTTAATAAATTAAGTAAGCTTACGTATTGGTAAGGACTAACTGCTTTAAGAAATCTAGAATTTCACCACTCTCACGAGGTTCATATACGGCAATAGGTCTTGTGTTGCGGCTTAGTACTGATGTAGACGAATTTTGGTTGGTTTGAAATAACTGTAAGTATTATTTTCTTGAATTAATTTAATTGTCTAAATTTTGCGTTACAAATCCGAGAATACAAGAAGCAAAAAAAAAAAGCAAATGGCCGTTACACATACATTGTTCGAGGAAAAAAGGGAAGGGAACAATCCACCAATCACAGGTGTTAAAAATATTGGTCATCGCCGCTTAGTTCACGCATGGAATACTAGATGTCACTCGCAGCTAATTGTTTTGCAGTCTTGAACATGCCCCCGGCTTTGGAAGCAGTAGCTTTCAATGTTTGAGAAGTTACTGTTCTAGCGTGTCCTGGAGCAAAGGGCAAATCTTTGAAAAACTGCGTCTCACAACGCCCGATGTCGTCCGCATGTCAGCTACCCTGGCGATGCCGTTCTGACCCGGGATGGTGCGAATGACACGTCCCAATTGCCATTTCAATGGTGGAAGATGATCATCCTTTATAACCACTAAGGAATTTGGTTTTAATTCATCTTTCTTGGCTGTCCATTTCGTCCGCACCTGCAGCTCGGAAATGTATTCCTTCGACCACCGCTCCCAAAAATGTTGACGAAGGTTTTCTGTTAACTGATAACGTTGTAGGCGGCTGACTGGCGTATCGCGTAGATCATGGCAGGCTGGAGCAGTCAGTGGACGGCCAATCAGGAAATGGCCTGGAGTGAGTGGTGTAAAGTCCTGTGGATCAGAAGAAAGAGGGGACAAAGGTCGGGAGTTGAGGACAGCTTCTATTTGCGCTAATACTGTGCTAAACTCTTCGAAAGTGAGGTGCGTGTTTCCGATTACTCGACGAATATGATATTTACACGACCGTACACCAGCCTCCCAAATACCACCAAAATGTGCAGCGTATGCCGGAATAAAATGAAATTTAATACTTTGGCTTGTAGCGTACTCTAAAATATCAGCACTGCAATTACGCAAGAATTTTGAAAAATCATTCATGAGGCCTACAAAGTTACGACCATTATCAGAAAAGATTTCTGAAGGTTTACCTCGTCGTGAGATAAATCTGTTTAAAGTTAATAAATATGCTTTGCTTGAGAGATCACTTACTAACTCCAAGTGAATAGCGCGTGTCACAAAACATACAAATAAACAAATGTAGGCTTTAAACGTTTTTGCCCCCCTACCTCTACGGTTCAATATGAGCACCGGGCCACAATAATCAACTCCGCATCGTGTGAATGGTAAACTGGGGGTAATTCGCTCCTTAGGTAAGTTCCCCATCATAGGGGTAAGCGTCTTACCTCTTATGCGTGTACAAGTGACACAATTGTGTACTACTTGCCGAGCTAAGTTTCTGCCACCCACAGGCCACCATGTTTCACGTATATGGCAAAGCAACGCCTGGGGACCTGCATGGAGAAGCTGAACATGCGCATGACGGAACAATAAGCGAGCAAAGTTATGCTTACTAGAAATCAAAATAGGGTGTTTCTTGTCATAGGTGAATTCGTCGGAATACACCAAACGACCTCCTACGCGCATTATTTTCTTGTCGTCTAGAAATAAATTCAATTTTGACAAATAACCCTTACCAGTAACAGCCTTGGTTTTAAATAAAAGATCACATTCTATAGGATAAGACTCCATCTGAGCTAGTCGAACTAATGTTTTTTCAGCAAAATTTAACTCATCCACATTAAAACTGCCTATAAGCTTATCATGTTTGCAACGACTATTATGTATGAATCTCAAAATATAAGCCATGGTACGTATTATGCGTTTAAATTGTGAGAACCTATGAAATGGAAATAATGAGGGCTCGGAAGCATTGTTAGCCAAAACAGTGGTAATTATTGATTTGATTTCTGGTAGCTCGCCATGCTTAAATGAATTTGCATCTCTATAATCTTTTATTGAAAAATGAATATCTTGAAGAAATTGCGGTCCCTCAAACCACAAGGTGGAAGAGGAAAGCTCCTGTACACTTGCACCGCGAGATGCAAGATCTGCTGGATTATTCTCGCTAATAACATGACGCCAAGGAAGAGATTGTGTTATTTCTAAAATTTCAGCAGTCCTATTTTGTACAAAATCCTTAAGTCTATAAGGTTCCATGTGCAGCCAGCCTAACACTATACTCGAGTCCGTCCAAAAAACAATATTGTTAAATTTACAATGCAAAGAACTGCGAACCTTATCATAAAGCTGAGCACCCAGTAATGCGCCACATAGTTCTAAACGCGGTATACTTATTGGTTTTAATGGCGCAACCTTTGTTTTAGAAATCAACAATCTCACCGATGCCGTAAGGTCAGTTCTAACTGTGCGTATATATATACACGCGCCGTATGCCGACTGAGAGGCATCGCTAAAAACATGCAGTTCTATATGCATACTTTGTGTACCTATAACGTGCCGAGGAACACGGATTGTGTTGAGCGCTTGCAATGAAATAACAAACCGGTTCCACTTGCGCGCAATACTTTCGGGCACTGTATCGTCCCAACCTATTTTTAGTAGCCACAATTGTTGCAATAACACTTTAGTGACAATTATAATAGGGCTTATTAGACCGAGAGGGTCAAAAATTTGCGAAACGCTTGATAAAATAGATCGCTTTGTAACAGATTTCATGGTACCGTTACTGTGCGTATTAAAATAAAAATGATCGGCTAAGTTACTCCAACCTAAGCCCAGTGTTTTAGATTGTGTATCATTTTCAACTGGAGATAGCTGCTTAAGCTGACTAGACGAATGGCTGTCGTTATCATTGCGCGTAAAATTAAATATCCACTTTCGAAGTGGAAAACAGCCAGACTGCAACGTCCTTTGCGTTTTATCACATAACTCTAATAACTTAGACTTATCATCTAAAGTGGTTATGTAATCATCGACATAGAAGTCTTCTGTTATGACTCGCTTGACGTCAGGATCAGAAGATTCATACGCTAATTGTTTTAAACATCTGACACTTAAGAAAGGTGCGGCGGCGGTTCCGTAGGTTATTGTATTCAGTTTAAAGATCCCCAATGGTTTCGATGGATCATCACGCCACAAAATCATCTGCAAGCTGCGTTGGTCCCTATCCACTAGACATTGTCTGTACATCTTCTCAATGTCGGCACACGCTGCGAATTTGTGCTGCCTAAAACGGAGAAGTATGGCGACAAGGTCACCTTGTATAGGGGGACCAACTAACTGCAGATCATTCAGTGACTTGCCGGAGCTGGATGGCGCGCTTGCATCAAACACCACACGCAACTTGGTGGTGGTGCTGAGCTCGCGGAACACACCGTGATGAGGCATAAAATAACACGGGGATTCGTAAGAATCTACTCGTGTCATGTGACCTAAACTTTCATATTCCTGCATGAAGGACGAATATAAATGCTTATATTCAGGTGACCGCTGTAGTCGCCTTTCTAACGCGTAAAAACGCCGTTCTGCTTGAGAATAGGATTCTCCCAAGGCATCAGGTGACTGTTTAAGTGGAATACGTACGCAGAACCTTCCGTCACTATTGCGTGTAGTTGTGCGTATGAAGTGTTCCTCGCATGTACGTTCTTCCTCAGTCTGCGCGTCTCTGACCTTGAGTATCTGTTCAATCTCCCAGAACTGCCGAAGTTGAGTGTCTAATGCACTGGTTAAATTACACTGAATGCGTGTATTCCTTTGCGT